>CM032879.1:731530-1107018 GCA_019176425.1 Megalops atlanticus | reverse complement strand
GTATCTGTACATGAAAACGGAGATGACTAGCAAGCTAGATTCCGTTCATCACTGAAATTAAATACCTTTAACTCAGCTGCAGCTGATCTTTTGTTAAATTCTGTTCATCCTTGGAAAAAGCAGAAACGCGAGATTAGAACATTTTGAATCGCCCTTTTCAGTATCGTTTTAAATAGGCGAAACAAGATATTATGTTTGTAGTTTCTTCCGTCATTTACTGCAATCAGAATGTTCAATAATCTACTTTAATTTCAAAAGCTGTTTGCTGATTTGCTACTAGTGTGAATACATTCATGCATTACTTTTCTAAACCGAAGCGCTCTTGTTTGTGTAATTGTAAAACCGAATATAGCTGTGATTAAACGAATGTATGTCATTGATTTGTGCTATGTAATTTGTTCTGAAACTCTGTTTAATTGACTCATTGCCCTACCTTGCTACCTAACTAATGTATAAACGATTACATTCCTCTAAGTACTGTATCTTGTTAGGACGGTGAAATGAACGAAAGCTCATCTAGCGAGCTACGGAAGTGAATGTCCGTGCACTTTATGAACGATTACGTTGTTCTTTTCAATACTCGTGTACCAAGGATGCTGATATTTCACATTCGTGTGTACTTAGAATTTACATCTCAAACTTAGCTGGCTAGCTAACTTTACAAACGATTACGTTGTTCTTTTCAATATAAGGTGTGCAAGCTAGGTTGCTACTTAGCTAGGTTTTTAAAACCAAAGCGCACTTGTTTCGGTCTGTTTGAACGAATCTTCTTATGACTGTCACTATAAAATAATGCGTGTTGTATGTGTTAATGAAAACCTAGATGACGCTCAAGCTAGATTCCGTTCATCACTGACATTAAATACCCTTACTTCAACTGTACCCGATCTTTTGTTAAATTCTGTTTATCATTGGAAAAAGCGGAAACGTTAGATTAGAACATTTTGAGGTTCACCGTATACGAGACAGTACGGTTGAATTAAATAGGCTAAGCAAGATACTATGTTTTCAAAGTTTCTTGCATTATTCACGGCAATGAAAATGTTTCGTGATGTAGTTTCATACGAGAGAGTGTTTGCTGTTCTGCTAGCATTGTGAAAACTGTGACGGAGTGCCGTCACTACGGTTGAGTATGCGCTCTGACTGTCGTATCAGGGAGAATGGCTCTTTGGCGTCGCGGTCAAAGTCACATGTTTGCTACTTTGGACACACGGGTTCGAGGCCGGCTGGGGTGACTGCTCAAATTGTGTTCATCTTTGGAAAAAGCAGAAACGCTAGATCTGAATATTTTGAGCTTTGCCGTGTTTTCCTGCACCGTGCCAGTATCCTTTTAAATAGGCTGAACAAAGTAATATGTTTCTAAAGGTTCTAACGTTATTCGCTGCAATCAAAATCTTTCATAATCTACTTTAATTTCAAAGGCTGTTTGCTGCTTTGCTAGCAACCACTGAAGGCGTTAATGTAATTATGCAATCATGCTATGCAGAAAAAAACTTTAATTCTTATGTATCTTTTTATACCTTTGGGGCTTGGAAGCATTTGAGGTAGCCTGCGACCTCTAGTTGATATTTCTGTTTTATTCTAATTGAACTAATTCTTTACCAGCCTTGTTCACAACACCAGGTGATGTGAAACGTTTTTTTTTCTGTTTAACAATGTAATATAGGGTTACAAGAAATGTTATTGTAGTTTGACACACAAATATCGTAAATTTTGAACTTTATTTGTACATGTATAATAATGTTAAAAGTAGGCCTACCGCCGGGTTAAAAGGCAATATGGTGTTTCGCCATGTAGTGGCGCTTGACTTACTATAGCCCTCAGAAGCACGTAGTTGAAATGCTCGTAAGTCAAGGGCAGAATGCACATAAATGGTGTTTACATAAGAAACGCCCAGATTTTGGGGTTGCTCCACTCAAAGCGCGTAACTGCCTCCATGGCGCGCAAATCATACACTTAAGTCAAAGGGAGAATACGCGTAGGCTGAAAAGTGTGTAGCTGCGCGCTTTTTTTTTGACTCACGCACATGGGAGAATACGCCCCTTTGAGAATAACCTGCTTCAGGTTCATGTTTCAGGTAAATCTATTTTTGATTTGACCAGTGGTTGTGGTGAAGAGTAGCATAGGACATGAGACAGGGCAAAGTGCTGAAAGCGCCATATGTTCTTAAGGATCATTCCAAGTAACCTATAAAGCAGACAGATTTTTTTTTGCTTTTTAAGATGGCACTTCTCTACCTGCAGTGTTGTAGCAATGAAATAGACAGAAGATGTACATGTAGTCCTGTGGGAACATTCATTGCTTCCTAATTAACAGCACCCCAGTGCTGGCTTTATTTCACCGGTCCTTCTCATTTAAATGCGGATGTCTTGTAAAGATGGTTGTAGGAAGCTTAAGGTGTATGATATCAGTGCTTTTTGATTTTGTTTAGTTGGAATGTCTTGTTGCTGCTCTCCAGTTTTCCTGTAAATAGAAGTGCATCCCAGCCAGATGGCACGGGTATCATCTCTGCTCCATGGTTTCAGGCAGAGATGGGTAAAGATACATCAAAATGTATCTTGTTACAAAATACCCCTCAAATAAATGTATCAAAATAAAATAAAATACTACTAATAATAAAATAATAAAATACATGTATTTTGTATTTTCAAAATACAGGAAAATACGTTTGTAACATTTGGCATTCTGAATTTGTACAAAATGGCAGAACATTCAGATTTTTATAATGTACACACGGCTCTGGTGAGAGTTTGAACCCTACAGGAAGGAAGAACAGGAAGTAGAATGCTACTGTAAGCAAAACTGTAAAAAAAAATACTGAAAATAGTATGTCTTGTACAGTATGTAGAAACTTGCTCTCAGTCCAGTTCAAAGACATGGCAGTTGAGACCCAACCACTTCAATTAGTAGCCTATTTAGTTGCCTTTAAGGACAACTAACTTTTCAAATATTTCTGGTGTTAACCACCTCCTGTGCGGATCGAGTATTATTCCTCCAAATGAGAACAGTGGGTACAGCTCCAGAGAAAGCAGGTCCCTTCTGGTGTCAGACTTCACAGAAGATGAACTTGATTACGTAAATACTGTGAGTAGTGTGGGCTTACGAAATCACTGTGTGAGTGTGTCTAAGTGTATTGTTCTTCATTTTAAGATGTATTTACATGATTTTTTAAAATGTTTTATGAATCATGGAGAAAGTATTTTAAGTATTTTGAAAATACAAAATTACTCCACTCTAAAGTATCTTGTTACAAATTACATTTGAATTTTTTCCAGCCCTGTCAAATACAAATTATAAAATACTCAAAAGTAATTGAAATACATATTTCACATACAAGTAACAGAAATACTGCCCATCTCTGGTTTCAGGTTTCCCTCAGGTCTTTGGGGAGGGCAAGCCTCAGTACACCTTTAACCTTGTTCACCTTCAACCTCCTCCTGATCACTCATCCTGTATCTCTCATCTCATTTCCTCTGAAGCCCCCCTCTCTTCTGGCACCCACTCTGTCTAAAGCTTGGCCATTTTTCTGCAGGTGAGCTAGTAAGAGGCTATGTTTGTGCGCACGCGTGTGTGTGTGTGTGTGTGTGTGTGAGAGAGTTTTCATCTGACATACAAACTTTGAGAGTCAAGAGAGATTTTATTGTCAGCCTATCCATATACAAGTATACAGTAGGGTTGAAATAATGTTTCCCTTGGACCCATGGTGCTACATTCAGTCAGTGAATAAATGCACAAGACAATAGACAATAACAAGAAAATAAATAGACAAAATAAGACAATGAATAGACAAAATATCAAGACATTAAATGGAAAAAGTGGCAGGCAGAAATGTGCAAGTAAATTGTAAACAAAATTACACCTTTCATAAAGTGGCATAAAGTGCATTTAAATTTTGGGGTGCTCAGTCCAGGGGAGTGGACGAGGGCATGCTGTGCCCCGGGGGTGTGGGTCCATTCTTTTTCAGGCACAGGAGGGGAGGAGGGGGCAGCAGGGAGTTGAGGAGCCTGACTGCCTGAGGGGTAAAGCTGTTGCAGTGTCTGGCAGTGACGGTACGGATGCTCTGGTGACCTTCCGCCAGATGGCAGGGGGGTGAACAGTCCATGAAAGGGGTGGGGAGGGGTCTGTGGCAATGCAGGTGGCACACCGGATGCAGTGTTTATTGAAGAGTTCATTCATGGATGGGAGAGGGACCCTGATCATCCGCTCAGCTGTCCTCACTATCCGCTGTAGGGACTTGTGGTCAGCGACATTGCACTTCTCAAACCAGACAGTGATGCAGCTGCAGAGGATGCTCTCTGTGGTCCCTTGGTAGATGGTGGTGAGGATGGGAGAAGGGAGGCTGGCTTTCCTCAGCCTCTGCAGGAAGTGGAGACTTTCCTGGGCTGTTTTGGTTATGGTGGTGGTATTGAGTGTCTAGGTGAGGTCCTTTGCTATGTGCACTCCCAGGAACTTGAGCCATTGATGTTCAAAGGAGTGTAAGTAGCAGGGCTCTTCCTGAAGTCAACAACCATCTCTGTAGTTTTCTCAATGTTAAGAGACAGATTGTTGTCTTGACACCAGTCCACCAGCCGACTGATCTCTGCTCTGTACGTGGACTCATCATTGTTACTGATGAGCCCCAATACTGTTGTGTCATCTGCAAATTTGATGATGTGATTAGAATTGTGCTGGGCAGCACAGTCATGTGTCAGCAGGGTGAACAACAGTGGGCTGAGCACACAGCACTGGGGGGCACCAGTCCTCAGCTTGATGACCCTGGAGCTGTTCTTTCCTATACTGACAGACTGAGGCCTGTTAACCAGGAAGTCCAGGATCCAGTTACAGAGGGAGATGTTCAAGTTATTCAAATAAAGGAATTAGGAGGAGAAACTGAAGCTGGAAACATTGTAGGCTCTACAAGGGAAATGGGTTGGAGGGACTGAAAATGGAAAATACAAAAATACAAAGAACAAATGCTTGTTCAATACTGTTTCTCCTTTGTGTTTATTTCCTGTACTCTTTCCTCATCATCACTTAATTCAGACATTTGGCCCATGTCACTGTCTGATCACAGCAGTAATCTTCTAAGACTGTCACTAGTTAATCGACCACCTCGGGCCCCTCGCTGGTGATTTAATCCAGCATTACTACGTGATAAAAACTTTTGTACTGAATTCAAAGCAAAACTGTCAGATTTTATTGAAATTAATCAGGGCTTAGTTGGTAGTCCCCGTATAATTTGGGATGCAGTCAAGGGCTTCATAAGTTTTCAATTTCATATGCATCATATCTTCAGAAATCACGTTAAGAAAATAGTTGATGTTGAAGCTCAGCTAGCTTCACTAGAGAGATCGAATCAAGATTCTTTCTCTGTCCAAAGGGCCACTAGAATTAGTGTTGTAAAAACTGAAATCAGATACTGAGAGCAAAAGCAGAGTTTCTCATTCAAAGATCTAGGCAAAATTACTATTTTAATGGGAGTAGACCTAGCCATCTTCTAGCTTTACAACTACGCAGCAATCAAAATTTTGCTAACATTCCCGCCATAAAGTCATCCTCTGGTGAGCTTCTAACTGACCCAAAACGCATCAATGAAACTTCGCTCCTGCTATTTTGCTCTATATACATCTGAATCTACATGTGATAGTGCTGCTTTTTTTTCCTTTTTTTCTCACTTAAATGACCACATTTGTCTGATTCCGAGACTGCTTCTGTGGCAGAATCAATAATTCTTGTTGAGCTGGAAGAAGCATTGAAATATATGAGAAAAGGAAAATCTCCAGGTTTGGATGGAATTCCAACGGATTTCTACTCCACTTTCTGGACTGAGCTAGGTCCTCTCTTGTTAGACATGGTAAATTACTCAATTGAACAAGGATCCTTTAGACAAGACATTAATACTGCTGTTATTTCCCTTCTTCTGAACAAAGATAAGGACCCTACCTCATGCTTTAGTTACCGTCCACTCTCTTTGCTCGGAACAGAAATCAAACTATATGCCAAAGTATTATCGCGTTGACTGGAGTCTTGATGATTACGCTGGTCCATGAAGACCAAACTGGCTTTATTAGATCACGCTCTGCTTCTGATAATCTTAGTCGTCTTTTGCATATCATTTATTCTGCTGATCAGTCTAACTCGCCATGTGGAGTGTTTTCTTTAGATGCCATGAAAGCTTTTGATTGCCTTGAATTTTATTATCTCTGGTTAGTGCTGGAACATATGGGTCTGGGCTCTGGTTTTATTAATATGATAAAAGTACTATACTTTAATCCAAGGACAGTTGTTTTATGGAGCGGTGCTCGTCAGGGCTGCCCTCTCTCCCCTTTATTATTTGCTCTGTCGCTAGAACCCTTGGCTCAGGCTATCCGGCAGTCAGAACTCATCTCTCCCATCACCATTAGAAATACTTTTCATCACATTTCATTGTATGCTGACGATATTTTATTATATATAAATAAGCCTGACCTTTCGATTCCTCATATTTTGACACTGTCTGACAATTTTAGCTATCTTTCGGGTTATATGATAAATTGGAGCAAGTCATGTTTTCTTCCTCTAAACTTCGACCCTGGCTCTTTGCCTCTTCCTAGTGCAGCACCTGTTGTCAATTCTTTAAAATATCTAGGTATAGACATCTACCCTTCCTTTCATGATATTATTACCAAATATTTCAATAAAATCCTCTCAAGTCAATGCAGATCTTTCAAATTGGTCACATTTACCTAACTCTTTATATGCTTGGATATCTGTAGTTAAAATGAACATCCTCCCTTGTGTTAATTTCTATAGTGCCATGATACCTTTACCGCCCCCAATCCGCTTCTGGGATCAACTTAATTCTGTTATCCTCAAATTTATTTGGAATGGGAAGTGTTCTCATATCAAGTTGTCCACTATTCAGCGCATCAAGTCAGATGGAGGTCTTTCTTTTCCCAATTTCAAGCTTTATGCCCAATCATTTATCCTACATCCCGTATCAGTCTGGTTCAGCTCAGCTACCAGAGTGGTGTGGAGGGTCATCGAAGAATCAATCGTGGCTCCCCAGGAATTAAAGGACCTGGTTTTTTGTAGTATTCCTCTTAGACAATGTAGTCTCTGTTTTGGTCCTATAATAACCCATTTAATATCTACCTGGAGGACACTAGAAAAGCAGACAGGATCCACACTGAAATGGCATCATCACTTCCCACTCTTTAATAATTATATAAGTTTTTATCTGGAAATGTTCCATTCCAATACTCTCAGTGGGTCAAGTGCAACATCAAGGTTCTCGGGGATATATTCAATGACAAAGGTCTAAGAACATTTCAGGATATTAAGGCACAATACAGTGTACCTGGCACTTCATGTTTTTATGTACTTGCGTATCAAATCAGCTGTTGGTGCTTATGGGGTCCCATTACAGCTACCATTACACCCACTCCGCAAGTTAATATATTCCAACAACTATAGCTCTTGCTCTGCCTCCCACATCTATTCTTTTCTTCTTAAATCCTCATACAGCTCTCTTGGAGTAGTTGCAGTTTGGTCAAAAGATCTTGAATGTGATGTACAAGACATTTTTTCTAATCAAGCATAGAAAGTAATTACTCTGTTTTCTAAGAACCCAAATCATCAGATGATACATTGAAAGCTGGCACAGAATTTATTTGACCCCACTGAAACGATTTCACATGCATCTCTCCTTGTCTCCGAACTGTAATTTATGTCCTCAACGGGTGCCAGGGACTTTTTTACATTTCTTTTGGGACTGCCCTGCCCTTCGCCCATTCTGGCAACAATTAACTACTGATATATGAAGTTTGATAGACAGAGATTTTATTTTAACACCTAACTTGTTCTTTCTGAATGACTTTTCGAACCTTTCATTGACACTTTTTCAGAGGAACCTACTTCTTGCTGCTTTCACAGCAGCTAAGAAGCTGTTGGTTTGTTGCTGGAACCCTCCACATTCAATGCGTAGGCGCCTATGGGCTCTCAGTTTGCTTGATATTATTTCCATGGAGCTTTCAACAGCTCTCATACATAGGGCTAGCACAAGAACTTTGGAGAGGTGGAGTGCTGCTTTTGATAAAGTTAAAGTACTTATTAGCCACTGTTGACACCTTTATCATATCAGCAGTTTTTTTTTGGGGAGATGTATGTATGCATTTGTATAAGTATGTCTGTGTATGTAGTATATGTCTTTAGGTGCATATATGCTTAGATGTATGTGTCACTGTTATCATTATATATGTATAATATGTTATATATTAGTGTATACAATATTGTATACACTATATGTACATGTACACAATATGTATATGTATGTATATATAATATGTAAACACTATGTATATGTATATAATATATGTACATGTATTATGTATGTGTACATGTATGCATGTAATATTGTATATATACTGTTAATATATTTCTTCTAGATGTTTAACACAGGGTTTGTTTGCGGGTGGGTAAGTGGGTGGAGGGTGGGGATGCGGGATTGTTTTGCGTTTTTGTATTCTGTTTCGGTGCATTTTGTATCCACAAAATAAAAATAATTGTTCACAAAAAAAAACCTCTTTCTCCTGTGTTTTTTTGCCATCAGTATCATAATCAAGTCTGCAATAACACATGTTTGCTCAGTGATTTCAGTGTACCTCACAAATGTATAATTACACTTTGAGTACATATGCTTTTCTTTCAGCGTTTTCCTGGTTCAAATGATCTGTCAGCTGATATGTTAGCTTGCTGGTCATCTTTTTGCTTCATGTCATACAAATGTTACAGACGTCACTTAGCGTATACCCCTGTTATGGGAGTGACTATGTATCTTTTAATCTGACACAAATATTAATAAATTTAACTATGAAGTTCCATTACTGAGTGTACTTAATGCACAGAGAACAAGGCTTAAATCTGCATCTGTATCAGACTACATTACATTGCATTGCAGCCACCCAATGCAGGATTTTTCTGGAAAAAAAGCGGGGAAGGTGAGTACACTACTAACCTACTGCTAAATTTCTTTCAGATAATTCCGTCGTATAAAAGAACATAGACAAGAGTTTTAAGGATAGGGTTGTAAAGATTGCTTTGCTTAGTCTTTTAGTATTAAGCAGGAGGTGTCATAGGCCTAATTCCTTACGATTCTGTAAAAGATTCTAAAGCAATTGAATCAGACCAAAGTACTGTGGTGGCAGAGTTGTATCGGAATTATAGTTTATAAAGTAGCTGAAACAAAGTGCCTGTACGTTTCTTAAGTAACTGAAACTTTAAGTGTTGTTACCAGCCGGACGCACCGCGGCTCTGTGAGGTTTAAAACTGTAACCCGACGTAGTGTGGTTCCTGCCCGACGGACTGTGGCAGTGTTTTAAACTTGGTGGCATTATTGCACTGTGGTTCTGTGAGGTTTAAAACGATAACTCAAAGCAGTGTGGCACTGGCAGTGTTTTAAACTAGTGGTGTTTAAAACGATTCTTTTTAGTGATTCCGTTCCTTTCGTTCAGTTCAATAAAATGATTCGAATCTTTGACTCACTGATTTGTTCATTTCCATATCCGGTCGGGTGGCACACACGAATCTGTAAATAGTTTTATTGCATTTTAAAAGTTACTCTACATTGTTCCAAACATCATGTCCATTATTAGCCTGCTCTGCGGCAAACCAGCACGTGTGAAACCAAATGTCAATGATATTAATAATAAGTAAATCGTAATATTCATTACGTGAAAGTGCACCATGCTATTCAATCATGCAGCCGCAAAAGGTAATAGAACATTACCTGTACATGTCATTAGCTAAAACTAAAAAAAAGCACTGAGGGGAAAAGAGCCACGCTTATATCCGAAGCGAATAACTTCGTTTTACAAGTTTTGAACTAACCCAGCCCAAACATTTTAATATACTTGTAGGCCTAGTCAGCGATGTCGTATTTTTATTTGTTGTTAATGTAGACATAGTACGCTACAAATGTGATGCATAGGCTTATACATCACATTTCTGTTTTGTTTTGCAGCCTACTATGTTGATTTGTCAGTATTTATTAATAAGGACTTTATTCACGTTAAAAGGAAATGTGATGTCAACATTAAATACATAGTAGCCTACGTAAAATTGCAGTTGTGATAAACAAGAACTGCGATACGTTGTGCGCACCTAAAATATGCTACTGCTAAAAATATAAATGTAGCAGGATTGCTAATACAATGCGTAGGCACACACAAGCTAGTTAGCATGCTAGGCAGGGCTAACAACATAGCAGTTACCCGGTTTGCTATCACACAGATCAGTCAAAGTGAGCGGCTATAAATACACGGTATTGGTGGTAACAGAAAAAAGCCTTATCCTTCGCTGTTCATGTGATGTATTCCGTGTGATGGGTAACTTCCTTGCTGTCTTGGAGGTAGGTTTTAAACTGTGGACATGCATGCTAATTACACTTGGTACAGATCTGACGGCTGTCTGTTTTATAGGTGGCTACAGACTGCTGCCTGGTTAATAATATCCGCCTTCTTGGTGAATGAAGGTACTGGTTTTAAACTTTTATTGTTAATGGTAAAAGCAGGGAAGCATTCGGCTCCCGAGGTGTTATTACAGTGCCTACATACACTAATCCTGGTCTGATCCCTACAGGACATTGCTGCCTGCTGTTTTGCCATTGTGTTTTAGATTTGTTTTATTGTGTAACCCACGTCACCGTATATCGCACGGGGTAGCCTGCGCCCATAATTCCTTTGTGTTAGTGTCCCCAGTGTGTGTGTATGTACCGCCTGTGTTAGCAGATCGTGCTGTTGCAGTAAATAGCTTGCTAGCTGGCTATATTCAGCGCGACCTGCCCTTCAGTTTTTTACTTTCCCTTCGTGTGCCCAGTGCGAATCTTAACTTTTTTTTAGTTTGTTAACCAAATTGTTTTACTCTGACAAACCAACTGTGGTTAGCTGTTCTTAACGGGTTTTAATTGATTTTACTGTTTTTGTTTTTGTTTGATACTTTTACTCGTGCGTGGCTTGGGTTTGTACTTGCGGGGAGGAGGCGATAGCGGCATATCGGAGGTGGTTGTCTTTTACACAAACACGGTGTGTGTGTGTGTGTGTGTGTGTGTGTGTGTGTGTGTGTGTGTGTGTGTGTGTGTGTGTGTGTGTGTGTGTGTGTGTGTGTGTGGGGGATATTCGGTGCGTGGCTAATTTCACTTTTTTTTGGAACTCACTCCCCTGGGGACATTCTAAAACGCTTAACGTGGCTTAATGTACGTAAACGTCGATCAAAGAAAACCAAATTTCTCTCACACATCTCTTTTCATAAACACTTTCTCATATCAAAAAATCAAAACCGAAAAACAAGGAATATGGTCGTTATCTCTCGTTAAGCGTTTTCCTCTCCATTGAAGCCATTTATAAAGAAAACGCTTAACGTGGCTTAATGTACCTAAACATTGATCATAGAAGACCAAATTTCTCGCACACATCTCTTGTCATAAACACTTTCACATACCAACCTTAATGCAAATTTGTCATCTTTCATGTGGAACATACAATATATACATTACTCAGTAAGTAAAATGAAAACACAATATATAATTCAGAAGTTATTCTTACTCTCTCTGTCTCTCCCTCTGTATCTTTTTATATACCGGCCTTTAGACTTCAGTGATATGTATATGGTTGTGTGATATGTGTTGCAAAGTGTTCATTCCAAGCCAAAATGCCACATTTACTGATTCAGCTTGAACACATACGACATTTGTGGTAGTCGGTACAAGCAATGACTAAACGATCAGCTGACTTTGTGCACTTAAGGTGAAACCACCGCCTACAAATAACACACAAAACGTACTCATCCCTGTACTCTGGATCACCTTTACATTTTGATGAATAGCACAGGCTCCAGTTCTTAGTGTTTGTGTGATTCAGCTGTAGCCTTTGCCAGATGGAGGTGTACTCTCTTTCTCTCACAGGTATGGCCATCATCTCTGCATCATATGATTGCACTTTTCTCCTGTGGCATAACAGCTTTTTTTGTGACAGGCCTGATCGTCTGGTTTTTGCTGGCTTGCACTCTTCAACTAGGGAGTGAATCCACAACCTGGTCTTATGGCTGTCAACTGACCCTAATGATGAGCTGCTGATGACTGCACAGGCATACACAATGGCAAACACACCACAGTCATAACCATTGGTTTGTTGTGGGACGTTTATGACATCTGTAACTGTCCAGTCAGACACCTGAAAATCTTCTCCAGCTGCTGTGTACATGCACGCCACAACTATCAGGAGGGTTGAGCTTGCAGTTTTCGCAGTTTTAAAACCAGTGTGTGAAGCCAGTGTGAACCAGAACCTCGTACATCAGTATTAAAGGGCATCAGGACTGTATCAAAATTTAAAGCCCTCTGAGCTGCACAAAACTGTAAAACTGGGCCAAAGTTTGAAAGTGCAGCCATCTGATAAATGAAGGTGGGCATACGCCGAACAGAGTCCGACACCTTAGCTTGACCTATGTAGCTTGTGATGGCCTGCTCAATAGTTTCCCCATCGAGCCAGGTCTTTGGAGCAAGACACTGGCTTCTGGGAGCTACTGTTGACCAGTTGGGCTCATTGATTTTTATGTGCAGCCAAGGAGCAAATGTGTTTTTCTCTGTTGGTGTTTTTGCCAGTTCTGGTTCTGCCTCAGGGATACTGGCCATATCAGAGCACCCAATATGCAGTTTGCTGCTGTCTCAGAATTTGATGTGTGTGCAGTTACATCAGAATTATCCATGTTGTCCTCTTTTTTAACATCAGGGAGGACTTAGGGCATGCCATGCAACAGGGAGTCATGCATTTTTGAATGGAATGAATCTGGGGCCGGATTCACTGAGTAATCATAATCTTTTGTTCGTGGTTTTTTCCTTCCAGATTTGCTCTCACTGCCTCTACCCCTTTTCCGCATCAATGAAAGGCTGTAAGTCCGTTTTGTGGGGAAATGTAGCCCAGTAGCCATTTCCACAGCCAGAATGTGGAAACACTTCCCTGAGCTAGGGCAGGAGCATGTTGTACCGCTGGAGGTATTTTGAACAACATGGACTGATTCGTTTGATGGACTTTTAACTACGAACACTCCCAAAGACAAATTCAGACTCACAAGGCCCTCAACCACTGTCTTTGCTAAGGAGGTCTGTGAGATCAACTGGTTAGCAGCGGGCCTATCTACTCTACAAGGTTCATCTTTGACACGGGCCTTCACTCGTTCGACAATGCTCTCTAAAGGAACAAATGTGGGCATCTTAACATCCCTCAGAGTAACAGTGACCCCCTGCTTCGCAGTGTAATTGCCCAACCCACATCTGGCTCTTTGAAATTCAAAAAGGAAGTATGATTGCATGTAGTATAAAGACAGAACCATTGCATCAACAGGAAGTTCCCTCCACTCATTTTGTGATTTGATCATTTTGTTTATGCTCTCACTGATATTGTTTGTTGGGCTTTTGTGTTTGGATGCTTCAAATTGCTAGGTGTGGAAGGAAACCATGTTCTCCGATAAATCTACCTTCAAATGCTGGTCAAAGTATTTCACAAATTCCTCTGACCATCCCTTTGCAAATTTGGAACATTGTGCCTCAAATTCATCTCTGCTGACTGAATCAATGAGTTTGTCAATTTGGTCATACCTTCACGTCGTCCCTTGTACCCCCATGTTTTTTGACCCAGTATTCAACGTCGTGCAACACGTGGTTCCTGCAGAACACTAGACTAATGTTGGGAAACCTCCTCTTTAAGGCCCCAACAATTCCCTCTTCTCTGTCCACAGTGACAGGCACTTTCTTGAATTTTCTGGAACCCATCTCAAGCTTCCCCAGAATATCATCCAGAAACATTTCATGATGCAGCATGAATTTGCGCTCATGCAGCATGAACCCAACAGGAAATATAGGGTCATTAACTAGAGAAGTGTTTCTCATGGCGAGCACAGAAACATAAAAGTCACCCATCTGAAAGGTTGTGTCATAGCTAATCATTTGAGGGTAGCTGAAAGTAATGGCGTCCTCCAAGTTGGTGTGTGCCAAATCCAACATATCTGGCATCCCAGCAAAAACTAGAAGGTCAGGAAAACTAGAAATGTGCCATATAAAACCTGGAAGCTGGTATGCCAGTTCATGGAGACTGAACATTTCATCATGTGAAATTCTTTGTGTACTTCTGCTAGCATACATTGTGTTTTGTACTTGTTTGAGATTGCATGGGCTATTCACAGACATGTGTTCCACATTGCTACTGCAGGCTTCAGACAAGGTGGACCGGTATATGTTAGATGGAGCTTGCCCATGGTCATTGTGAAGGATGTCTGTAAAAACCTCTTTTTTGGAAGGAATGAAAACGCTTTCCATTTTTGCATTGCCATGTTTCATTGGCACATACACAGTCTCATCCCCCAGGTAATGAATCAGATATAAATTTGGTGCCGAAATAGCTTCATTATCTTGCTGTACTAGACAGTACACGTTTTTTCTAAATTCCGATGATCCGTTGTCATACTGAGGTGTCCTAATATGGTAGTACCGCTTCATCACTCTTCCACCATATTTTTTAATGTTGTGATAATTTGACCCTTTCTGTCTCCATATCATCTGGTCAAAATGAAAGTCCATGTTAGATCTGCCTCCCTTCAAACTCCTATACAAGTACACATCACCCCCCTTTGGCTCCAGGGGCGGTTCATTGGAAATGCAACCTTTGTACTTCTCAACATTACCAAGAATGGCCTCTACTTCGGCCAGAGTGAACTCTGACTCTTTTTGCATGAAAGACATAATTTCACTCCCAGTTGAAAGTTTAATAATGGAATGAATTTTAACTTATTGGAAGTAGACAAGACCTGTGTTGTGTTACTACAATTTTACAGTTGTGCTATTTAATAAATGGAAAAAAAAAACTAGTTAGCCGATGACCTTGGTGCTTTATTATGTATAGCTGTACTATATGTAACTCACTTTTTGTGTAGGTTTTTTACTTGTATATATTGTGATATTGTAATGAGACGGTAAGAAAAGTAAAAAAAAAAAAAAGGTACAAAAGTGTTTGTTTTTATTTCCAATATATATATTGTATAGGCTATGACAGTAGTCTACTAATAAAAATGTAATACAGCCTTTAAAACGGCTCTTGAGAGGTGAGCCTTGAGAGAGGCTGTTGGATGACAGTATTTTGCACTGCTAACCAATAGAGAATGTTAAGAATATTATAACTATATATATTATATAAGAAATATATATATATATATATATATGTGTGTACTATAACTATTATAATGACAAACGAAACTAATGACAAAATATTAACCTGAAATAGCCTTTAAAAAGGCTGTTGAAAGATGAGCCTTGAAAAAGGCTGTTGGATTAAAGTATAATGTGCTAACCAAAATGAATGTTAATAACAAGCTCCTGGATGCTGTCAACTGGATAACTGAAATTTTGTGCTACTGGCAAAGTCTTAGGATGTTCATAGAGTCCTTTATGTCAATTTCAAATGACAATGCTTCTTTTCATTGGACCGTTAGCATGCTTTGACATCTGTGATTGGCCAGAGAAGTGACCAATCACCAATGAGCCAGTACCCCTAGCTTACTTCCCGCATTAAATATATTTTCCTGATATTACACGGTATAGGAAATCCTTATGCACTTCGATTAGGGTTTTTTAGATGGGAGAGAGCTCATAACAAGAGAAGTTTGCGAGAAATTTGGTCTTCTTTGATCTTAGTTTTGGTGTATTAAGCCACGTTAAGCTTTTTCCTTATAATGGGCTTCAATGGAGAGGAAAAGAGGAAAACGCTTAACGTGAGATAACGACCATATTCCTTGGATTTCGGTTTTGATTTTTTGACATGAGAAAGTGTTTATGACAAGAGATGTGTGAGAGAAATTTGGTTTTCTTTGATCGACGTTTAGGTACATTAAGCCACGTTAAGCGTTTTAGAATGTCCCCCCCCTGTGGTGCTCCTTTGTGTGCTTGTGTCTCCATATCATGTCACTTCTACTTCTGGTGTCGTGAGTACCCCTCCCAGCGGTCGGCTCCTACCCACACGTTGACGGTGGCGCCTCCATTGATCATGGAGGACCTATTGCCACTACCCTTTTATTTTTATTTTTATTTTATGGATGGTCTTACCGTTTTTATATAATAAACCGAATTTTAAATCTTTGAATCTACGCTTCTGCTGCCTTCAATTAAGGGGCCCTGAGTGGGGAATAAACAGTATTGTAAAACTATTTCCTTGGGCGCAATTCCCAAGGTGGCGTAGTTTAGACCAGTACCCCCGGTTACATAAATATAGAATAATATTCCAGGTAGATGAGCAAAATAATATTTAATAATTTTTTATTCCTATAATAATGTCACGGAAGCGCTCTGATTCCTTTTGCATCGTCACAGTCAATGGCGGATGTAGCCCAAGCCTGTTATACTGAGAACTAGCGATTCTGGCAACACGTAGTCACCAGGTCTTCATAGTCAGTGAATCTTTGGAATCCAAACGAACTGGTGAACTGAGGAACTTGTCAGCATAGTCACCAGTTCCTTTGAGTCCGAACGAACTGGGGAACTGAGGAACTTGTCAACAGTTCATCAGGTCAGTAGGGGGAGTTTGGAGTCTTCGTAGTCACCGGATCTTTTGCATTGTCCCACATCATCAGCTGTGCCGAGATGGCCAGTGGGAGGTGCTTCGAGAGTTTTAGCATTTCAGCCATTGGCTAGTTGTTGTCATGAGTGTACTGCTGATACAGTTTTGTGATAGGCTGCTTCGTGGACAGACCGCATATCTAATATCCACCGGAGGGAGAGTTATAGTTGCTTTGCCAGCTAATCAGCACGCATGTTTGCAAAGAGGAAGGAAAGAATCTTTTAGACTAGGGATTCAGTACACTCAGTTCACCTCAAAGATTTGTTCAAAAGGATTCGTTTGTTCACGAACTGCACATCACTATTTTTAACTCGTTGACCATATTGTTGCGAGCCCGACGCACCACAGCTCTGTGAAGTTTAAAACTATAACCCCCGAAGTAGTGTGGTTTTCGCCTGACGCACCGTGGCAGTTTTAAACTTGTTAGCGTTGTTGTTAGTGTGGAAATTCTATTCATTTGTGTCCGAAGCACTGGAGCTGTGAATAATTAGACTTATGAGTGTCTTAAAGTAGGATTAACTAGACAATGTACAGTCATTGAGGGGACTGATTGTGACTAGCCTACTGAATTGTATTTGTTACAACTTGATACATAATGGAAGATTTACATTGCCAAGCACGGTTCACAGGGAATGTTCGACGGGATAGAACGTTGCGGATAAGCCCTACGAGTGGGCTGTGTCCCGGTTCAAGAATTATCTCAAAATGATTAGAGGAACTGGAGGCAGAAAGAGACACGCTCTTTTCAGAAAAGAGTGCTCCACTCCCGAGTCAGTGAGGGAGTGATGTCAACGAAAAATTACCAGGCTAATGAAACGATTATGAAAGAGGAAGAAGTACAAATGCATAATAACACGCTCAGATCAGGCTGAAGCGCTGTTGAGTGATCTTGATGAAGCAAGAACCGCTTGTCAGTTTAAAAACGGGACAATTGAAAGAAATGCCAGTTATGGGTTGGAAGATTCAATGTTTAGTAGCCTAGTCCAGTCACAGGCCTGGCAGTTTTCCAAGGCAGACAGGAAGATGATTGTTGGGAGACAGAATCTCGATCACTTCGCTGTAGAGATCGGTACTCCAACCGCACGATTAGGTTTCCCATGGCGCCAATTCACTCCACTACTACGGTGCGTGAGAAGGAAGAGAGGCCGATAACCTCCACCATTGCTAGGAGCAAAACTTTCCATTGATGCCCATTATAAGGAAAATGTTTCGTAGCTTAATTTTCCAAACAGCGATCAACTGAGTCTGTAAAAAGATAGCTCCGATTTCTTGTTGTTTGTACAGTCAATCGCACAACAGCTCTTTCCCATTTTAGATGAGTTTTTGTGTTTTTACGGCATTCAAGCTGAACAGTAACGCTGCCACTCAGTAAGTCTTTCGGCCACTAAGTGGGTGGAACCCGCAGTGACCCCGCCCACTGTGACGTCACGTGCATAACCCCAGTAAAGTCAAGGCAGTAGCAGTAGATCCGATCGCACCACTATAACTAATCTTGCTTTATACTGAGGTATAGGACCGCCCACTCAATTAACATACGGACACAGAAATACAGAAATAAATAAATGTGGAAATGTAGAAAAACAGAAATAAATAAATGTAGAAATGCATAAATAAATGAATAAATGTAGAAATTCAGAATCAGAATTGACTTTTTTGCCAAGTGGGTTGCCCCTACAAGGAATTTTTTTGGTGTGATTGATGGTGCTCCATACAAATACAACACTTTGTACGATGAGTAGTGAAAACAAGAAGTACTGAAAAACAAAGATCAATACAGTGCAAAAGCTGCACTATGTACAGTGACACTATGAACATAATATTAAAATATATTACAGGAGGTAGAAAATAAGTATAGAAACATAATATATAAGATGTGCAAAGTAGAGCAGCCAGATGACTGAGCGTTTTAAATAATGCAGAGTCAGTGGGGAGAGGAGGGGTTAGGGGCAGTGTCTTGTCAGCAGGGGTCAGGGGGCTTGTTAATGAGTGACTGCTGAGGGGAAGAAGCTGTTTTTGTGCCGTGTGGTTCTGGTCTTGATAGACCTTAGTCTTTTGCCGGAGGGTAGTGTATTGAGCAGTCCATGTCCGGGATGGGAGGGGTCGGCCACAATCTTTCCTGCCCGCCTCAGGGTCCTGGAGGCGTGCAGATCCTGGAGAGATGGCAGATTGCAGCCAATCACCTTCTCCGCAGAGCGGATGATACGCTGCAGTCTGCCCTTGTCCTTGGCAGTGGCAGCAGCGTACCAGACGGTGATGGAGCAGGTGAGGATGGATCGATGATGGCAGTGTAGAAGTGCACCATCATTGTCCTTGGCAGGTTGAACTTCTTCAGCTGCCATAGGAAGTACATCCTCTGTTGGGCTTTTTTGTTGAGATAGCTCCCACTTGAGGTCCTGTGAGATGATGATGCCCTGGAAGCGGAAGAACTCCACAGTGTTGACCGGGGAGTCATGCAGAGTGATGGGGGAGCTGGGTAATGCCTGAAGTCCACTACCATCTCCACTGTTTTTAGAGTGTTGAGCTCCAGATTGTTCTGGCTACACCAGGTCACCAGCTGATCAATTTCCCACCTGTAGATGGACTCATCCCCACCAGAGATGAGTCCAATGAGGGTGGTGTCATCCGTAAACCGCAGGAGCTTGATGGAATCGTGACTGGAAGTGCAGCTGTTGGTGTACAGGGAGAACAGTAGGGGGACAGGACGCAGCCTTGAGGGGAACCAGTGCTTATGGTCAGGGGGTCTGAGATGTGCTTCCCCAGCTTTACGTGCTGCTTTCTGTTAGACAGGAAGTCAGTGACCCACCTGCAGGTGGAATTTGGCACACCCAGCTGGGAGAGCTTGTCCTGGAGCAGAGCTGGGATGATCGTATTGAATGCAGAGCTGAAGTCTACAAACAGGATCCTGGCGTAGGATCCAGGAGAATCCAGGTGCTGGAGGATGAACTGAAGGGCCATGTTGACAGCATCATCTGCAGACCTGTTGGCTCTGTAGGCGAACTGCATTGGGTCCAGGAGAGGGTCAGTAATAGATTTGAGATGGGACAGTACAAGTTGCTCAAATGACTTCATTACTATAGAGGTCATGGCGACGGGTCTGTAGTCGTTCAGTCCTGTGATCCTAGGTTTCTTGGGGATGGGGATAGATAAATAAATAAATAAATGTAGAAATACAGAAATAAATAATGTAGAAATGCATAAATAAATAACTAAATAAATGTAGAAATACATACATAAATAAATACGTGTAGAAATGCATAAATAAAAAAATAAATAAATGTAGAAATACAGAAATATCTTTTTTCATTACCAAAATGTATTTTTATTTATTTATTTATGTCTGCAATAAATAAATGCAGACATAAATAAATAAAAATACATTATACATACAAGCATATGTCATGTCATTTTTTGTACTTCATAAGTACCATCACGTTTTCAGAATTTTGGCATCAACTTGGTACCGAAATATCGGTTCTTGTGACATCCCTACCTACTCCCTCTGTGCCATGACAGGTGCCACAAGATCTTTCCCTAACTGTTCAAGGAAAAGTCTACGCTTGTGCAAGGTCAGCTTCTGTGCTGCTAATAGTTGAGCATGTGTAAAATGTCAAGTCAATCATTAGAGGTCAGGGGGCATCAGTGGTTTTGATACAGTATGGAATACAGTATGGAAAAACACGGAAATTGTGTACTGCTAGAAACCTAGCATGCTAAACTAGCATGCATGCTAATATCTTTGAAATGGGCCTAGTGCCAGGTATTTATGAGTATGAGGAAATACTTGATGAGTTTGTGGCACTCTGAGTTAGGCAGAGCTCCTCATAAAGATCAACATCGAAGGTTATCTCGGGTCATATTGCCCCTAAGACAATAGGCGTTACTCTTTTTGTGGCAGCTACACTGAAAATGATTTTTTTTTTAAATCCCCAAATTTCCATTTTTGGGGTCATTTTAGGAAGCTACATAGGAAGCCATGTACTTAGATTAATGTTTTACATCATTTTCTTAGGTTTGAATATGATTTTGGGTCATTATGACCCCAGGACAATAGGAGGGTTAAAAGATATTTGGCCACATTTTACTTATCATGGTGCACAATAAGCTATTGAACACTTAATTTTAATTTTTTTCTTGGGGGCAGAGGAGGTACATTTGAGTATATGTTACTTTGGGGCAACAACATGCAATAGCAGTAGTAAATAGAAAAAATACATTTTATTGAAGATTTCTTATTTTTAAAAAATCACATTTTATGAAAGCACTCATTAAACACCTATATATACGGAAACATCTGCACTGACAATACAAGCCAGTTACTGTCAATTATCCTTTTAGTGGAGGTTTGTTACCTACAAACAACAACGCGCAACAAAGGAAAAAAAGTTTTACAAAATTCATTTTCAGTTCAGTTTTTATGTTATGAAATTTCTAAAAGAGATTGACATCATTCAAAACATTGTTATAAAGTACTGCAGAATGTACAGCAAAAGCAGAGTCGGCATCAAGTGGAGGCATTCGCAGGCCATGCCCCCCCAAATGAGTTATTGTGCCCCCCTCGCAGGCCAGGCCTTTGGTGCCAAACTTTGCGTTTTATTAATTAATTTATATTTATCATATTAAAAGTAAACCTTTTCGCTAAATGAAATGAAATACAAACAAAAATAAGAAAAGAAAAAACACACCCTGTTGGTCATATTTGCATAAGGTCACATTTGGGGAAATAGCTTTGGTGCTACTGGTTTGATTTGTTTGATTTGTTGATTTGTTGTCATTACGTCGAGATAAGGACGCGCATAATGTACAGTTAGCATTAGCAAGTCTTCTAAAGGTAAGCCATGCGTTTCATTCACTTTATGCCAGCCTTGGCTTTCATGATTATTATGCAAAATGTTGAATGATTTTTGGGTCTGTCTGCATTTACTCGGTAAGAGTGGAGTATATAGTCTATTTCAAATGATGTTATAATGACGCGCACAGAGCTGTGTGTGTGTGTGAAAGAGAGACGGAGAGAGAGAGAGAGAAAGACGTGGCTTGCACGTAGGCTATATTTTGTGCAGTGTGGGTGCACAGTGCAGTGTGTGTGTGTGAAAGAGAGACACTTTGCAGCATGTTTTGAAATTGGAACTGGATAGGTGTGTTGGTTGTTGACGGCAAACTCATATTATCAAGCATTTACATCATAGATTGAGCTCTCGAACGGCAGTTTGTGCCCCCCTGCAGTTACCCTAATGCCCCCCTATTAGATTTGTTCTGGCGCCAACTCTGAGCAAAAGTACAGCATTTAATATTCCATAAAATAGATAAAGAGTCACGGCTGCTTTGTCATTAGGTCAATTGAGCTTTACTGCGTGTGGAAGTCAAAAGTTTTTCTCAGGGGTGAAGCAGAGAAAAACTTCACACTTCATGCACTTGACCTTGATGATGCCCTTGCATCCAGGGAATTTGCACCTCCCTCTGCTCTCATTGTAAACAGGCGAGTGGTCTGTGTTGTCCAGACGGACAGGGGCTGGTGGTACGGGTGCAAGACGGCCTCTTTTTTGTTTCATATCCAGACTTGCCTCAACACTCAGAGAAGGCCTTCCCCTCTTGCTGCAAACTTTTTCTTGATTGCAGAGGCAGTTTGCCACCTCAGTTGTTAAGTCCAATAAGCTGAGTTGCTCCTTCTTTGGGACATCACAACCAGTGGAATCCCTTCTGTAGAGCAGCCAAGCTTCCAACATTGTGACATCCATCATATGAACGAACAGTCGGTGATACCACTTCTTCGATTGTACTTTTGAGCGATACAGTGCTACTAGGGAATCGAGGAGGTCTACTCCACCCATGCTTTTGTTGTAAATGGATACAGTATTGGGACGTACAACTTCCACCATTTCTTCGACCTTCTTGTCCCACCTTTGGACCATGGTGGTTGGGTTGCCTGCTGCATATGTACTTAACAAGGTCACTGAATGATTATCATGCCACTTCACTGCTCTTAGATACACACCATAATATTTAGTCTCTCTCTCTTCAAAGGTTCCCCTTCCTTTTTTCTTCATTATTTTATCCTCTGTAAAGGTTCAGCCTGGCAACCGATTGGATCTTACTGTTCCAATGCTATGAATTTTCATTTTCTCAAGTTGGACTTGCAGGTCGATGCTGCAGAACCAGTTATCATAGAACATTTTGAAGGACTGGTTACTTGGAATGATGGAAGACAGCTGCAAAACTATATTGCCACTGGCACCAATGTCAGGCTTCCCTTCAACTGGAGAGATGGTGCCTGTGTACACCTTGAAGTTGTATATGATCCCATTGCAGTCAGCAAGTACAAATACCTTGTATCCCCACCCTTTTGGTTTTTGTGGTTTGTACTGTTTCAGCTTGCTTTTGCCTTTGAAAGGGACAATTTGTTCATCAATGCATAGCATCTCATCCATTGGGACAGTATTGAAGCACTTCTGAAGAGATGTCAGTAGAGGCTGGATTTTGAGCAGCCTGTCATGCCCAGGCTGACCTACTGGAATCTGGTCATCATTGTTGTTCAGGTGCAGGTTCAGGTGCAGGTGTTCTCCCAGCGATTCACTCCCATTGTATTTGCGATGCAATCAACTCTTGCAGCAGTGCTCCAGTACATACGGGTCTTTGGTAGGCTGAAGACTGACATGTATTGTGATATGCCTATGAATTGCTCAATCTCCCTGTAGGTAACATTTAGTGGCTTATTTATGTCACACTGACTTGTATACAAGTTGCTCTGTGTAACTGTTTTCAATTGCATCTGGTTTCAAGAGGTTTCTGAAGTACTCAACAGGTGGTTTGACCTCTCTAGCTTCAGGGAGACTGGTTTTCCATTGGGGAACAGGGGGTGTGCTTTTTCTACCAGTTTGCCATGTCAGGATCTTAGCTTTTGTATATGTAGGTTGGTTAATGACAGGTGGATCATCTTCATTTTCTTCTTCAGTTGCATCTTGATCTGGAAAGATCAATATATTAATTATAGTAGTTATTAAAATGCATATGAAAATGTGATTTGATTTATTATGTAAAAAAATTCATTACAAAAACAAATCAAAGAATGCTCTAAAATGCATAAATTTGGTAGGCAGCTTATACCTAACACTGAATCATCCGACTCATTATCACTTAAAGTTTATGATGAATCTGGAACTGAGATCGATGATGTCTTTGAAGAAGTACTGAAGGATCCTAATTTTAATTTTAAAGTTGATAAAGTTTTAATTTTAAAGTTGATGTCTAAAGAGCATGCTGGTGAGTATTGTATGAAGAAGGAAATAACTTGAAAATTTGAAAAATGACACTGCCCAGTAAGAGGTAGCATCTGCTAGGCAACCATTTAATTCTGAAAAGGGACATTAGTTAGGTGTTAAATGCATTACATGCTACTAAATACATTTAGTAATGAAGTCCTCTTAAGAATTCAAAATAGCACCAGGGTTAACCCCATTTAGAGTTTAACAGGTAGAATGTAAGTCATGAAAGGAAGGATTTTTAAACACAATCTGACTGTCTCCCAGTATCCTTTCTTTCCTCTCACATGTGTAATCCCACCCATTAAGCGAAAATTTCTATTCTAGAACTTGGCATGAGCTCAAACTAGCGGAGCAGTCACCGCCTGCCACTTTTAATGTGGAAGAGCTCTTAATAGGTCTTAAAGGACTTAATAAATCCATTGTAGTCCTTACATGACAGTCATTCACCAACATTAAAATATTCAAAATCTTAGCCATTCCAGACTTTTCCAGCCAAAGCACCATTACATTCCCTCGATACTGATTGTATTGTTCTATGACAGAGGTCTCTCCCAGCACATCACAGAGCTCCTTAACTGATCTGTCATTATATGACTTGGACGACACGGTCATCTTGCCCCCTAATAAATGCCAGAGAGATGATGATGAATCAGAGTGGGTAAGTGCTGCAATTTTAAGAGAATTCAAACGCTCGTACCGACCAGCAATACTAAACAAAAGACCAATAACATACCAAAATACAAGGCAATTAAACAGTATTAAATCTAATGTGAAAATCATTTGGGCAATAGCTGCTGTAGTGAGTATATAATACTAAATGCCTTGTTTTAGTGTAATCCAGTATTTTAACATGAGTCCAGAAATTTGTGAAACTGTTTCATTCTGGAAATGTACTCAGGAAGTTTTTTTGAAGTGATGCTCCACTTTGTAGAGATTTGAATTTGCCTCATGGTAAACATTTGCCTTACCTGATTTTTGAATCCATGTATCCTTTCATGAAATCTGTGAAAGCATATTTGACTCCCACATCTAGATTGTAAATTCATTCAAAAAAGCACTTAATGAGCCCCTATTAACAAATCTGACCGGCTGCAAGAGCCAAATGCACTTCCCCAGATTTATTGCAAAATAATATAAGGTTTGACAACCCACTCTAGGGAAGGGTTTTCTATGAGGTATGTTCAAGAATGACTTCAAATCTCTACGGTGTGGAATATTGTCTGAGGATTTCACCATTTGTTCTTTGTAGCTGATTGAAAACATATTACAGAAGAGACCTGGAGGAGATCAAATAATTAAGGAGTACATTAAGACCAAAACCCTGTCAGACACCACTAGAAGACAAATGGGAGGGGTGGAGCTTGCCTTTTCTGCCAAGGGGTGCGAATGATCAGAATCAGTGGAACAGTGGGTGTTCTTTTTACGCACACAACTTTCCGTCCCTAATAGTCTATAGACTACTAAGGAAAACATGTTTGCACATTGAAGTATGCTATTTCTAGACTGCAGCTGTCCTAATTAAGTCATAGTTTAGGCTAGACAATTTGTTTGGTGGGAAATGAAATCAATGATCCTAATTCAAAGTCAGTGAGTTACATGAAATCAACATTTTTAGCTTATGTCTATCTGTTAGTGTGTGTCTTCTTTATTTACTGCAAACATAACAAACACATATGCTACAGCACACACAGGCTATAGCCATAATTATCATGCGCCAAGTCCAAATAACTGGACTGTGGACTGTGGATAAAGGTAAAGAAAAGAAAAAAAGACATAGAAGAGATTTAATTTTCAACATATTAATTGTAGCAGCGTCAGCCTGTCAAATTCACCTTGCAACATTTCATTCCTGCAAACTTGTCGACCACATTATCAAAATCGATGTTTGCAGTAATGCAAGTTGTGAGAGGCGCTCCTCATCCATGGTGGCACGCAAGTAGGTTTTTAACAGTTTAACCCTGCGCTCACACCGGCAGTGACGATGAGCGACAAAGCGGCCGGAAGTCATTCATTTCCAATGGTCGCTGGGCGATGCTGAGCGACATGGGGAACCGCGTGGCCTGGCGACGCGATCGCCGTGATTTGGCGACGAAAAAAGTTAAGCAATGTTCAACTTTATGCAAATGAGCAGCAACAGAGTCGAGCGATGGCCAATCAGGGCAGATGTGTTCCTCTTATTCTTTCGCTGTGAAACGTTTTCTTAAACTTTAGTTCCTATATTGGCATTTTAGTTCCCATAGCGGCGATTGCGAATGCTACTTTGCGGTCCACAGTGAAACGGTAGTGTTCGAAGCAAGATCACACTCTTTATAGGAAAATAAATTCCCTCCAAAGCATTTTTCAGCGGGAACGCACCTGATTTGTGGGTTCACACATATATTGGGTAATATAGCCTATTAATAGGCCTGCCTTAAGAAAATACGAACATGCAACTCCACGATGAATATAGCAAAGACGATGTAAATATAACATATAAAAATAACATATATACTAATAAATATATATTGTATTTTATATTTATAATTTTTTTTTTTTTTTGAAAATTGATGCATCTCCTGTCAATACATTTGTAGCCCACTTCCTCAAAACTACGTTAGCAACACCCACAAACTGGCTGCAGCCAGCGACAGCAACGCAGCGACTTGGCGACGTACAGCGATAAAGTCGCTGCCGGTGCGAGCGCAGGGTAACTAAAGGAACGTTCTGCTTGGGCACTACTCACAGGAATTGTGAGATATATTTTGTAAAGGGTAGCCAGATTTGTGAACGCTCGATCCATATCATTGGCTGTAAGAGGCTAAAACCTGGCCAGTGGAGAGCTCATCCATCTCCAGACTTCTGCACATTTCACGAAAGGAGCAGTATTCATCAGGAACATCGGAAGCAGAAACATCACTACTGTAATATATTGCCAACTCGTGTATACTTTGGACTGACTCGGGATTAAATAAGTGTTTCGGGTTAAGCGCCTGATATTTCTTGGCCATAGATCTCGTGTCTGAAAATTGCTCTGCAAACTGTGTCATGAATAGGTCTAGCGCAGTGAGATATGTTTCCACCTATCTTACTTACCAATTTCATTCATTCATTCTTTGATATCTATGAGCACTGAGATTTCAAATTATGTGACGCGTGTCAGTCACATTCATATTGGTGCTTGAAGAATGCATTTGCCGTTCCCATGGTTACACTCTAGAACGTTGCGGAACCCGAGCTTTCATTGTTTGTTTAGGTACAGAGCATAGGGCGGTGTATTTCTCTCTTTGCAGGCAGCCATGAGTGTGTGTGTTTTAGAGGGGACTACCGATTAAAATCTTTGATTAAAATACACCAGAAACTGTCGTTAACACGTTTATTGAACATATCTTTAAAAGTGATCATAGTATAAGCTACCAACGCTGCTGACTCCAGAATTTATTTTTACTAGCCGTGGGGCTCGGCCATGGGTGCACGCACCCATTGAAGCTCCGCTAGTGACAAATGGTCAATATACTCACTGCTGAAATGACAGAGACTCATGGGTAATCTGCTTTTTGTAACATTTTTATTTTTACTTTTTTATTTTTCACTACTCGATAAGCTATACCAATTCCATTGTAAAATTTCAATTGTTTGGCTTACACCACTGTTGTTGGCTTGTTTTAAGCACACAACCACAAGACATGAGGGAAATGTATGCAAAGGGAATTGTCTCCCTCTTCCTATACGTTAAGGAAGAAAAATGGCTATGTAAGTATGGTAGTATGGTTTATTACAGTTGGCTTTTAGTGGTTCATTTAGTGCCATCATACACTACAAAAATATTCCATATTTATATTTAAGTTCCCTTACTTCCCTTATGTTAGGATATTTTGCCCTTCTCTGTGGAACTCAATGCAGGATGATGAAGAACACACTGATGACCTCTCTTAAGAGAATTGATGTTTATTTCAATGAGCAAGGGAGAGACAATCTCAGGACATTTGGGCTGTCTGAACCGAGAGAATCTCTAAAGAATCAGGTTGTGTGGTGTGTTGATATACAGTCCATGGTCATACATATCAAAGGATTGAGTTGAGTGGTGGGCCGGAGACAAATGGCCTTGTGCCACGGGAACCCTGGCACAGCCATTCAGCAAGGATGTGTGACATCCTTGCTGCAGACACTACAGAGGTGTTTTACAGACAAATTACAGACATATAATATATAAACATGATACTAAATAAAACTGGGAACCTATCACTTACCTAATGTCAATTTTCTTTTTTCAAAGGAACATTACTATGACCCAGACAGCGGCTCGGGGTACCTGGCCTGGCGTCTAAAGACGATCCAAAGAAAAGCAGCTGCAGAGAACCAAAGGCCAACATGCAGTGCATACACGGGAGGGCCAACTTGAGAACAAGAGCTTTCATCCAATTTTGAACTTGTCCTGAATGTAGAACAGATCAGAGAGGCAGTATCCCTGATGAGGCATTTCTCAGATGAAGACATGGTAAAGCATAAGATGAAATTGACCTTCTGCCATTGCCAGAAGATGGTCCGTGACCCATAACAATCTTCTAATGTGCTTTCAGTGTTTCCTCGATTTGCAGATGTGAAGGGCCTGGAATATATATTTGGGCAGTTTGGTAGTGGTATAACACTGTACGAGTTATGTTTAATTTGTTGCACTTTTCTAAAGATTGAGCAAGACTTTGTGATGCTTTTTGATGAAAGTACATCTTTCATCAAAAAGTACAGCTTCTTGAGAGGTGGCCAACTTTCTTCAAGGACAAAGTCATCCAGCAGAGCAAGGGACTGTGTCTTTCCAGTGAACTTCAAGAACTGATTGAAGCAGTAGAATCGACACTTGCAGGAAATGAAGAACAGGATTTGTTTGGTTTATATTACATTACTATTTTTTGTACCAATTGATACATTTGTTAACCATAACTAAGTTGTCAGGTTTAGCAATTGTCAAGCTCTTGCCCACCTTAAATTTGGCCGGAAAAAGCCAGGGAAGACATCAGCCACTCAAGCCACAGGGAATCTTGTTGTATTCAAAAAGGTTTGTCTTTGCTTTGACATTCTAATGTACACTCCTTTTCTTGTCGCCCCCACTAATGTTTTAGGTGGTGCACAATTATTGGTGTTTGTTTCCAGTTAAGCCATCAGACCACTTATATGAAATGCTTTATTTTTTTTTTTTAGACAGAGAACAGTATTTAAGAACATCATGATTCAATTGTCCAGGCTCGCCAGCCATATCTTCTTGCAGTTGGTACCACAAGAAGATGCATTCATGCATTTTACATTATAATGGACAAAATGGCCATACCATATAAGGCAGCAGGTTCATTGGGGGAAATTGATGAGCTGTTTAAGGCACATTTTGTCTTTGGCACTGCATACTGTTCACGTAACATGTAAAATTTCATTCAGACAACAGTTTATAATATAGATGTTGGGAAAGTCAAAGAGAATCCACGAGTAGTTGAGTTAAGGGCTAGCCTTGTCCAGTAAAGGAAGAATTGTACATGGAGATAATCAGAAATGATTTGTTTTATGTCGTCTCATCACTTAAATGCTAATTTGCTAGTAAGGCACTTTAAACTAATTCATGGTCTATGTCCTGGCAAAACACTAAGGTTGAGATGAAACAGGATGTTTACATGTATCGGGTACATTTTCTGGCTTTAGGAAGCATGTATAACGGTTACATGAAGATAATGTAAATGCATTCAGTGTGATAGTAAATGTTGAGGTAGACAGTGAAGTTGATATTATGCAGGGAGATTTTGATACTTTGGCTCCAAATACATATTCTGTTCCACCACTGTCAAACAAGAATACTTTGGATATGGGTGCATCTGTGATTGCGCAACTTCAGGCTGCAGGAGTTTGTCAAGTAACTGTAAATAGTTTAATTTGTTCTCTAGAAGAAATTGTACATGAAATACAGAGTCAGGTTAAGGACATGGCTCTCAAGTCTTCAGAACACAGAATGTTTTGATCAGATTGAATGTTCTTTAAGTCAAATTGAAAATCCTTTTACAAAGTTGAATTCTGAGGCAAAGCAAAGCATTTATTTTTCTCAAAAAATGGGGAATGGTTAGTCCGGTGGAGAAAGTTCTTCTTGATAACAGAAGGAACAGAACCACTGGAACATATGGTCAGGTCACTGTAAGGGATACATTTGCTTACATACCTATTTTACAAACCCTACAGGCAATCTTTAAACATCCCAATGTCATTGACATGTTCAAGTCCACCAATTCCTCAGGAGGCAATGTGTATACTGATATAGAACATGGAATATACTGGAACAGACATCCTCTTTTTTTCCAAAGAGAATAGTGCCCTGCAGATTCAACTATTTTATGATGATTTTGAGACTTGCAAGCCATTGGGATCAAAAAGAGGTATTCATAAGCTGGGAGGCATTTACTTTACTTTAAGGAACTTTCCAGCAAAATACAATTCATGTTTGATCTGCATACACTTATGTTAGCTTTTTCATGCTCAGGATATTAAGACCTATGGGTTTACCTCCATTCTTGAACCACTTGTCAGTGACCTCAAAATTCTAGAGACTGAAGGCATTGATGTCCCAGCATTAGGTGGGCGCATACGTGGTAGTGTTCAAGTAACAGGATAATCTTGCTCTCCACATCTTGTTTGGTTTTGTTGAGTCGTTTAGTGCAAAAAACTGCTGTCGCTTTTGCCTCACAAATAGAGAATTTCAGATTGTGTTTTCTGAAGATGACCCTGCTGTAAATTTGAGAATTAAAGAGTTGCATGCAGACCAGTGTCAGTTCATACAGTCTAAGCCAGAACAGGGTAATGTTTATGGTGTGAAAAGTGAGTGCATACTCAATTCTCTTCAGTACTTCCACACAATTGATAACATTGCTGTAGATGTTATGCATGATGTATTGGAAGGAGTAGCAAGTTTGAAGTAAAGCTAATAATAAAGTATATTGTTGAAAAATCTGTCACTCATGAGGAACTTAATCACAGAATACAATCTTTCAACTATGAATATATAGAAAGGAGGAACCGACCCACTGCAGTGAAATTGGATGATGTCAGTAATGATTTGGGCCTTGATGCAATACAGTCCTGGTGTCTGCTGCGTAATATGCCACTACTATTTGGTGATGTGGTCGAGAAGATTGACCAGTACTGGAATCTGTTGTTGCTACTGCTACAGATAGTTCATATGGTGTTTGCACCATTTGTGACTGAGGGTATGACTGTCTACTTGAAACATTTGATTGTTGAACATCATCAGCTATTCAAACATTTATTTCCTGGTGAAAATCTACTACCCAAACACCATGTAATGATTCATTTTGCACATTAGATATGGAATATAGGATCACATGTGCATGTGTTTTGAAGGAAAACAATTTTTTTAAGAGGCAACAGAAACGTTTCAAAAATATCACCTTAAGCTTGGCAAAGAAACATCAGAAATACATGGCATACCACTGGGAAACATTTAGCCAGAATAGATTGATGGCTGGTCCAGGAAAAGAAACTGCTTTATCTAATATTTCTGCAGGTAGAAATCTTACTTCCAAGTTGACTATGTCACTGTCCACCAGCGTCCTGTCTGTAAAGTGGGTGAAGTACCATGGAAATGAGTATCGTACTGACTCGGTTGTTTGCAGTGAGGTAGTTCAAGAAATGCCTTTGTTTCAGAAAATCAAAGTTATTGCTGTAAAATAAGAGTATGTGTTCTTAATAGTTACAATGTTGGACACTGTTTGTTCTGATGAGCATTTACATGCTTTTCAAATAGCCTTCCCCAAAAAGGAGATCTATACTGATGAGCAAAACCATTGTGACCACTCACAGGTGAACCGAATAACATTGATCATCTCCAAACAAGGGCACATGTCAAGGTCTGGGTAGATTAGATGGTAAGCAAACAATCAGTTGTCGTAGTCAACGTGTTGGATGCAGGAGTGAAGGCCTAAGCGACTTTGACAAGGACCAAATTGTTACGGCCAGACGACTGGGTCAGAGCATCTCTGAAATGGCAAGGCTTTATGGGGTGCTCACGGTCAGCAGTGGTGAGTACCTACCGACAGTGGTCCAAGGAGGGACAAACCACAAACCGGCGACAGGGTGTTGGTAGGGTTGGGCGATTTGGCCTAAAAATAAAATCTAAACAAACTAAAAAGACCAAGGCAAAATTTAAATATTTTCTTAACAATAAAAATAAAAACAGTATTATTAATAAAAATAAATGAGATTACCATCAAATCAGTTGTTCCAGAATAAAAAAATTAGAAAAGCACCACTTGGCTGTCATTATTGTGCAAAGATTTTTTTTTAAAGCAAATATTTTTTAAAATCAAATTGTTGGCCATCCCTGAAAAAAACTTATATATAATGAAAAATGAAATACAGTAAATAACACATAATAAATAATGATAATAAAATAAATAATAAAAAAATACTCTCAAACAAAATAACATCCCTTTATCTTTCTAGGAAGTTGTCTACAGGTTTTTTGAGAGGAAGACAAGCCTGTCTACTGTCTCTGGCTTGAGGCATGCTCTTTGGCATGTTACAATGTTTCCCCCTGTACTGAAAACCCTCTCTGAAGGGGCACTTGTGGCAGGAATGGGGAGATATTTCTTGGCCAGATTACTCAGCATCATGCAACTTCCACCACTGCAGTGGGTCTGTGTCAGGGTCTGTCTCAAATGACAACATGTAGGATTACAGCTCAGCTTCAATTTTGTCCTGCTCTGACTGGGAGGTAGACGACACTGTCTTTTTGAAGAAGCTTGAAGAAGCTAGAGTTTTCTTCTTCTTTGTTACAGGTTCAGCTTCTTCTTGGTGCACCTGCACAGAAGTGCCAGGCTGGGATTTGCTTTTCTCAGCTGGAAGAAACATCCGTAACGGCTCTTTTCTTGATTCCGTCCACTTTGTCATCTGCTAGGTAGGTTGTCCAGAATAGGGGGCCCATGAGTGAGGCCATGTCCAGGAGTTCCTGTGTTACAGGGTCATTGTATTTATTGTTGAGGTACTCAAGTATGTTGTTCTTGATTTGTTTGGTGAGCTCGGTCTCACCCTCCTCTGGCTGCAGAAGGCTGTTGTTTAACAGATGGAGTACCGGTTTGAGGTAGCAGATACTCATGTAGGCCTCACCAGATAGGGCATCATTAAATTCCTTCAGTGGACTTATAGCTTTATTCATTGACTCCAACATGTCAATGTCCTACCAGGTGGGCACCAGGTGCCTGCTTTTCTTGTCTGCTCCCAGGACTTGTACTATGGCCTTTTCCTACTCCAACACTCGTTTTACCAACAGTTGTCTTGAACCCCACCTGGTTGGGGACTTGGTGATGAGGTTGTGAGAAGGTAGACCGAGCTCAGCCTGTACCACTGCCATATCTCTTCTCTTCTTCCAACTGAAGGAGTAGACACTTACATTCTTTTTTCAAACCCTGATGGCACAGTCAATCCGTGGATCTTTCATACCATTCACCGTAAAAAGGAAAGAAAAAGGGAAAAAACCAAAAAGGAACATTTTAGAATTGCACCATTTAATCATTAATGTGACAAGGACAGCATTCACACATTGTGATAGTTTAACACTTCTTAATTAAGCTTAATTCTGTTTGACAAAGAAAAAATGTTTCACACTGTAGGTATAATTTCATTAATGCATATCCTACACACATGCACACACACTAGTATTACATTATTTATGCACTTTTATACAACAGTTAGTTCCAGTTGAGTGACTTGATTGGACAAGAGCATTCCAAAGAGTGCTGATATAGAGTACTGAGGTGGCTACGTCGCAATGTTGTGGGAAGTGAAATTCCTGATTCATTTTAGTCATAGACATTTTAAAACGCACTTTAATAGTACTTCTAGTGATTTATGGCTTACCATCGATTTTTGGATTATATATTGTGATCCCAACTTGAGACTTATATTGTTTATTTTAATTGTTTTGAGCTAAATTTTACGTGATTTAATTTTTTATCTTATATGCTAGTACAACCACGGGCAAACCATGGAGCTTTCTCATTCCCACTCTCCGGCCTTGCTAGCCAGAGTGTGGCTAATAATCGGTATCAGCTATCACTATAGCAGCTAACTTGCAAGCTCGTCTTTAGCAGTCATTGCTATCAGCAATAGCAAGCTCATCGTTAGTAGCAATGGTGTCGCTTAGCCATATCGTGTAAATGTAATCCTGAAGTAGAGGTCTGTGCGGGACAGACTTTTCAGTCCCACTCCCGCCCACTCCCGCATTATTCTGTCCCGCTCCTGCAAAAATGTGTCATTTTTAGTCCCGCTCCCACCCGCATCTGTAATATTATGTCCCGCTCCCGCCCGCTAAAGCCTGCGCAAGACAATCTATGCAAGATGGATATTCAGTTCTGCTTTCTATCTCATGAAAGGTTTGCCCCATTGGCCTATCAGAAAAAAACGCGCACACACACACAATTCGTTACCAATATTTATCATATTTAATGGTAGGCCTGTACGTGTTCAACCATACAAAACAATAGGAACATGTAGCCTAAGACATGTAGAAAACGAGGGCCTTGAGCTTTCCAAACATATGGAGAAGTTAAACTGAAAATAGCCTACCTTTAAAAAAAATCAGTAGTTCAGCATCTAAATGAAAATGATCAATGTAAAGGCAAAAGCAACATTGCTGCTTAGGCTATCGGTTTCTTTAAATATCCATGAAGGAAAAGAATGCTGTTCACTGATGGTTTCAGCACACTGCATCTCTGCTCCAGTATGCGTCCATAAATGCTGAATGCCCACTCGGATGGTGCGCTGGAGGCTGGGAGACATAGTACATGGTGTGCCAATTTGCTAAGTGTAGGAAATTCAAAGCAATGTTTCTTCCACCACGCAAGGATATCTTTGGGTCCATATGATTCGGACCCATCCAGCTTGGCTTTCAAATAGTCTGCTATCTCGGTATCTAGAGACATCTGCGGATCAGTGCCCGTAGCGCCTACATCTTCCCATTCTTCAAAATCACGAAAAGTCACCTTTTTAGGTGGGGGTGGCTCCAAATTTTCCTCTGCATGGCGGACATCAAACCCCAACTCCTCAATCAGCTCTTTCACAGCTTCCATGACATAATGTCTTTCATTTTCATTAATCATCTTGAGCTGACGCAACTTAAGAGTTAGGAATGTTGCTATTTTGTAGAGCATGTTATTTCCATTAGGGACGAGGCTATTCGGTGACAGCAGGTTGTCCAGTCGTTACACACAAGCTGATGCAATTGCAGTGAGCAGGGGGTCAGTCTTGGACACTTCGCAATGATCTCTCAGTTTCACGGACCATGGCAGAACAAGGGCCACACTTAACGCTGTATTGTCTGACTCCAGGTCATTCGTTGCGTCTTTGAATGGTTTAAGAAACGCCACCAGGGAAGCAAAAGTGTTTTTATTGATGCAGCTTACTTTATCGTACTGGTTGTTATCCAGCAGTATTGTGGTAATGTCATTGTACTGTTGTGAGACAGAATCCAGCATTTCAACAGTTGAGTTCCACCGCGTCTCCACTGACTGTTTGAGAGACGTCCTCAGCTTGACTTGCAGGCCAGAATGTTTGAAATAGCTGACCAGTTTCTTCACGTTGGTGAGAAGCTGGCCCGCTTTGGGGACTTGGTCCATCATAGCAGACGAGAGAGTGTGTGAGAGAACTGTGTTCAGTACATGGGCACTACAGTTCAGTCTTGTGAATCCACGTAAGGCAGCCACCATGTTAGCTCCTCTATCCGTGACAAAGACTATTTTCTTCCCCAGAATCGAACAATCAATCCCAAAGACTCTTAAGTTCTGAAACAATAAAGCCCGAATGTTTTCACCTGTCTTTGAAGTGCCTTCCTCAAATGGGGCAGAAAAGAGCACTCTAGACACCAATTCGTAGTCTGAATCAATGTAGTGTATGGTGGCTGATAGGAAAGAGGTTTTGCGAAAAGTTTCTGTCCAAATATCAGTTGTCACTGCACATCCATATTTCACTATTGACTCAGTTATGTCATCGACAACAGACCTTCGAAATTCATGTGCTCTTTCATCTACATGGCATGACATGGTTGTGGGATGGGGCAGGATCTCCCTCACATCGTATCCGCCTATTGTGGCTGCTGTGTCAACCAAGTGCTGTGCCAATTTGATGAATCCCTCGCCAGCAATGCTGACATACGGACGGAGGTCAAGCAGAAACAAAGTCCACACATTGGTCTACTGTTTTCGCTTTTAGCGCACTGGACACTTTTGATGTGTTTGAGCTGAATTGCAACAATGTTTGCCCTTTCATTAGTGCACATACATGGCGCTTCAAACCTGACGCTCCGGATTTGTGTCCGTTGTATGTTAGCACCCTTTGGCATCGGTCACAGCAGGCAAAAGGTAACTGATTCCCCTCGCTATCACAGACAATTGAGAATGACTGCCAAATCTGTGACTTAAGGTTTCTTGGTTTCAGTTTTTAATGTACCTTTCTTGAGAGAGGCACTAACATCTGACGTGCTCGTGGTACCCTCTTCTTCCATCATGCTTTCGCTTGCCATGCTTTCCACAACTGAGGAGCAGGACGGAATTGGCTCTAAACACATATGCGTGCGTTGACCTCACGTAAATGTTAACATCAATTTAGGATGCTTAAAACCCATTTTTATTTCTCCTAAACAGAATCAGCACAAACTATGATTATGTACAATATTTTATCCATTTCTAATTTTTATTTTACACACAATTTTAATTTGCGGGAATGCAGCGAATGATTTGTTTCTCCCGCTCCTGCAAGGGCATCTCTCTCATCCCGCCCGCACCCGCACCAAGCTTTTAAAAGTGGTCCCGCGCTGCACTTTTTGTCGTCGCGACCCGCGGGTCCCGCGGGAGTGCAGACCTCTATCCTGAAGGAACTATTTTTGTCAACAGAGCCGAATAAGTGACAAAAAAACATAATTTGTTGTCTCAAATTAAAGTTATTTGATAAACAGCCTTGTTTGTAGAACTGTTGTATAAAAGCAATATCACACTCAAGATCGTGCCTAGATCGAATCACAGCCGTGCTGATATACAGTATAACAGCACGACCTCGAGTGTGATATTGCTTAAATGGCAACTGTATCACATAGCGGTATGCATCTTGTTGATGTGTATATATTTGATTAAAATGATATTTTACTGATGTTTTAAAAACGTTACAGCTGCATCAATCCATTCAGTTCCTTCTTATACATCCCATGTAGCACTTTGTTATGCATTGTGAAGCCTGTGTCCAAAGCATTGGAGGTTAGGCCACTCAGTCAGTCTCAAGGCTTTAATCATGTTGGTACCACTGTCCGTAGTTATGCAGACAAGACAGTCTTCTCGAAGCTTCCAGGAGGCCAGCGAGTCTTTCAGCCCTTGGGCTATTACATTGCCAGTGTGGTCATCTGGGAAGTACGACGTCTGCAGGCACATGCTTGACAGGGTCCATTTTCTATCAGTAAAATGCACGGTCAGACTCATATATGGGTGTGTGGTTCAGCTGGACCACAGGTCGGTAGTGGTGGAATAATAAGATATGTTTTGCAGCTGGTCTGTGACTGGTCTGTTTTGTGACTGGTCTGTGAAATGCTTGCGGCTGGGCAGCTGATATTTCAGGTCAATCGTTTGCAGCATCTTAATGAACCCGTTTTTTTCTACAGTATAGATGGGGACCATATCTTTTGTGATGTAATATGTCACTGCATCTGTGATCGCCTGCCACCGGGCCCTTTCTTGTCGTAAGGAATAACTGTTGAAAATGCTGCTGCCAATGTTACCTGTTTTTTTGCAGGCGCTTTGTGGCTTGAGCTGGCATCTGCATCTTAGTGCTACACACTCCTGCCATTCCACCGCATGTCTCTGTCGCAGGTGCTGGAATAAGTTGGTTGTGTTCCCATGTCTTGTAGCGATCAACTTTCTACAAACCTTACACAGAACAGTTGTTTGTTCTATGTCTGACGGCTTGAACTCAAACCACTTCCATACAACTGAAGTAACACCGCCTTTTTTAGGAATGAGCTCTTCATTTGTGTTCGTGGACATCTTTACGGTACGTCTGTCGGGGGTGCAGTATCAATGAATGTGATTGTAAGTGGCTGAGTTTTGCACGTGTTCTGGAAAGTGAGAGAGATCCACCCGATTTCCTTTTCTAGAACTTTTTTAAATCGATTTGTGGTTCAGCCATTTTACAAATTGTAGGAAAGTAAAAATTCAAATGAATCAATTAAATTTAAAATCTCCCAGTGCTACATGTTGGACACCCAAGGCTCATCTACTGTGGCACAAGTCACAGAAAATTTTAATGATGGTTACGGGAGGAATGTGTCACAACACACAGTGCATCGCACCCTGCTGCGTAATGGGCTGTGTAGCCACAGACCAGTCAGAGTGCCCATTATGACCACCTCCAAATTCTCCAGATCTCAATCGGATTGAGCATCTGTGGGATGTGCTGGACCAACAAGTCCAATCCACGGCGGCTCCACCTCGCAATTTACAGGACTTGAAGGATCTGCTGCTAATCTTTTGGTGCCAGATACCACAGGACATCTTCAGGGGTCTTGTAGAGTCCAGGCCTCAGCAGGTCGGCGCTGTTTTGGCAGCACACGGGGGACCAACAGCATATTAGCCAGGTGGTCATAATTTTTTGGCTCATCAGTGTATACTGTTTTTTTGTAATTCAATTTTTATTGAATGAATTGTTTCACACTACATCTTTGGCTCCCTGTGCAGTAAAAAGAAAGACATATGGGAGAAGCAAAATGGGGAGCAACGCAAAAACAAAGAACTCTTCAAAAAACCCCCCAACCCCCCCAAATCCCGCATACATGGGATATTATAAATTAAACATATTAGTGCAAAAGAAGGTCATTAATTGTGTATATGGAGTCTTTCCACATCTTCATTGTGTCAGGTCTAGCACCATTGACCCTGGCCGATGATATCTCCAAGTATACAATGTCCAAGAAAGACTGCAACTAATGTTTGACAGATAATTGGTGAGGTGGGAGCCAACGCTGGACAACAATTTTTTTTAGCAGCAGTCATCCCAGCTAACCAGAGATTACATTCTTTTCCAGGGAGCATACATCTAGTTACATCATTTAAAAGTAACAGGGCAGGATCCAAAGGTAGCGGTTTGCCAGTAATAAAGGAAGTGATATCAACTATCTGAGGCCAAAATCTCTGCACCTCAGGACAATCCCATAGGACATGCATCAAAGTGCCAGTTATGCCTGGAGTACAATATGTGCACCAGGGGTGGGGCGCTAAACCCATAAGATGTCTTTTACATGGGGTCATGTGGGTTCTATGGCAAATTTTGAAATGAATGAACTGGTTATTGGGGTTCTTTGATACACCAGGGATACTTTTCCATACCATGTCCCAATTTATTGTCCCACCCCATTGCTCTAGGTCTTTTTCCAATAATTTTGAGCCAGGGAAGAGCAGAGTGGCATATGTCATTAGCTGTGTATAAATGTACGAGGCCTTGCCTTTGGGTTCTGCCCCCACAATCCAATCTACTACTGGGTGGCAAATCAGATCTGTGCCCCAGGGGACTTTATATGCCTTCAGTGCAGATCTCAGTCTCAAGTAGAAGAAAAAGAGTCTTTTAGGATCCCGTAGCGAGACACTAGGTCCTGGAATTCAAGAATAGAATCATGACCAGCAATATTCTCAAGTACTTGTATACCCTTTTGTGCCCGTGCATTTAGAGTAAATGGTCGGCCACCTGTTAAGAGATTCAGACTGTTCCAAATGGGTGAATGTTTATACCAACTCTTTTTAAGACCCAGAAATCTTTCCACAGCCACAAACGTTTGTAGAACATATGTTATTAGGACACCATAACGTAGAGCACATTTTTTTGGCTAAGACCTGCAAACAGTAACCTAATTGGCTGAATTATATTTAGTTCTATTTCTTTCCATGGTGGACCCATGCCGGGGCATAACCAATGTTTTAATGTATGTAACATAAAGGCCCAGTGATATAATTTGAAGTTGGGGCAATCCCAACCACCTTGAATTTTATTGCGCGGTAAAGTTGACCATTTTATACAGGGGCGCTTGCCATTCCAGACAAATTTCTTTAACAGGAAGTCAAGCCTTGACCAGTAGTTTATCGGAGGAGGTAGTGGCAACATAGAACTAATAAAATTGATGCGTGGAAGAATATTCATTTTAATACAGGCAATCCGAGCAGGAACTGATGATGGTAGTAGCATCCATCTGTTTATATCACACTCTACTGAAAAATTTTGCATAGTTGTTTTTCACAGTTACGGTTATAGATGGGTATATGTCAATGCCTAAATAGGTCACTTCTCGACTGGAATGCAATGTGGGATATTAATTCTTTTAGCCTTTGCATTAAGTAGCATTAGAGCTGATTTGGATTGGTCAGTTTTAAACCCTGATAGTAAACCAAAGTCCTCAATAATTTTGAGCACATTTTGAAGAGACTGTTGTAGGTCAGACAGGTATAACAGCACGTCATCTGCATACAATGAAATAGAGTGGCTGGAGGACCTGATTGTTATTGGGGAGACCAGCGTACTTCGGCGAATCTGCTGAGCTAATGGTTCTATTGATAGGTCAAAAAGCAAAGGGGAAAGTGAGCAGCCCTGTCTGGATCCGCGAGAGATACTGAAAAGCTCTGAGAACATTCAACCTGTAGAGACTCTTGCTGAGGGATTGGCATACAAGACCTGGACCATATTCATGAATTTATCACCAAAATTGAATTTAAGAACACACCACAATTACTGCCACTCTAAATAATCAAAAGCTTTTTCTGCGTCTAAAAATAAGAGACCGCTGGGTGAGGCTATTTTCTCACCTTCAGCGATGACATGCAACACTTGGTGGATGTTGTCTGAAGCCTGGCGGCCTTTTATAAAACCTGATTGATCATGACTAATTAAGCTGCCAACAACTTTCTCTAAATGCAAAGCAATAGTACGAGCATATATTTTAATGTCAGAATTAATTAAGGAAATGGGACGATAGCCTGCACATTCTTGGAGATCTTTACCAGATTTGGGAAGTACTGTGATTAATGCAGTATTAAGGTCCCGATGGAAATGACCCTTTGCGATAACAGCGTTAATAGTAAACAACCAAACAGGACCTACAATTTCCCAAAGAGCTAAATATAGTTCAGCTGGTTTGCCATCAATCCCAGGGCAGCGCCCCTTATTGGTGAGTTTCACAGCTTGCTATAATTCCTCTAAAGAGATTGGAGAATCAAGTTGCAAAGAAACCTCCGGAGAGAGGGTGGAGAGGTCCAGGTCCTGCTAGAAGTCCTGACGGGCCAGTTGAGAAGGTCTGTTTCTCAGAGACATATAATTTTGAAAAGTAGGCTTCGAAAGCTTCATTGATCTCAGCTGTTTTGAAGAGGCATCCTTTCTTTGGACAATTAATTGAAGGAATGCGGAAACTGTTCTCCTGGCGTTTTAATGTCAAAGTGAGAAGCCGGCTGGGACGACTCCATTCTGAGTAATATTTATGTTTGGTGATATGTATTAAATATTCAACACGCTGTCTTAACAGGTTATTCAATTCACTCCTTACTATGTTCAGTTTAAGTTCTGTCTCTTTTGAATAATTTGACTTCAGAATTTTCTCCAGTTCAAGACAGTCATGCTCTAATTGGGATATTGTCTGTAGTTTCTTCTGTTTAAAATAGGAAGAAAACCAACTTGTATTATCACGTATAAAACCTTTAATAGCAGCCCAAGTAAAAGCCGGATCTGTAACTGAATCTTTATTAATATTAATAAATTCATAAAGTTTTGTTTTAAGCTGTGGAAGAAATTCTTCATTATGGAAAGTGGGGTGTTGAATCTCCACCTAGAGGGCCTGCCCTGAATAGCAGTTAAATTAAGAGAGACTATAACGGCATTATGATCTGACAGGGATCTTGGGAGAAAATGAATATCCTTCACCGATGAACTTAGCTCTGGGGATAGAAGAACATAATCAATCCTAGAAAACATTTTGTGGTTTGGAGAGAAGTAAGTGTATTCTCTAGCGGTGGGGTTCTGTGCCCGCCATATATCTTTCAAATTTAAATCTTTAGAAAAAAGAAACAAGTCGTAGTGCTTTTGAGGATAAGGCTTGAGTATTTGTGACAGACTGGTTTGTCCAAATTGCTGTCAAAAAAAGTGTTCATGTCGGCTCCCACAATCAAAGAATACTCATTCAGCAACAATAATTCCTTAGTTAGCTATGGGAAGAATCAAGGGTCGAATATAGTGGGTGCATAAATACTAACGAATGCCACCTTTTTGCCCTGTACCAAAGCACAACAAAAACATAGTCTACTGGTGTGATCAGAGCTAATTCTCTCAATGGAAACAGTTATGTTGCGTTTAACCAATATCACTACACCTTTTGTTTTAGAGCCTTTGCTGGATTCGGAAATTAGCTTATAACGGCTGTTTTGTAATCTGATAGCATCATTTTTATGTAGATGCGTTTCTTGTAGTAACGCTACATCTACACACTTCCTATGTAAGAGTTCCAGGACCCGGGCTCGCTTGTATTGCAAGTTCAGCCCTCTAGTATTGAGAGATAAAACTGTGTGATATTAGCCATTGTCAGTGTCCCAAACATTTTAAAGTAATCTTTAACGGTTTTATGCAAAAATGTAACACATGGAGACACATCGAAAAACACACACCTATCATGTAAGAATATTTGAATTGGAAAAGTAAACAAAACAGGGATCCCATGTATGCAACCATGCACTGCTGTGCCCCCTCCCATCCCCTTTCCCAGTACTCCCTAGTTTCCAACATCAACATCACAAAGCGATGTTCATCATTCGCTACTAAAGACCCATACCCCCTTATGAAATCACATATAGACATAAAGTGATCCTTAAAAAACAAATGCAACACACAGCAACATCATAAAGAATATTAGCTATGTACCCATACTCCTAGCTATTCTGAACATTACATGTTGCTTGATGCAAATCCTGAGTACATAATTAAGTCCTCCTTACGTTCACCAAGCAACATCAATAATTACATAGCACAGTAGAGACAGCTTTGGTTAGTTAACATGCTAACAGAACATGAATAACTATAAACAAACCTCAACCCCTGACATGACTGCTTCTTTTCATTCATTTCTGTCCTTTAATTAAGCCCTATACATCTAAAAGAAAAATATTTCCATACTAAATTAAATGAAACTTTCGCACTGCCAGTCACTTCTGCTTCGGGATGTTCCTTACACCAATTAACTGGGTTACAATACCTCTTTGAATGACTGGCTACGGGCATAGCCCATTTAGTCCGTTTATCCGAATTAAGTCAAGGGGTTCTTCTTGCTGTTGATGCTGTCTACAAAGTTTCCAAACCAGCCAAAAAATCAGCCACTTCTTCCGGGGAGCCAAAAGAGAGCTTTTCTCCTTTGTGTGAGACTTTCAAAATTGCAGGATAGATGAGAAAGGAGTCTATGCCCTTCTGACGGAGTTTGGATCTGACCTCCTTAAAGGCATTCCTTCGCTGCGCAGTGCCAGGGCTGTAGTCCACGTAAAACTCCAGCCGGCGGCCATCCGTGAGGGTTGGATGTGCCTTACGAGCTTGTCGAAGTATGGCCTGGTGGTCAGTGTAGCGCAACAGTCTAAACAGTGGCAGCATTTTTTGCAAGAAGCCTATGGGATTGTCACCTTCGAGCTCTGGTGTTAAGTTGACCAGTCTAACGTTGTTCCTTCTGGACCGATCTTCCATGTCATTAATTTTCTTTTTGAGTTTTTCGATTTGTGTGAGGCATTGGCTAGTGTCCTTTTTTGTTTGACACAAATTACCTTGCAGGGCCTCAACTTTAGTGGACATATTCTCCATGGCTTTAGACTGCAAATTAATCTCCTCTTTGTCAAAAAATTGAAAAATGTTGTGGTTGCTCAATGTGATCTTGTATTGGCCTCAGTGCTACTGGCAAGGCCTCGGACAACAAGTCAGAAACTTTGCCACGCAGCACATCTCTTTGTGCGTCAATAGTCTGGGCAGTTACGGAGGCTAAGTCATCTGAAACAGCAGGCTTAAAACGCTTGCCCTCAGGTGCTTTTTGAGGGGAACTTGCCGTTTTCTTAGTCGCTGTCATGCTTTGATACCAACTACCACTGTACAGGAACCACTTTAGTCACAGAACAAAAGTATTTACACTAGAAATTGGGGTTAGTGAGCAGGAGCTTGTGACCATCTCGTGGTGCATGTCTCCAGAAGCCCATCAGTGTATACTGTTGTTGATGTCAATGAGATTGTGTACCACAGACCATTTGACTTGCAAATGACACACAAAACAGATGAATACAACTGGTTTAATGTCCCATATTGTCATTTATTGTGACTTAATGTGCTGCTTGTAGGCCTCCATAGTTGGCCATTGAGTAAATTGTAATTTGATGGACTGATAATATAGGATTATTCTGGAAATTGTTGAAATTTTGTATTTGTATTACGCAGCAGTGTGTGGCACTTTTTGGGGAAAATGTCTTTTGAACATGTTTGTAATAAATAATCCAAAACCATTTTGGCTGTTTTTTTCCCCTATGATTAGTAGTGATTAATGCCAGTATATTTGGTATATAGGAAGTACAAGGAAAAGAATAAACTATTTTGTAAAAAGTAACTCAGGATTAACTCTGAAGAGTAAATTAAATTAACATCAGTAAGAGCAGAATAAGAGAAGTGTATTTTCACATTAACACTCATAGAGTTATTCTGCCCCTAGAGTAAAATGTTATTAACACTGAAGGGTGTTTCCTAGAGTTAATTTTTTACTCTATTTGGTGTATATTAACTCTGAAATTTTAACTCTTGGGACCATATGTTATCTGAGGCAGTGTTGAAATCAACTGTATTAGAGTTAATTTAACACTTTCAATTTTATTCGATTTGATTTATTCAATTCAAAACAATTCGATTTGTAATGTGAATTGCAACACTCGATTTGTAACGCGATTTACAACACTTTTCAAAATAAAAGTTACAACAAAACAGAAAATTACAACATGAATTACAACACTTATCAAAAGAAGGAAAAACAAATTTAAACTTAAGTAATCTCTGAGATAATGGCTTCTACCAGTACTTCTGTCTCGCCTATTCTCAACTCTCCTCCCTATTGCTGTCTCTTCTGTATTGTGTGTAATATGTATTGTTACTCCTTCTCCGCCAGTAGCACTAACTTCACCTGTGCAAAATGTGAGTTAAATGCTAGGTTGACGGAAAAGATAGCAGAGTTTGAGGCACGCATCTGCACTTTAAACAAGATCAAAGATAGTGAGGAGTTTATTGAGTCTTTTTCAGTACGGGATGCGTCAGGTAGCCTTTCCTCCAGCTCAGTCCCGGCAGAGCCTTCGCAGCAAGGCGAGTGGGTTACGGTTTGGGAAAATAGACAAAAACGTAAGCCTTCGGTGCACCACCAACCCCCGGTTCACGTCTCAAACAGGTTCTCGCCCTCAGTAACACACCTGCTGAGAAACCTGTTAAAAGAGCCCTGATAATTGGCGATTCTATTTTGAGAAACATGAACATAGAGACTCCAACAACCATAGTTAATTGTATTCCCGGGGCCAGAGCATCCAACATTGAAGCAAATCTGGAAGTGCTGGCTAAAGGTAGAAGTAAGAGTAAATTCTCTAAAATTAGTAATGTCGGCGCTGTCCGTACAATGTCCCTATGAGACAATCAGAAATAATTAAGTTAACAATTGACGGTGTGTAAGAACGCAAAACATATGTCGGAGTCAGCAACTTTCTCTGGTCCCATCCCTATGCGGTGCGGTGATGAGATCGACAGCAGATTAACATCACTAAATCGTTGGCTGTCTGAGTGGTGCCCCTCCAATAACATAGGCTTCATAGACAATTGGCACACTTTTTAGGGGAGGCCTGGTCTTTTAAAAAGAGATCCACCCCTTGAGGGAGGGTGCAGCTCTTATCTCTAGAAATTTGGCCTTTAGCCTATACCATAGGCTGGATCTAGCCCTCACTCATGGCACTAAAATTAACAATGTATTAAAATGCCACACAATCCCGTACTGTCGGACCATTACCTTGTGACTTTCAACCTTCCTTTAGCTTGTTATATGAACTCAGAGTCCATATTTTCAATTAGGCACACCATCTCTTCTGCTACTACTATAACCTTTATTGATGAGCTCCCTGCATCGCACAGTCTGCACAGTGAAGAATATTTAAACCTATGCTCAAACCCTAGTTTGGCTAAAATAAATCAACTCACTGAAAATACTGAGTCCACACTACGTAATACCCTAGATGCCGTAGCACCTCTTAAAAAGAGGAAAGTCCCTGACAAAAAGCTTGCACCTTGGTACAACGACCAGACCCGTGCTATCAAACAAACTGCGTGGAAACTTGAAAGAAAATGGCGCTCCACCAAATTACAGGTCTTTCTCCTGGCCTGGAAAGAAAGTCTTCTAAGATACAAGCATGCGCTCACAGCTGCCAGATCTGTGTATTTTTCTACCCTAATAGAGAAAAATAAGGACAATCCCAGGTATTTGTTCAGCTCCATCGCCAGACTAATTAAGAGCCCTGCATCAGCCAACCTCTGCAATTCATAGTAGAGATGACTTAATGATTTTTTTTGTCAGCAAAATCATAAAGATACGTGACACAATTCAAAAACTATTCTCTAATTCTGCCTCCAGCCTGGCCGGTCCAGCCTCAGAGACTTCTCCTCCCTAATTAATTCATCTAAAAATGCCTCCTGCCTGTTGGACCGCATTCCAACAAGATTCTCAAAACAGCTGCTACCTGAAATTGGCACACCGTTATTAAATGTTATCAATGCCTCCCTTATGTCCAGACATGTACCTCAGTCCTTCAAATTAGCAGTCATCAAGCCTACTCTGAAGAAGACCCGAATGACCTGTCGAACTACAGGCCCATCTCAAATCTCCCATTTCTTTCAAAAATCTTAGAAAGAGTGGTAACAAAGCAACTTTGCTCCTTTTTACAGTCCAATAATATTCTGGAAGTCTTTCAGTTTGGGGTTAGACTGCATCACAACACAGTCTGTATCTCCCTAGTTGTGCTCCTAGACCTAAGTTCAGCCTTCGATACTATCGATCATCTTATTCTATTAGACCCAATTGAAAACCTGATTAGCATAAGTGGAAGGGCTTTCTCCTGGTTCAGGTCAGAGCGACATCACTTCAGAGTAAGACATGGAATACCACAAGGATCCATGCTTGGACCTTTGCTCTTTTCATTATACATGGTGCCTCTTGGAAATATCATTCGTGAACATGGCATTAATTTCCACTGCTACGCAGATGATACCCAGTTATTCATATCAGCCAAACCTGATGTCTCCTTAGAAATATCAAACATGGAAGCCTGCCTCAAAGACATAAACACATGGATAGCCCATAATTTCCTCCTTCTGAATTCAGAGAAAACAGAAATATTGGTGGTTGGCCCAAAGTCTGTCAGGAGCAAACTCACCAATATTACATTAAATCTGGATGGTGTCTCGCTGGCCTCAAGTGCAACCATCAAAGACCTTGGTGTCACGATTCATCCTGAGCTCTCTTTTGAAACACATAAAAAAAAACACCTCCAGGACTGATTTCTTTCATTTGAGGAATATAGCCAAAATCAGGAAAATTCTATCAATACACAATGCTGAAAAGTTAATCCATGTTTTTGTTACATCCAGATTGGACTACTGTAATGCACTCTTGTCAAGATGTGCATATGCCTGCCTAAAGCCCCTTCAGTTGGTTCAAAATGCAGCTGCTCATATTCTAACCAGAACAAAATGCTTTGAGCACATCACCCCAGTATTAGCCTCTCTCCACTGGCTACCTATTGTTGGCTTTCGGTGAAATTGATGCACTTGCAAGCTAACGAATAAACTGTTGCACAAAGAACTTCAGTCTGGACCGTAGTTGTAGAAGAAGCAAAAGATGTTTATTGATGATCTTCGGTACAGCAAGGCTTCGCAGTCTCAGATGTTACACACACTAAGTCTCACACTTAGAGTTTCACGCCTTACACACTTATCAACCTCTCACGGTCCAGTCCTTCTCCGTTGGCAGTTGGAGGTAGAGAGATAGAGTGCGAAACTCTGCTTACAAAGAACATCTTATAGTATTCTAAGAGTGACATAAGCTGTTCAGAATGTTTAAGATTAACTGACCTTGCATCATCTAGAGTCTGGCACCTAATTGGAAAAACATTGCCTCCTAGATTGATAGGAGGGCACACACTGACCCAACTCCTCTTTGTCACAAACACAGACAAGAGAATGAAGTGGGAGACAGGTCCCGCTAGGTATTAAATCCCTATATCACCAAATCTTTAATATACGAGTGGCAAAGATCTCAGGCATCTTGGTTATATGCACCTGAAGCATCGTGATTGTGATATATGCATATACACCGAGATATAGAGTAAGTGACCTAGTACTGAACAACAACTATATGAGTGCTCAAAATTATGGGCCTTTTAATTGGTACGGCCTTGTACCACGTACACACAGTGTGTGTCTACATAGCAACATCACTTGGAATGTAGGTCATAGGTCACAGCTCTGTGATCAGCCTAAAACTACACAGAATACAATCATCATTGTCCCAGTGTCTACTAATTTTACTAAATTAATCAGTCCACTAATATAATAATCACTAAATAATCACCACTATTCTTCAGTCCCCCGTCTGATCATTCTCAAACTCATCAATGATCACAAAAGGAAAGTGATTATGTGTGATAGATACAAAAGCGAGTGTACACAAACAAGTGCTTATACTCTCAAGAGCATAGGCATTTTGCGTACTAGCGTCAATAAAAAAAATGAATTCTCAGTCATGCTAAATGTCGCTGTCATCTGAGCAACACGTGCAGGTGTCATAATTCTGCTGACTAAGCAGGTTACACCCTTAAAAAACAAACACACGCCCAGGATCAAAGTAATAAAAGGTGTCACAGCTTGAATGATCTGGGGTAACATTTCTCCTGCCCATGAACCTAACCACGATTCCCAACTCCACTTCTGAGATTCTTTCAAGTGGGCCACTTGGTCATAAATGTCTTGTGCATACGCAGTGACATTAACGGATGCATCTGGTACATAAGTGCAGCACTCTTGCTTCAAAACTGCGCATGTCCCGCCTTTATCTGCCAGAATGATGTCCAAAGCTATGCGGTTCTGCAATGTCATTTGACGCACTGAATGTAATTCCTGATTTATCAGTGTCAATGCTCCTGCTGTGTCATTGGCAATTTTGTCTAAGGCAAAAGCCATTTGCCTAATTTCGTCTAAAGCAACAGTAACACCATAAGTTGGAACTAATGATGCAAAGAAACGTTGAGTTGGAGTCGCAACTGTTTCTTTGTTGAGAAACAAATCCCTTTTCTCTCTATGTTTGATGTTACCCATACGCATAGCCGGTACTACATATGTTGTGTAACACGATCCTGACCATCCAGCAGGTAGATACGAATAAGCATGTTTCCCACAAACATACATCGTCCCGTTTGGGGCAGCTTTGTCTACAACTCCTAAGTCTGGCATTAACACGAACATAGATATTACCACGAAGCGTCCTTGCCAATGCATCGATTCCCATGGTTTTGAAACAGAAAGGCTGTAGTTAAATGTGCTACGTCCCAGAAACACACCCGTACCATTGTTTTCCCAACATATTATACCCTTGGGCACATAACTCAGTTTCACTTGATCTGGGGGACCTGATGGGACTGGTTGTGTATAGAAAGTCACATTCTCCTCATAAAAGGGGCTTTGTGTATCATCATAAGCCGTGGCATAATCCGCTAATGTGAATGGAACTGATACATATGGATATGTGTTAGAAGATGTTGGCAATAACCCACACACCCAACATGAGTCTTGACTTTTCGTCCTAGCATAGTTGTGTGCCATAGCTAAAAATGTGTTGTCCCTGTGTGCATCATGATGACTGTCATAGTGTGCTTGAACTCTCACAAACATCACAAACACCAAAACAAACCACATGTTCATTCTGGACATGTCACATAGGATGTCAATATATCAGTTCATAGATGAACTTGAACAATGTTCCCAGGAATTCCGCCGTCGTCCCTCAGGCACTCGCGATGTCAGACGAGGTGCTTGCTCTTCCAACAGAGGAGGCGATGTTGCAACACAGAAGAAGGCTCACTCGATCCGCAGGTTGAATCTGACCAGCTCCTGTCGTCTCTGGATGCTCAGGACACAGAACCCTGAAAAATACACAAACAGACACACACAGGAAAACGAACAACGCACCACAGTTGTAATGACACTTCGAGCGCTACCTATTCCATTCCTGTAGTTTCACCAATTTTCCCCCGTCTGGCCCTCCGGCAGGGTCATAACACGATGAGAAGTGTTAACATGAAACAGCATGAAGCACGATATTTCATGTTTTCTTCATCTTTGGGTAACCCCTGGAACCTACTGTCTCCAGTTCTACCCTCTGACTCTCCCCATAGTGCTGCCGTTCACTCTCCCTATTCTTTTTTTTTTTTTTTTGGGGCTCAGCTAATTTACAATGACTTGCATGTATCCATTTCAGTTTTCCCTGCACCTTGACTGTAGCATCTGTTTTGAACTGCTTCAATCATTTTAGTACAGTGTCCAAAAGAGATCAATTTCAATTTTCCAAGTAATTGTCGAAAGGTCATCATTGCGTTGTTCAATTGCCGCTGCGAAGGGTTGCATGGAAGAGACTACTCATGTCCCAGAACCAACTCCAGGAGTTCTTTCTGCTTCTCTTCACTCAGGTTCTCAAATTCCTGAACCAAGTCTTCTTCAGCACCGTCACGTCTACGGCTGTTGTCATTCCTTCCAATTCCCATACGGCAATCGTTAGTCCAATGTCCATGCTTTCCACACTTCCTGCAAGCTCCCTTTTGGCCATTCTGATACTTTTTGAATTCAGCCTCTTGCTTCTGTGCAGCCACATTACGAATCTTGCATTCGAGATCTGCTTCCACTCTTCTTGCTGCTGCTACCAAGTCTTCGAATGTTGTGCAGTTGTCTTCCCAACCAGGAGTGCTGAGCTTGACTGCCTTTCGCACTTCAGGCAACAGGCCTTCTCCTGTTTTCTGCATGCAGGTAGAAATCTTCCCCCAATCAGTTGTTGCTCTTGTAGCTCTTTGAATCCACAAACGAATTGCTTCCCAGGCATTACCCAAATTCTGTCTTTCATCTCCCAGTGCTGTTTCGACTTCATGAGTGACTCTGTTGATTTCAGCTGTGTTGAGCACTGTTGCTAGTAGCTGAAGGCCATCACTGGGATGCAAGTGGTAGATGTGACGTAAACGGTCAATTGTTGTCCAAGTCTCCATCCCTGCTTTGCGTGGATGCTGCAGGTTTTTGGACCACTTATCAATTTCCTCTGGCTTACACACTTTGTGAGCATATATCATCTGATCCCCATTGCCATTGCTCTGAATGTATGCTGTCTCTCAAACCGAGCTGCTTCCTCCATTTCCTTAAATGGGTAGACGCTGTAGGGAGTCACTATCAAATGATTTCATGATTTCAAAATACTTCTCTTTACATTTAAAGCTTTAAATGGGCTTGCCCCTCCCTATCTTAAGGACCCTCTTCACCAGTTTTCTCCAAAACAAACACTACATTCCCAAAGTGCGGGTGTGACGGAGTGCTGTCACAATGGTTGAGTATGTGCTCTGACTGCCATACCAACGAGCCTGGCTCTTTGGCGTTGTGGTCAAAGTTGTATGTTTGGTACCCTGTAGACCTGGGTCAAGGCCGGGTGGGGTGACTGCTCTCACACTTCGCTACAAAGGGTGTCAGCAGTGGGATGGCTGGCTGCAAGGCCATCGGAGGTGTGCCCAGTGTGTGAGCTGTCTGAGGGACCCCCAGGTTAGGTTGACCCTGCTGTGAGGGACCCCAGAGATGGGTGAAGCACGAGTGAGGCACCCTGGGATGGGAGAAGTACAGCAGGGGAATGCGTGAGGGACGCCACTGTGCGTGAAGCGCATGGGCACGCTTCCCGAAGGGGGGAGGGCAGTGTGACGGAGTGCCGTCACAACGGTTGAGTATGCGATCTGACTACCATACCAACAAGCCTGGCTCTTTGGCGTCGTGGTCAAAGTCGCATGTTTGGTACCCCGTAGGCCCAGGTTCAAGGCCGGGTGGGGTGACTGCTCTCGCCCTTCGCTACAGTGGGACTTCTCATTGTTCCAAGAGTGGGTAAAAGTACTATAGGCAGTAGAGCCTTTTCATATCAAGCCCCTCTTTTGTGGAACAATTTACCCAGCAAGGTTCATGGAGCAGACTCTCTCTCCGCCTTTAAGTCTAGGATAAAAACTTACCTCTGTGTCAAATCTTTTAGTTGAGGGACATGGCACAGTGCTGGCATTGATCATAGAGTCTCTGGTGGACTAAGCGGTCATTGTTGTTAATACAACATGGCCTGGTTACTCTGTGTTCAGCTTATCTGGATGGTCTGGTGTTGCCTTAGGGTTGCCCTCATGATCGTGCTGGCCCCTTGCCTCTCTTCCCGTAGGTGTGCTGCCATAGTGCTTATCTGCTGGGATTTTTCCTTATTACACACATGCGTTTCTCTTCTCCCCTCTGCCCCCCTCTTGCCTTTATGCCTTTATGTTTTCATTCCTGGAATTAACATCCACTAATCACTGTTTTGTATTTGTTTCCTGTCCCTGCTCCGGGCTCCTGCCTGGAGCTGTAGCTCAAGCGCCACATCCCGATTTCCAGTTCAGTTACCTCACTGCCTTACCTGTCAAGCCAACTGTGTGCCAAGAACCGGTTGTTATTTACTACTGTCTATCTAAATCAAATGTCTTAAGTACATATAAACATGGCGAACATGGTGGTGCGCAGCACTGCAGCGGCTTCTCCGGCTCCTGGTTATGGTGTAAAGTTTAGTGTTAGGGACTTTTCTTTTAACGCAAGTAAGTGTGCAGACAACATGACCAGTGCGACCAGGCCAAAAAGGTACAGTCCAACCAAACTTCTGTACATTAACAACAATTTGCCCGCTTCACTTCCACCGAAGCTCAGAGCGGCCCTCAGAAGACTGCAGCTCCTGAGGACACAATGCCCTGCGGCAGCGGACTGGCATAGCAGACTACAGTGGCTCAGAGGCAAGAAGAAGCGGTGTACACAGAAGCAGAAGAGGGGCAAGCGGGACCAGCCTGTTAGCCAAGCTAACAGCTAAAGCGAACAGGCCAGCTGTTCCATCTCTCTTTCTGGCTAACGTTAGCTCACTGGATAACAAAATGGATCTGATCCGACTGAGACTGAGCATTTATCAGGAGATGAGGAACTGTTGTGTTTTTCTCCCGACGGAAACCTGGCTAAATAGCAACATTCTGGACTCTGCTTTTCAAGTCGATGGAATGCTACTCTTCCGAGCAGATCGGAATCATCTGTTGGGGAAAACCAGAGGATTGGTGCACAAACTGTTCCATGGTTAGCAGCCATTGCTCTGAGGCAGTAGAACACTTAACAATAAAATGCCAGCAGCATTATTTGCTACGGGAGTTCACAGTGGAGTTCATCGTTGCCGTTTACATCCCCCCCAAGTGCGAATGCTAACGACGCGCTCAGGGAGTTTCATGATAGCATCTGCTCACTTCAAAACAAGCACCCAGAGGCACTCTACGTGATTGCGGGTGACTTCAACCATGTCAACCTGACAGACATTTTACCTAAGTTTCACCAGCACGTCACCACTGCCACCCAAGGAACAAACACACTTGATTGCATGTACACAAACAGATGGGGGACATACAGAGCCATCCTCCACCCCCACCTCGGCTTCTCCGACCACATTTCCATCATGCTGGTCCCTGCCTACCGCCCTTTGGTGAAGTCCAGGAAGCCAACAACAAAGACCATCACTGTGTGGCCCAGCGGCGCTGCCTCCATGCTCCAGGACTGTTTTGAATGTGCTGACTGGCAGATCTTCAGAGAGGCAGCAACAAGGGCTGGAGATGTGGACCTGGAGGAGTATACGTCATCCGTCACAAGCTACATTGGCAAGTGTGTGGATAATGTTACCACCACCAGAACAATCACCATAGACCCCAACCAGAAACCCTGGCTGAATGCAGAGGTCCGTTCTCTGCTGAAAACCTGTGACTCAGCATTCAGGTGGGGTGACGCATCTGCACTCAGAGCAGCAAAGAGAAACCTCACTGTGGGTATAAAGAGGGCCAAAGTTACATATGCTCTCAAAATCCAGGGTCACTTCTCCTCCAACGACCAGAGCATGTGGAGGGGCATCAAGGGCATCACAGACTATACCAGAAGAGATGCAGAGTGCCCCAGGGACCCGTCTCTTCCTGATGCCCTTAACACCTTTTATGCTTATTTTGAGGATTCCAACTCCTCTCCTGGTGCCAGGCCCCCCACCAGGTGAGCTGCCCTTCAGTGTGACCGCAGTAGATGTGAGAGGGTCCCTGCAGAAAGTCAACCCCCGCAAGGCTGCAGGCGTGGACAACATCCCAGGCTGGGTCCTCAGGGATTGCGCACACCAGCTCTCAGAGGTGCTGACAGACATCTTTAACACCTCACTTTCCTAGGCGATTGTCCCAACATGCCTTAAGACAGCTACTATTATCCCCATCCCAAAGAGCTCAACAGTGTCATGCCTGAATGACTATCGCCCGGTAGCACTCACCCCAATAAACATGACGTGCTTCGAACGGCTGGTCCTGGCACACATGAAGAAGACCATTGACATCACAATAGACCCCCACCAGTACACATACAGACAGAACCGCTCCAATGCACTCCCGGAGGAGCGAAATAAGTTATATTCTGACAAAGAAGCAGATCCGATGTTCGTAGAAAAAGACAGGAAGGTTTATTTACACAGCCGGCCACGGGAACATCAGCATTGAGCAGAAGTTCAACAAGTATAACATTTTGTTCCTTTTTATATATTTACATTTACATTTGAGTTACAATGACCAGCGGGGGTGCTGTTTCTGATTGGTTTTGTGGTGTTTTGCATAGCTAAACAGCTCCCTCTCTAATTGGGTTTTTCCTGAACCTCGTACCCTAATTGGCTCCGTAAGGTTCAAACTTCAGACGGAAGTGAGGTCCATATATGATCATGGGGAACCCTGTGTTCCGCAGACTATTACCATCAAGAGGTGCCATTTGGCTCCGGTCGGATGTAGCGACGTCGCTTTGTATTCTAATACACATCACTTGTCTCCAGCGTTTGTATTCTAATACACATTGCGTGTCTCCGGATCGAACGCCATGCCATTCCACAAAACTGTCTCCTAACAGTAAGGACTCCTATGTCAGACTGCTCTTCCTGGACTTCAGTTCCACCTTTAACACCAGCATCCCTCAAACCCTGATAGACAAACTGACACTACTTGGACTGAGCTCATCCTTGTGCAACTGGGTACTGGACTTGTTAATAAACAGGCCCCAGTCTGTCAGAATCCACAAGCTCTTATCCTCCCCCATCATCCTCAACACTGGTTCCCCCCAGGGATGCATCCTGAGCCCTGAGATGATTGTGGACTTTAGGAAGACCGGCACCACTCCCCCTCCCCTCCACATCGGGGGAGCAGCTGTTGAGGTGGTCTCTTGCTTTAAATACCTGGGGGTGCACATCTCTAACAACCTCACCTGGAGCATCAACACAGCCAGCACAGTGAAGAAGGCCCACCAACGCCTCTACTTCTTGAGGTGGCTGAAGCACACTGGCCTTGGCACCTCAGTCCTCACCTCCTTCTACAGGTGTGTGGTGGAGAGCATCCTCACTTCCTGCATCACTGTGTGGTACGGTCACTGCTCTGCTGCAGACAGACAGGCACTGCAGCGAGTGGTAAAGACTGCACAGAGGATCACTGGCTGCAGCCTACCCACCATCAGTGATACTGCATTTCGTTGCCTTGTACTTGTTACATGTGTAATGACAATAAAGTTGAATCTAATCTAATATTTACATCAGCAGATGCAGGAAAAAGCTCTCATGCATCATGAGGGACTCTACCCACCCTGCTAATGTTGACTGTTTTCCCCCCTCCCTTCAGGCAGGAGGCTATGCAGCATCAAGGTCAGAACCACCAGGCTGAGGAGTAGCTTCTTCCCGGATGCTGTGAGCTGGACAAATTCTGCATCTCACTGAATAATTTGCTGCTATTATTACTATACCATTACTCCACATCAGGGCATTATTACTCCATATCGGGCATTGCTCCAGTTTGAGACTGATAAATTTTGCACTTTAAGACTGAAATCTCAGTGAACAATTGCTGCTTCTCATTATACAATTTGCTGCTATGACTACCACTGTCTATCTTTTTCCTTTCCTCACACTCTGCTCACTTTATACTCATATTTAAATATTTATTTACTTATTTTTATCTTTAATGGTGTTTTTATTGTGTGCTTCTTTCGATTTTATTATTGCCCTTTCTTGATTTTTATTATTATTATTGTATTACCGAACCGGGACCTGAGTACCCCATTTCGTTCCCTGTCATGTACAACATGTCCTGGAATGACAATAAAAACATACTTATAAAAAAACATCCTACATTATACAACTTTAAGTATTCTCTGTAATTCCATCTGCCCAGTGCTGGCCAGAAGCAGACTGGCTCCCCCTCTGAGCCGGGTTCTGCTCAAGGTTTCTTACTGTTAATTAGGGAGTTTTTCCTTGCCACTGTTGACTTAGGCTTGCTCTCAGGGGGTCTCAGGCGTGGTAACAATGTAAAGCTGCTTTGTGACAACTTGTGTTGTAAAAAGCACTATACAAATTAGGAGTGGACTGATATGGTTTTTTCAGGGCCAATACCGATACCGATTATTAGTAATCAAGGAGACCGATAACCGATATTTGGAACCAATATACATTTGCTGTAAAAATGAAAATCTTTTTATTGCTTAAAGGCATTTCAACGAAGTTTTGACACAAAACGTCGTTGAAATGCCTTTAAACATATGTTTAATTAAAATAGAACTTTTCAACATTATCTTAAAACAAAAAGTGCAGGGAGCTCCCAGCAGTACTTCTTATAAAGTTAACCGAAAATTTAAATAAATAAATAAACAAAATAGCCCCCACGAAGTTTTATAAAGTAAATAAAGTAAAAATGAATAAAACTAGTAAAGCTTAAATTTGTACTGAAATTTGAGTCTCAATTAGTGGTCCCAATTCAGCAGCACCAGATTGTAGTGCAGAAAGCAGAGTTGCTCAGTGTGCTCTCCAGTGAGACGGCTCCTGTTCCTCTCATAAATTGCAGAGACTTCACTGATGACGTGCTCACTCGGAACAGACGAGGGTGATGAGCAAAGAAACTTTCTTGCTTGTGCGGCAAGTAGCCTGTAGCACCCTTCATTCTGTCTCCACCACTGGAGTGGATCCCCCTTATGCCTGTCGATCACTGCCTCCGTGAGGTACAGATGTAACTCATCTTCAAGGCAGGCGTTGGCCAACGGCTCACCAGTGTGGGGTCCTAGCAGAGAACTGAACATCTCATCAATACAGCTACAACAAGATGTCTGCTCTCTCCATTGCCTTTTGGGGGTTCTTTCTCATGGGTCCCTTCTGCAGCAGCCTACTCTTCCTAACTGGTCTCTTCTGCAGCAGCATGCTCTTCTTGACTGGTCTCTTGTGTAGCACCTTCCACATCCTCTTTCAGCCATTCTTTGGCCTTGGTAAATGTAGTGCCAGAGGAGAATGCATGATTCTTATAATGAGGATCTAAGAGACATGCCAGCACCACAGTTTTTGTTTCTTCTAGTTTTAAGAAACATTTGAACAGGCTCTCCCTCATGACTTGCCTGAGTGTTCTGATGCCTTGTGTCGAGGACCCTTGATCATCTTGGAGTAGCATCTTCAGCACAGTTAGACAGGAAATGATGCAGGACACTGATGAATTGTTATGGCTCACCTCTAGTGTCACTTCCTCTATTGGGATGAGAGTTTCGACCAAACTGGACACAAGATCCCACTGGTGAGCAGTAGGACATGCAAATCCTCTGTGTTTGCCGGAGTAGATGTTAAGAGCATGCTTTTGCTCCAGCACTCTTTGCAGCATGTGGAGCATTGAGTTTCACCTTGTTCAGACAGCCTGGATTAGGTTGTGTTCTGGCAGGCCAAGGTAGTTCTGAATGTCCCTCAGACGCTGTTTGGGAAGAATCGAGTGGTGGAAATGGATGGCACACTTCTTTAGCATTGCAATGATATCTATGATGGCTCTTTGACTTGACAGACCATCATTCACCACGAGTTGCAATAAGTGCGCTGTGCAGCTGAGGTCTGGAAGTTCAGCAAGCCTCATTCCTTTCCATGCATCGCCCTTGTAATTAAAACAACCCGCTTTCTGGACCATTCATTGTCAATGAAGTGGCATGTCAGGCTCATCAGTGACTCTCTTGATCCAGACCAGTAGTCTGTAGTGAAGTCTGTAGTGAGTAGCCAGTGTTCTCTGGTTGGATCAGGGCTTTTATCTCGTCTACAACCTTGTGGTGAACTTCTTGCAGCTTTTCCGTGTGGTAATACTTCTCACTTTTCAGTGCATATCATGGTTCCGCTGCAGCCATGAGGCGCTTAAAGCTAACATCAGAGACCACTGTAAATGGTTGCTTGTCAGTGACTATCATCTCTGTAATTAGTTTGTCCATTAGTTTAGATCTGTCATCAGAATTCGGCCCACTTTCTTTGTTTCTAAGCATGTCATGTCTTGTATGCTGAGATCGAGTCGTTGTCCCCTGCTGAGATTCAGGTTCCGGTTTCTTCTGTGCAGTTTCATACAACACACGGTGATGAACCCTAAGATGGGACCACAGGTTTGAAGTATTTGTACTTTTTGCCATTGTTCCTCCCATGCTGACACCTTCTTTGCATGTATTGCAGACTGCCTTCACTGGCGTTGGTTGACTGTAATACTCCCATACTGCACTTTTAAACCTTTTTTTTAGTGCATCCATTTGCAATGAGGGTTTAGAGGAAGACAGAGAGAGTTAAAAGTGGGGCCGCAGGCTGACATATGCTTAACACACAATTATGCTTCATTTAGTACAGTAAAACAGCTTTGGAAAGCCTTTAGTTGGTTTCAATTATTTAAATGTTATATGTTAACAACATGTGATAGCGGGGAACCTGTCATTTAATTACTAATGATTACTATAGCTGAATATGTGCAATAGCAATAGAAGTGACTATTCAACTCTGACAACTGTACACCATCTATGCAGTCTATGTATGGATTAACACAGGCCTTAGATGCAGTTCCATTACGTCTAAAGTCTTTAACAACAATATCCTGCACCTCCCTACAAGAAACAGAGAGACAGCTTCAGGACACACTTCTGTAACGTTGCTAGTAGTCATGGGTTGAAACTGAGAGTATGACCGGCCCTGGTAAGTGACGTGCAAGAAATAACGTTATAGCCTATCAATTTTTTCGCTAGTTATCTGGCTAAATTATGGATCAACAAATGAACTTGTTGACGTTCGCTATCGCATTCAAGTTAGCTTTACGAGACCCAACATTAGCTTATGACCATCGGCTACCTATAACATCAAACACCAACTCATACAGGCGATTAATGTTACATTCGCAATATGGTAGCTAAAATAAGTTCCAGCTGCACTGGCACCAACGTTACTCAAAGATATAGCTATTGCTACATAAATAAACTTCAGCAAAGAGGATTGTGATGTTTATTGCAACTTTGGCAATATCTGCTGCCTTACCTTTGAAACACAGCTCTACTCGCTCACCGGAGCTGTTTCAGTCTGCAGATGCATTCCTCTGTGCCCGTCTGTGGCACAGTAGCCTTCAGTGTTGATTACTCCTGATGTGTAACCAAGCAGATAGTGCTGTGGGCGGGACATTGCTCAAGACCACAGAGTGGTGACTACAGACAGAGAGAGGCGGCTGCATCAGAGCCAAAGTAGTGCATTTTTAAATTACTTTATTTTATCGGCAATCGGATAAAAACATAACGATTCCGATAATCGTAAAAATGCTGAATATCGGATCTGATAATCGGCCAGGCCAATAATCGGTCAACCCCTAAGCTCCACCCATTGGTGATTGACAGAGAATGGGTGAGGCAGAATGATTGGAGGTTTCAGCTACTTACACTTCAGCTTAGACATGGCTGATGTTACCATGGCAATGAAGTGCAAAAGGATGGATCATTGTTATGCACAGACTGATTAGTTACATGTACAAACAGTTAACTATATCAAAAGCTAGCTAATTTATAATCTAGCTAATTTATAATAATTAGCTAACTAGTTAACTAGCCTGATTACTGTGGATCAATTAGCCAACAATCACTGTTCATCAAGTGTTTGCTTATAGGCCAGTTGGTATGGTTAGCTAGTTTGACTTCAGCCCTCTTATGAGATAGATCTATCTGGGCAAAATATAACAATAGACTAACCTTCAGTGGTTTCCACTGGAATATTGACTCAAATAAAGCCCTGTGGGCTACTACAGTAATAACACTTTAACATTTATGTAAAACATAAATGTACTGTAACATTTATAATATTACAGAAATGTTACAAATGTTTCCTAAAACATTGTTCTCAGGTGCTGACAGCAGGGCACTCTCTCCATAATCCATATACAGGAATCTATATTCAGGGGTATTACTGAAACTGAACAAGCCACCATTACCACCCCCAGTCCTGGTGTAATTCCATATAACCTGTCAGCTCCTCATAGTTCACACCTGACATGTGCATATTACAAAAGCTGAACCTTTTAGCTGCTAGTATACATGCAGATCTATTCATACATTGCCATTATGATACTCTTTTCCAGCAGACATCCAGAAGGTGTCGTTTGATATAAAGCAAAATTCTTAGTATTTTCTAATAGTCCTCATTTCCCTTGAAACTTTAGTTTCCAAGATAAATAACAATTGTTTTCATAAATTCAATTCAGTTCGATTCAATTTTATTTGTATAGCGCTTTTTACAACACAAGTTGTCACAAAGCAGCTTTATATTGTTACCAGGCCTGAGACCCCCTGAGATCAAGCCTAAGGCAACAGTGTCAAGGAAAGAACTCCCTAATTAACAGTAAGAAACCTTGAGCAGAACCTGGCTCTGAGGGGGAGCCCATCTGCCTCTGGATGGTACTGGGCAGATAGAATTACAGAGAACACTTAAAGTTGTATAATGTGGGGGACTTCCGGTTATGACGTATTATTGATAAGTAGCAAGACTGAGCTCCAACCAGTTCTTATATTTTATTCACTCTAATGTAGAAACCATTTTGCCAAATACATTTGTCGGTGTCGGATGTCGGTACAGCAACTGCATTTAACTCAAATGAGTAATGCCTCCGACAGTTAAAGGCAAGGTGAAAAAGACGGAGATGACCGACGATGACTCTGAAGCTAACATTTTAGCGACACAAGGTGGCGACATTGAAGAAAAGGCTAGCCATGCTAACACCGATCAGGGGGAAGTACTCACGGCTATCCAGGCCATGAGATCTGACTTTTCCATCTAATTTTGCGAGGTAATTACGTCCATTCAGTGGATAAAGGAAGATATTAATACATTTTCCGAAAGACTGACAACTGCTGAATGTTGCATTAGTGAAGCAGAGGATAACATCACTGAAAATTCTGGGCCCCGAAAACTTCCGGAATCCAATAATCATTGAACGAGCCCACAGATTGCCTGGCCGCCAGACGCCAAACGTTCCCCCCCCCCCCGAACCCTCATCATGAAGTTCCATAATTACCAGGATAAAGTCAGGGTAATGAGAGCGGTGCGTTCTAAAGTCAAGGTGATGTATCGGGATCGCCACATTATGTTCTTTCAAGATCTGTCCAAGAAGTCCAGAAGCAACGCAAATTATATGATGGTGTGAAGCAACATCTACAAGAACTTAATATTGATTTCGGATTGATTTTCCCCGCTAAGATGAGAATTTTTCACAAAGGTCAGAAACATCTGTTCCAGTCCCCAGCCGAAGTTGAGGCATTTGTCCAGGAAGTGCGACGGGAGACTCAGCAAGACGGAGCATCCTAAACGGAATCCTGAACCAAACAGAATGCACCGTGGAATCTCCGGTCTTGGTTTGGACCTAGCGATGTTTGCAGAAGTCCAGTAGGACTTTTGTGGACACGGTTGGTGTTGTGTTGGCACTGGACGTTTTGCTGTTTGTTTTGCAGTTGTTGTGGAACTTCTGTCTTAAAGGTATGTAGCAGTAATAAGTTTTTATTCCAAGCCAGCTGGACATTGATAGCCCAGTATAATTAGTCTATCACACATTGTAATCAATCTCTCTTATTCACTTAATTCTCCATTTTGTTTTTATACATACTTTTTTTCAAATCAACTGGAAGTGTGGTCTTACATGGGCAAATGTTTATTCAAGGGCTGATAGAATTATAACACGTGTGACTCCATTTTATTTGAAATCCCTCCAGCCATAGAAACAAATTGAAAGTCAGCTGGCACATATAAAGACTAGAGAATAATAAAAAAGCCAGGCATTATAAGTGGTTTCTATGTGTTCAATAGTTGTTAAGTCGGACAAGGGTCTGATAGGTTGTTTTGCTTTTCTTTCTAATTTTTTGCTCCTCGTTGTGTAAGGAGCAATTCAATAAATACCCAGGGTCTTTTCTCAATGGGTGGGTGGGCTTGCTGGGCAAGTTTATGCCGCAGCACACGGGGTAATTTTCACCATCTCATTTGGGGAGACAACTTGAGTGTTGTATATGTATTCTACTTGTTGATTTCTAAAGGTACATATTATCACAGATATTATGCTTTAGTTTATGTTAAAGGGACTATTCCATGCTCCTACAATATTTTGCATGACTTGGGATGCCAGATTTAGCATAGCTTCTTAGAATGTCAGAGGCCTAGGAAGGTTTGTAAAATTAAAACAGGTTATGACTAGAATCAAGCATACTCAGTCTGAAGTAGTGTTCTTACAGGAAACACATTTACTTTCTAGTGAGATCATATGCTTAAGGAGGGGATGGGCAGGTCAAGTCATAGCTGCCTCATGCACCTCACATTCAAGAGGTGTTGCAATACTTGTACACAAATTCATTCCCTTTCAAATACGTACAACTAGTCTAGATCCTGCAGATAGATTTCTTATCATTCAGTGTACGTTATTCAATGAAGAATTGATTCTAGTAAATGGCTATGGCCCCAACAATGATGACCCCATTTTCTTTAACAATCTATTCCTTACTCTTTCCACTTTACATGGTAGCATAATAATGGGAGGTGTGTGACGGAGAAAGGATTCCCCGCACAAACGGGCGCATCCGCCTCGCTATGAGGAAGCGGGGGATGGCGGCAATACATGCGTTTTGCGCAATGTTTAAATAATACACGGACTCGGTATAACTTGCATCCGTTTATTCCTTGGGCTAGAAATATTGTGTTCAGTCCTGCAAAAGGAAAGAATATGGTTATAGCTGTATATAGGATTGGTACAACAATGTATGTTTGAATTGTTTGTTTGGATTTGCTGAACTTAAGGTAGCGAACACGAGTGTTTGTTTCGGGTGCACACGGAACAAGCAATCGCGTTTGCTAATATAACAACTAAGCAATTATGATTTGTTACTTTAAAAAGAAATTGAATAATTGCAATTAAGTTTAAAAGACTCACCTGTGGTTTAGAGCTGCCGCCGGGAACAGGCAAAAGGAGTGCATACTCTAATCATGGAAGTTATATAGTATTATGGGTAGCGTAGTTCCCATCGGGTGAAACGTGAAAGGGGGAGATTGCGTTGCCAAATTGAATTTATGCAGCAATATGTTTATTTGGAACCAAAACATGTGGGTTTGTCAATGTAATGTTCGTATTTCATTGTGGGATGAATTGTTGTTATAATTGTTGTCACTTTGTTCTTGTAAATCTATTTTAATATTTTGACCCAGGTAATGGGTTAGTCCAGGGCGGGGCTCAGACTATTTATGCACCCGAGTTCTCTCATTTGGAGGAGAAGGTGGTAAGAGAGCATAGACTCTGAGCCAGTGAAGAAGGAGGCACCTGGGAATAATTGCCCAGTGTTATTTGTTTATTCTTGTAAATAGGTTTTTGTTTTTTTGTTTGTCGTTATATAGCACAATTAAACGTCTTGTCTTCGTTCACCCCAATCTCTGTGGTCGTCACCTGTTTGCCGCTCGCCGTCCCGTCACAAGGTGATTTCACTTGTACACTTAATCCAGATTTAGACTGCTCCACTGGTATTGATGTATCTCACTCCCAGAGCAGGAAAATAATACAGCAGTTCATGATAGATCTGAATCTGTGTGATATCTGGAGGATTGAAAACCCCACAAAGAAGGAATATTCATGTAATTCTATTACCCACCACACACACTCACACATTGATTATTTTTTGATCTCCAGATCATTAACATCTAGCATAAGTAACTGTACATATAAGAGTATAGTTATCTCTGATCACGCATTGCTATCAATTGATTATAAAGCCAGTGCAGTTATTAGGTCATCTACTTGGCGTTTAAATGCAAGATGGCTACACAATCCAGATTTCCTGAGATTTGTGAATATATCAATATTTATTTTAAATTTAATACAACAGTCTTCAGCATCTACCAGATGGGAGGCATTTTGAGGCCTTTATCAGGGGGCAAATGATTAGTTATACCAGTAATACTGTGAATAAGCTCTGTTTACGAATGACAGAGCTGGAGGGGGGGACATCAAGCAACTCGAAAGGGAGCTAATTCAGAATGATACTACAGAAACCAGACAGAAACTTTCTAGTTGTAGGGCTCAATGTAATGAGTTATCCACCAGCAAAGACATAGCTAGTTTAACAAGACTCAAACAGACATATTATGACCAGGGTGAGAGGGCAGGTAAAATACCTGGCACATTAAATCACTACAAAATGAAAGATCAATTAATCAAATTTAAACGGCACCTGGAGTTAGATCAACAATCCCTGAAGAAATTAATCTATTAGGAATGTCTCTATAAGAGTGAGTGCCCACAAGACACACAGGGCCTCATTGACTTCTTGGATAGTCTTGATATTCCCTCCTTAGAAGAAGAAACCAAGAACAACCTTGATTCTCCAATTGAAATTGCAGAATTACATGACACTATTTTAAAAATGAAAGGAGGGAAGGCATCCGGGCTGGAAGGCATTCCTATAGATATTTATAAAGTTTTTAAGGATAAATTAATACCCCCACAGCTAGATATGTTTGTGGAATCTTTTGATGTTGGCCAACTACCTCCGTCATTACAAAATGCTCTTATAATTTTAATTGCAAAACCTGACAAGCCACCTACAAAGTGTGAATTCCGGCCTATATCGTTAATAAATTCAGATGCTAAAATTGTAACAAAAGTTCTTGCAAGGAGGCTTGAGAATTGTGTGCCCTCCCTCCCAGCACCTGACCAAAATGGATTTGTGAAGGGACGTCAAGCTTTTCACAATATCAGAAGAGTGCTCAGTATCATTTATGCAAAAAAAGAGTCGCCGGATACAGCAATACTTCACTGGATGCAGAGAAAGCATTCGACAGGATTGAATTGAATTACCTGTTTGAAGTGCTTTCTCGTTTCGGATTTGGAAGCTATTTATGTAACTGGGTTAAAATATTATACTATAAACCTATGGCATCCATGGTGACAAACAATACAGTATCTGAATCCTTCTCCCTCACCAGGGGCACATGGCAGGAGTGCCCTCTGTCACCACAATTGTTTGTAGTAGCAATAGAACCTTTAGCCCTCGCTGTCGGAGTTGACCGAAATATAACAGGTATTGAAATTAACGGCTTTGAGAATAAAATTGGACTCTATGCGGATGATATTGTGCTATTCTTAACTGATGTAAAGCATTCGTTACCCAATCTCCTTAATCTTATTAAAACATATGGAGCTTTTTCAGGTTATAAAGTTAATGAAACGAAATCTACTATCCTTTTCCTTAAAAAAATCTGAAAGAATAAATCTTCCTGTGCAAACCTCTTTTAAAAACACTTTAGATATTTTTATACCAAGATACATAAAACTTACTCCAGTCATAGACAATATAATTCCAATTAGCTACAATCCCATAATCTCTTCAGTGACTGAATCTATTAATAAGTGGACAGCTATGCCAATTTCTATGATTGGACGTATTAACATTCTCAAAATGAATGTTCTCCCAAAATTCTTATACTTCTTCCAGTCCCTACCTCTTAGGCACACTTAGGCCAGGATGAAAAAGTTATTTAGGAATTTTATTTGGAATAATAGGTGTGCAAGGCTTCGTCTAACCCTATGAAAGAGGTGGGTTAAAACCTCCAAAACTTCAGTGGTACTATTGGGCCCAGCTTTGAGCAATGATGTTTTGGTTTTCTTCAGAGCAATCACTACCTTGGTTAAACATTGAGAGAAGTACGACTTCTACTTTACCACTTAACTTATATTTGTATTCGGTAAATCGTGATAAAGAAATGGGCTTCTTCAGAATAGGCTTGATGACTGCTAATTTGAAGGACTGAGGTACATGTCCGGACTTAAGGGAGGCATTGATCAGATTTAATGACGGTGTGCCAATTTCAGGTAGCAGCTGTTTTAAGAGTCTTGTTGGAATGGGGTCTAATAGGCAGGTGGCATTTTTAGATTAATTAATTAAGGAGGAGAAATTGCTAAATTCAATGGGTGTGAAAGAGTCTAGGCGTGTGGATGGCCGTGTACATGTGCGCCGTTTACCTGGGGAACTGACGGCACCAGGATGCACTGCGGGAAGACGACAAGCCGGTGGAGGGAATGTGATGCTCTGGGAAATGTTCTACTGGGAAACCCTGGGTCTGGCCATTGAAGTGGATATCAATTTGACACGTGCCACCTACCTAAACATCGTTGCAGACTAGGTATACCTCTTCATGGCAATGGTATCCCGGATGGCAGTGGCCTCTTTCAGCAGAATAACCCACTCTGCCACACTGCACACATTGTTCGGGAATGGTTTGAGGAACATGATGAAGTGTTCAGGGTGTTGCCCTGGCCTCCAAATTCTCCAGATCTCAATCCAATTGAGCATCTGTGGGATGTGCTGGACCGTCAAGTCCGATCCACAGCGGTTCCACCTCGCAACTTACAGGACTTGAAGGACCTGCTGCTAATGTTTTGGTGCCAGATACCACAGGACACCTTCAGGGGTCTTGTAGAGTCCATGCCTCGGTGGGGCGGCGCTGTTTTGGCGGCACACAGAGGACCAACAGCATATTAGGCAGGTGGTCATAATGTTTTGGCTCATCGGTGTAGATGATACCCAACTGTTCATTTACTTCCCTCCCATAATGGACATCACTCTTCAAGTATCACCATGTCTCACTGACATCTTGGGCTGGATGAACAAGCAACAGCTCAAACTGAACATTAACAAGACTGAGATTGTCTATGTCCCAGCATACATGACCCCAGAGGAACCTCTCAATTTACACAACCACAACTGCCAAAAACCTAGGGGTAACCTTGGACAGCAATCTGTCTTTCAAAGAGCATATTGCAACCACAACCAGGATCTGCAGATTCCTGTTATTCAACATTAGGAAGATCAGACCATACCTCTCTAAATACACAGCTCAAGTTGTGATCCAGACTCTCATCCTGTCACGTCTGGGGCCTCATTTATAAAACGTTCTTATGCACAGATTTGATCTTTGAATGTGCGTACGCTCAAATCCACGTCAAAGTTTAGATAAAAATGGTCTTCGACGTGGAAAATTACTTAGCTCCATGTCAGGTTCCAACTTGGCGTATGCACGTTTCCTTGTGGCAATGTTGGAGTACTGCAGGTAGTAGGAAATCTAAGAGCACCAACCAGGGTTTCCGCTAGGATTTTTTCTTGCTGGTCCAGTGTCCGGAAAAAATTTATTTTACTGGACAAATTTGAATCTTACCAGTCACGTTTCAATAACAGTCTATGTTACACACGCAAATATAATGTACACCTAGGTTGATGAAAGAATGACAATGACCTCAAATCAGTTTGACTATTTAATGAACAGTAATGATTAAGCAAAACGAACAGTAACGATTTAGCAAAACCTCAACATTAGCTGCTAAAATGTAGGCTACATTTTGTGTGAGCATTATTATCAGACAATTAACAAGGATGGCAATTTGAATAATTAAGTGGCAAGTAATCCCAAAGCTTTCTCTTAAATGTTTGACATTATAGCTTTCTTGTGTTACACAATTCAAATTACAAAACAGAGCTAAATTTAGTTTAGCGATTTAAATTACTGAGAATAAACTTTCAGGTTAGGTTGAGTGCAATGAACAACAACACAGACCTCACAAAAGCTGTGATGTGTCATGAGCATTTAACGTAATTTAAATCGATAAATGCCATCCTTGTTAATTAAACAATCACACGTTGTAGCTTTCACAAGCACACAAAATACAACTATCAACTATCTGCACTCTTTCATGAGCATAATCATTTACTCTATTTACGTGATTGGTGTCAATTATTCTGTGATTTATTATACTGTGTTTTATTGTTAATCAAGGAGGATAAAGGGAAACAGGTTGAAAGTAATGATAGATTTAAAGGTAATGTTTCAGCCTCCCCAGTTTCCAGCTCACCAGCTGCCACTGATCCGAATGCTGTAGCTTATCCAGAACACAGCAGCCCAATTGACATGCAGCCTCCCCAAGCAGGCCCATGTGACACCTCTCCTTGAGTCCCTCCACTGGCTGCCGGTTGCAGTGAGGATCAAATTCAAGACCTTGCTACTAACCTTTAAGGGACTTTATGGATCAGCCCTCCAATACATACAGGACATGATCATGGCCTACAAGCCAGCAAGAGTGCTGCGCTCTGCTACTTTGGGTCACCTCTGTATCCCAAAATACAAGGGCAGCATCTCTCGAACCTCTTCTCAGTACTGGCTCCACACTGGTGGAATGAGCTTCCTGCTGAGATACGTACAACAGACTTCTACACTACTCTACACTAGTTTAGCGCTTAACTCAGTATCTTACTGACCTCTTGTAATACTTCTCGTAACTACTCTTAGCATATTGATGCACTTATTTGGAAGTCACTCTGGGTAAGAGTGTCTGCTAAATGATGTAACGTAATGTAATGACTCTGGAAGTGGGCATTTATATGCATTTATATGCTAATTTCATGGGTCTTGACTATTTCTTTTAGCTTGCTAGCTATGGTAATTGATAAAGTGTTAGCCAGCTAAACATGGGCTCTTCTGGAGGAAAGAATAGAGGGAAACACAAACATAAAGACATTCTGTTGCCTTTGGTGCCTGAAGAGTCAGAAAGGTGTGGATACATGACATCCTTTTACTGAGAAATGCCCTTGGTGAATTTCATTACCTTATCAGTGAGCCAAGGGCAGAGAGAGATAGGTTTCAGAGCTATTTCTGACTGAATCCTACCCAATTTGATGAGCACTGCCTGCCATGCCCCCTGCTAGATTTGGAAGTCACTCTGGGTAAGAGTGTCTGCTAAATGATGTACCGTAATGTAATGACTCTGGAAGTGGGCATTTATATGCATTTATATGCTAATTTCATGGGTCTTGACTGTTTCTTTTAGCTTGCTAGCTATAGTAATTGATAAAGTGCTAGCCAACTAAACTTGGGCTCTTCTGGAGGAAAAAACAGAGGGAAACACAAACATACATTCTGTTGCCTTTGGTGCCTGAAGAGTCAGAAGAATGTGGATACATGACATCCTTTTACTGAGAAATGCCCTTGGTGAGTTTCATCACCTTATCAGTGAGCCAAGGGCAGAGAGAGATATTTCAGAGCTATTTCTGACTGAATCCTACCCAATTTGATGAGCACAGCCTGCTGTGCGCCCTGCTAGATTTGCTGGCCATTGAAAGTCAATGTTTGTATGGGGTTTAATGAGCTCTGTGGCCCAGGTTTGATCCCAGATGTGTTATCATCTATGTCTTCAGCTGAAGCCACAGTGGTGGAAAAAACTGGCTTCTTTTCACTAGGGATAGGAATGGATGGGCTGACCAGGGTGCCCTCATCTCACTACTCCCAGGCATGCTGCAATTCATCAGGTGCATTCATTCAGCAGCTATCCTCTCATGAGCACCCACTCTGCTGTAGAGCTGCAGTGTAAAAAACAGCCAGTGTAAAAAACAGTACATCAAAGGGGTGCACTCGTCAAGCCTTGTGCAGTCAGTGATTCCAAACTAGGGTTGCATCAAAGAAAAAATGTAAACACCTTCTGTCTGTTTGATAAGACAGAATCAGATCTCATCTGTCTCTAATTACAGCACAGGCCAGCAGTGCCAAACTTTCAGCAACATTCTCACCAACAAAAGTGTATTTGTAGGTAAACCTGTTTATTCTAGAATTACATAGTCATTATCTAAACAATTTATGATGGCAAACATTTTATTATTGTTTTTAATTATCAAATGTATTGACATCAATGAAATTCCATTTAAAGTCTTAATCAAATTTAAGATAAAGCTAAATTCCTGTGATGACAATGTTAGTGCAGTTCGTGAGGTTGTTGGAATTGTACCCTGGTTTACCATAGAGTGTTGGTGCACAGGGATGATTTTGGCAGGTGTCCCTGTGGGCAGAGATGGGCAGTATTTCTGTTACTTGTATTTGAAATACGTATTTCAATTACTTTTGAGTATTTTGTAATTTGTATTTGACAGGGCTGAAAAATTTCAAATGTAATTTGTAACAAGATACTTTAGAGTGGAGTAATTTTTATATTTTCAAAATACTCAAAATACTTTCTCTATGATTCATAAAACATAAAAAATACATGTAAATACATCTTAAAATCAAGAACAATAGGCCTACACTTAGACACACTCACACACAGTGATTTTGTAAGCCCACACTACTCACAGTATTTCCGTAATCAAGTTCATCTTCTGTGAAGTCCCCCCCGCCCCCCACCCCCCAAGCAAGCCAGCACATGCTTCTTGCCTCAACCAGTGCAGTGGACTGTCCAAGGTAAACACTTTATCTGAACTGCAATAACTATATAAAATATATCTTACTTTTCAGAATGTACACATGTTGAACGCCATAGGTAAAGGCTAAAGATAAAAACAATCGATACCTGTGGCCTGGTGGCTAAAGAAGTGAGTGTACCAGTAAGCTAGCTAGCTAGCTAGCTATTACTTAGCGCTACAAGTTGGCTTGGATAGTTAACAACATGAAACAACTCGACGAGCATATAAGACTGGTTAGCCATGGGTAGCCAGCAAGTGTTAGCTAGATGTATAATTTATGTGTGGCTACATATTGCATGGTACATGGTGGTTAACATTATAATATATCAAGCTAGCGATGCTAACAACCTAATGACACTAGCAAGCTGTCTAGGCTGGTGCATAGCTAGTGGTTAGCAAGGTTTGTCAGTTTGGTAGCTATGGGAAGAGGGAGATCAGGAGCTTGTACAGATTTTATGTTCAAGAGATGTCTGACCATCTAATTCTTTGCACTCCCTAACTTAGAGACCCTTCATTTTCTGGAGGACACCAGAAGGGACCTGCTTTCTCTGGAGCTGTACCCACCGATCAAGCTCCTTTTTGCTCAATTTAACACAACCCTCCCCTCTTCAGCTCCGGTTGAGAGACTGTTCTCATTTGCAGGAATAATACTCTATCCGCACACGAGGCGGTTAACACCAGAAATATTTGAAAAGTTAGTTGTTCTTAAAGGCAACTAAATAGGCTACTAATTGAAGTGGTTGGGTCTCAACTGCCATGTCTTTGAACTGGACAGAGAACAAGTTTCTACATACTGTACAAGACATACTATTTTCAGTATTTTTTTTAGTTTTGCTTAGATGCAGTAGCATTCTACTTCCTGTTCTTCCTTCCTGTAGGGTTCAAACTCTCACCAGAGCCTTGTGTACATTACAAAAATCTGAATGTTCTGCCATTTTGTACAAATTCAGAATGCCCAATGTTACAAATGTATTTTCCTGTATTTTGAAAATACAAAATACATGTATTTTATCTTGATACATTTTCTGGCACCGGTATATTGTATTTTATTTTGATACATTTATTTGAGGGGTATTTTGTATTTTGTAACAAGATACATTTTGATGTATCTTTGCCCATCTCTGCCTGTGGGTTGATTCTTCAGAGGGCGGGTATCTCAAGTGCTGGTGAAGGCATCTGGGAGCAGGCTGTTTGAAGATGATGAAACCAAGGAGGGAAAAAAAGCACTGGAAATGTTTGGCTGTCTGGGCGTCCCAACGGGGTTACTTTTAGGACAGTAGAACCACCACTTAGTATATGTAAAATTTTATAAAAAGGTCTACAGTTTTTGAAATCTCTAAAACCTCACCTTGTTTAAGCAAAACAGACGTTCACACATACATTGATTAAACTCTTTACTAATTCCTATACAGGAACACCACTATAATGAGCACTGAAAATGATTAATTTACTGTGTCATATGTTGTCCTTTATTCACCAAATAAGGTAAAGAGTAACTTGTAAAAAAAGCTGGCTTCCCATTGGTTGACTGGGCAGCAATCCAGTTGTGTGAATGGCTGGCATGCCTGTGTAAGAGTAGTAGTAACTGATCTGAGTAGTAGTAACTGATCTGAGCTCCACAAGATACAAAAGAAAACAAAAATGTTCAAGTTGAAATGAACAGTAAAAATATTTCAGATGACTTTATTGTGTATCAAAATGTAATTTAACAGTCCAACAAACATCGTTTAAAAGCCTTTCTTCTCTTTTCCATAATAATTGAAATCCTTCCCATCTTTCTTCTGAAATACTGATTACATAATTACCAACCATGGGGTGGGGAGGTGGTGCTAAGGGTGAATTTGTAAGACTGCTGTTGAGTAAATGTCTGAATAGCTTTATTGGTTTACTGGTAACAGTGAATGAAGAAAAATCCCAATTTATTATCTGTTCCACCCTTTCGTTTGCACTTTAGCATCATGGTTCCACTCCATTTCTGCTTCCTATCAAATTCAAACCTTAATTTCCCTTTATTGAGTTACTGCTGATTTAGCAAAACCTGTTTGGCATTGTAGCCATGAAACCATAACATTGTAATGTTTACCCATTATTAAAGTGGTCTGATCCAACGATCTCAAATGATACACTCAATTGTACTGTTAGGTAAATCAGCAAGAGACAACAGACATCCTATTGATAAGTCAAACCCAGAAACCTTTGGCACCAGTGTTAGTTTAGCTGTGTGAAATTAACTTTAAATATGCTGCAATGTATGCAGGTTAATACTCCCTCTATTCCGTTTTCTTGTCAGAAAAATCTGTGCTACTCTACAGGTGTGACATCTCTATCCCCTGCCATAAGCAGTCATGTCCATTTAACAATCAAGCTCTTAACAGCAGTGTGTTCTAAGCTCAGGCAAAACTAGCAGCAACTAAACAACTGTTGGGGAGTCTATCACTAAAATGCACTGGTCTAAACCATCATCCAGAAATCTAAACACACTACTTCCACCATGAACCCTAAATAAATGAATGTGAATGTCTGCAGCATAAGAGAAAGGCAGGTCATGATTGCAGGTTTACAGTAAAAAGGTGCTTCTTTGCTCTCAAAATGGAAAGTGAAAGGGGGTGGGGGTGTTCAGTGTTTATGTATTTAGGGAGGGGGAGGGGCTGCAGAAATGTTGTAGGGGGATGGGAGGGGCATGTAAGGAGTGAGGGAGGGGCTACACAGAGATGTGGTAGGGGCTCCCAGGGATATGCTCGTCACCCCACTTGACCACCAGGATGTATTCACCCTTCTCCTTCAGCTGGTAGGAAACGTTATACAGACGGTTGCCCAGGTGCTTGACTAAAATCTCCTCACAGGGCACTTTGGGCCCATCCACTCCAACCAAGAGCATGTTCCGCCCTGAAACACAAAAGAGTCGCATTAATGACTGCCCTGAAAGAGGACAAAACCATGTAGCACCCGCTGGGTCCTAAAGCACTTTGGAGCCATGGACAGATGAAGCTGACTGTTGCAAAAGACAGTACAGCCACTCAGCAGTGGTTTAACTGCACCGACAATGTATTACAGCAGCCTTTATTCCACAGCTCATACCACAAAACCCAGTGACATTAAACCAGCCCTCTAAAACTGCATTTCAACATTTCCCTTAACTATAAGGGCATGACATTGCATTTCATTTGTCATTTACCAGACACCCTTGTCTAGAGCATGTTACAGAAGGAGGTGTAGAAACTGAAGCAGCTTGTTGAAGTTTATCACATCAGCGGTTTGAAAGGACCTTTCCCATGTCTATCACAGCATTAGAGAATTCCCCTCAACAGACTCCTCTGCACAATACCTGCTTTGCTGCAGTCCACACTGAAGCTGTTCTTCTGTCCCACAAATGCTTTGTTGAGGCCGAGCCCCTTGGCAACAACACGGCTGGCATCAGAGGTGGCCCATCCTGGTGCCCCCTGCTGGCTGGTGGAGATGCTGCGGGACACTGGATCCACCAGCACAGAGGAGGTCTCATGCATGCTGTGACTATTCACTAACCTTGACCCTGAGGGAAGACAGCCAGGGGTGACATCACAAATAGTGAAGATCCTTCCCTCCAATAAAACTGTCCCCATCGCTGTTTCCATTAGGACCTTTCCCTCCAATAATACTACCCCATCACTGCTTTCATTAAGACCTTTCCATCCAATAATAGTCCTCATCACCACATCCATTATGATATGACGAATAGTTATATTTAAAACATACTTAACTGCACACTCTTCTAATACTGCTTCAGTAATAACCTTTCAAGCACTAGATGTAAGTTGCTGTTGGCTTGGAGGTCTAAAGATGTTGAAGAGATCTGAACTTCATGGGGGTCATGAATAAGACTTACCAGTGATCTTAGCCTTGAATGGGCTGCCTACGATGTGGTAGGGCCCGCCATATTTGATGGAGATGAGGTAGTTCCCAGGGGCCATGGGGGTGTACATGACCTTATAGCCCTCGGGACACTCCTGACAGTCCATCTTCACCTTGGAGGGGCCATCGATGGTGACAGCCAGAGCCCCGGGACCAGCCGAGCTGGTGTTCACCACAAACTCACACGGGGACCCTGGGGACAAGAAACATTGCTGGGATTCACAATCTTGCCGGCCATGTGCACAGCAATGCAGGAAGAGGAAACAGTAAAACCAGCACATTACCTGTGGTGCCTCCCTCTAGCCCAGCCCCGTAAGCAGACACCATGCCCGGGTCTCCAGCCTGGCTGGTCTCCCCAACGCGGATCTTGAAGGGGCTGCCAGGGATGTGGGAGCCGTTGAACTTCACATCAATCAGATACAGGCCATTCTCCCGTGGGATGAAGCGCACCGCATACTTATCTGAGGGGACAAAAGGCCATAAGCACTGATCCCAGAATGACTTGCATCCTTTTCTGGAACTCTGAGATGAATATTGCTCACTGTATCACTCCCGTTGTACACACTCCTATAAACTAAGAATAACCTTCCTTTTGGTCACATAAGGAGGCATATCTGAGTGATAAGAGATTGTACATTTCACTCATAACCACATAAAATGTACCAATTCTATTCTCTTCTCCTGGAAGGGTTACATTAATTTAATATTGATTAGACTTGATTGATAAATGAATAACAAAATGAAAAATGCTTCCATCTGCTGGACAATGTTCGCCTCTGCTATTCTAATCATCCTTGGTTACCTTCATCGATCTCTGTAACGCAGCATTCCTCCAGCGCGCCCGAGGGGCTGTGCACTTTGGCGTCGATGACACCCTTGGCACCATTCAGGCTCACAGCGAAAGAGGCTGGCTGGTTCACCTTCAACCCAGACTCCTGCAGGGAAGAACAGCTTAACACCCCAACATACGCACTCTCACCACATGCCCAGACTCCTGCAGGGAAGGACAGCTTAACACCCCAACATACACACTGTGCTAGACACACACACTGACCCACAGTGTTACATAGGTGCTCCGCTGCATTCATGTTGGTTTAACAATTGCCAGTGCATCATACACTTTGATCTGCGCCTGGAAAGTCTGACAGATGACTGGGACTTTTAGCCATGCATAAATGTGAGAGTGTTGCTTAGTCACCGATAGCAATCAATCTGTGGGTCCAGATATTATCTCTACAGTTCAACACAAGAGCATGGGTGGCATCTCTGCTTGCACCTGCACTACACTCTCCACCAACTGGCATGCCAAAACGAAGCAACTTCTCAGTGAATGGAACATTGCTCCAGTTTGTGTGTGGCCATATCTTTGAGCCCGAGAGGACACTGCCCAGTGCTGGTTATTCAGCACCCAGCTGGAACCTGCACAGCCAGCCCAGGTACCTTCATCCTGGACCTGTTCTCTTGCTGTAAGGGAGCCTAGCTGGCTACAGCAAGATCCAGATGTCTTCATGACAGGTCAGGGCGCAGAAAGAGGTGATCATGGGGATGCTTATACTGACGATTGGTTATACCGACAACACATATTTGCCATGGCATACGGCAGTCCTGCCTGTCTTGATTGAAAGTTCAGGTGTGATGTTGGTGACCTTAGTGCACACCTACAGGGGTTCAACAAAGTAACAGAAACATGAAATGATATAAATACTCATTAACTTTAAGCAGTGGGCAGCCCTTTGCCTTCAGAACAGCTTCCTTTATTCTCAGAATCCTGTTATACAAGCTTTTAACTTTCTAGTGGAATACTCAAAAAGGGAAGCCTCCAGATCTTTGAAAGATGAAGGAGGTGGATATTTGCTCTGTATTCTTCGTTCCAGAACTCCCTATAAAGGTTCAATGACATTTAGATCTGGTGATTGGGTAGGCTTTGGAAGGTTTCATGAAAGCACTCTTGAAGCCATTTAGCAGGGTGTATGGGGGTGGTATCGTTTTGGAATATGGGAACATCATCAGGAAACAATGTTTGCACCATAGGTTGCACCTGGGCACATAAAACTGAATTTGTAGTTCTTCGCCGTAATAAAATGCAGAGTAATAATCTGACCCAATGACTCCCACAAAATGGCTGCCCACACACTGTCAACTTTCCTGCCATGTTTAACAGTTGAAAACAGGCTATGTGGGTTGAAGGCTTCCTTTGACGCTCTCTAACCATAAATCCATCCAGATGTAGGAAAAAACGGTACAGGAGGACTCAACAGACCATATTATTTCCTCCACTGCTCAGAAGTCTAGGTTTTGTGCCTATCACACAAGGTTATGCATTGATGTGCACTGGCCTTGGTTACAACTGATTTCCGAACAGCAGCCCTACCATAAATATTGGCTGTCAGAAGCTCATGATGCGCTGTTTTTGTTGAGATTAGGTCATGGTGAAGATGGTTCCATGGTCATTTTTGAGCATGTTTTGTGGTTTTTTAGCAACTATCTTGTTAGGTGTCTGTCTATCCTTATAAGCCAGCTTAAACTTCAACCACTGTTTCTCTGTTTACTGTTCATCATGTTACCATGATTTTCAAAATTGTTACCATTGACATTATATCATTTTGCCATCCCTGTGACTGACAACCATGCAATTCAGGCATCAATCATCTGATCTCTCTGAATTATGTGAATTCTGTTAGATCTCATGGTGCTTTAGAAACTCACATATTAAAGTGTTGGCAATTAGTATTGACATTAATAAGAAACACATCTATAGACTCCTTTTAACTATAATTTAGTTACTTCAAAATACACGTTTTTTCATTCATTGTTTCCATGATTTGTTTACCCCCTGTAAGTGTCTGAGGAGCCTGGGCACTGCCCTCAGCTTTTAAATGGCCTCTTCCCTACAAGCTTTTAGGAGTCATGGCATGATTATCACCACCATTGCATCCACATTTGTAGGTCTGCAGACCATCCTATCAATGGAGAGAGACACCTTTTTAAAGCCTGGCTGTTTGCCTTCCTTCATAGCATTTTAGTTTTCATTTCCTTGTAGGAACTGTCCCTTAACATATTCAAGTCATCACAGACATTGATCACTGTTGATTGGGAAAGAATGTTTGAATACATTTAATTCTTTCCAAATATGTTCTTCATCTGCAGTGTCTACTATGGTGTGTATCTACTTTATCAGGCAACATCTCATTTAAAAGTACAGAGGCATAGCATCTTCGAGTGATCATTACTACACCCTCCTGAAATCAATGTATATGGAATGGTAATACATTACACAACATTGCCCCTTTGAGGCATGAAGATTTAAGTACCAAAGAAGCCTGAAAACAAAATTTCAGGCGACGTTGAGTGAAATGCAGTGACAATAAGAGTCAGGGCAAGTTACCTTGGGGCAGCTAACAGGGTTAAAGAGGGAGGCTTTCAGAGGAAACATGAGAAAGATGAACCCACATTACACACCAAAGGATACTCTGGAAGAGGAGACTCACAGCGAGGGTAGACTAGACCTGTGTGTGTGTGTGTGTGTGTGTGTGTGTGTGTGTGTGTGTGTGTGTGTGTGTGTGTGTGTATGTGCCTCACTTTCTTAAACAGAAACATGAGTTTGGTCATACATTACTTAGAAGGAAAAGTAGCCTCTGTCACCATCTTTAACCCTTTAGCTCCCATCTGTCATGGCTATGAGTCTCAAGGGGTGACTGGACTGTTGGGAGCCTTTAGAACGAGGCACGAGAAACACACACAGTCCTTCAGTGCCCCAGAGCTTCCAGTACCACCCAGCAACACAGCAGCAGCAGACCATACTCTGTTCTCAGACCCGGTGGCCTTAATCCCTAACTCTTCCTCTACATCTATTTACTCTGTCACCAGACCCCATACTCTTAATCTAAATCTTTCTTTACAGATTCATATATTCTGTCCCCACACCCCATGGACTTAATCTCTAACCCTTCTTCTACATCCATTTACTCAGTCCCCAGATTGAATACTCTTAACCTTCAAGTGTTCACCTTGGATTTGCTCTGGCACGAAATTCTGCATCTGGAGACGCTACATGCTCCACGTAAAGACACAGGCGGATATGATCTTTGGCTACCATTGGTAAGTAAAAATTGAACTCCATGTTTCTAGCGGGGTTGTGCCTGTACCTAGTAGATCTTTGGAGAGCAATAACCAGACAACACCTGGTAAAAGCCCTTTTCTGAATTTCATCACTGCTGCTTTCTGCCCCTTCATTGGACTAGTCCCTTCTGGTGTTACCAAGGCCCTGCCCCACCCCTAACCCCCACCCCAATCCCAGGCCCTGCTGCAGCTGCTGGGTTGTGGGTGCTGCTGGGCTCATCTTGGGGTGGACAGGTGTCTGTCTTTCCCAGTGCCTCACCTGAAGACTGGCAACAGTTAGGCGGCGGGCGTCATCTGAGGGTGAAGCCACAGGAACGATGAATGGGCTGTCTGGAATGTGCTCCTCGTTGAACCTGATGGACACCTCGTAATCACCTGTGAAGCACAGTGGAGTCATCAGTTTCTGTAACTGAGTCATCTTTCAAAGGCTCCACAGGACAAAGTTCTATCTGGATTCTAGTGGAGCAAAGTTGGATATGCTGGGATTCTAGTGGACACATTTCTCAGACTACAACAATTTCCATTCCAACTGGATTCTCCCTCTTTCTTCCTGTGAGGACATATTATAGTGTCTGTGGTGTTGCTCAGACGGCCTCCTCTTACCTGGCTCCTGGACAATGTAGGACACCCCACTAGATCCATCCTTACGATCCTCAAAGGAGATTTCAGCCTTGCTGGGTCCTTCCACTGCGATGGACAGGCCTCCAGCCCCTGCCTCCCTGGTCCAGATACTGAACTCAGCTGAATATGAGAGGAAGCAGAACAGGTCAGATCCCACATTGGCATCTCCAGTATTCCCATTATCCACACACACACACACACACACACACACACACACACACACAGATGTGTGTTTATCACTGTACCTGGCACACCAGCCTCAGCCCTTTCCAGTCCGGGCCCCCCTGCCCTGACTTTGTGAGCCCCACCCTCTCCCAGGGGCCCCACAGTGAACTGGAAGGGGCTCCCCGGGACGTGCAGGCCCTGATACTTCACACTGACAGTGTGGACTCCCATCTCTGTCGGAATGAAACGGATGCAGTAGGTGTTGTTCTCTCCCTCCATGATCTCAGCTTTGTGGACTTTCCCTGAGGGGCTTGTCACCTGGGCTGTCATGTCCGCGATGCTGATCTCTGGGTGAAGAGAGAGCACAGAGGAAGAGGGCCTGCTTTAGTACTAAAATAACAGTACACTGATTCCTCATATGGGACAAGGGGCTCTTGCTTAACAGCAATAGGACTTTCACTCTACTATAGCAAACTACCCAATTAATGCCAGTAGGACTTTCTCTCTACTATAGCTCAGTACCTGCTTTACAGCCAATAGGAGCTTTATCTTACTATAGCTCAGTACCTGCTTTACAGCCAATAGGAGCTTTATCTTACTATAGCTCAGTACCTGGGATCTTGAGGCTGAGGTCACACTGGCTGCCTACATTAGCCACAGAAGCAGCACGCCGACGCCTGGTGATGCTCTCCTTCATCCTGCCCTCCCCAGTCACCTTCACCGTGAAAGCACTTCCTGTGATGGAGAAGGGGGTGCGGTTACTGCTTACCAATGCATCTAGAAGCTTATATGCAAATCAAACAGTGAAAGAATGCCTTCCCACACATCAGACATATTCTTGCTGCCCATATTTTCAGTGGGGCAGAAACTTAACGCATATATTGTTCGACCTTTTAGCACTTAACCCTTTAATTACAGGTCTTAGTCCAGACAGTAGACAGTGGATGAGCTCTTAACCCAGACAGCAGACAGTAGGTGAGCTCTTTTTTTTGTATCACATATCTTTATTGATTTTGAAAATGATACCTCACTTTTACAAAATGGGTTGGTTACATCATTCAAGTCTCCCTAAAAACATCTGCCCTCCCTCCCACCCACCCACGAACTCTGAGCCATCAGTGTAGATAAAAACAATAATGATACTTTACAAAATAATAATAATGAAAATAAATTACTTTTAAACATATACACATATACCCACATGCATAAATGCATACATACATACCCACATATCAATTGAAGAAGAAAAAAAAGGGGGTACAGTCCCGCTTCATAAATGTTAAATTTAAGAAGTCTTGATTCCAAAAATGTAAGAAATGAATCCCAAATTTTATGAGAGATATGACTTTTTGGAACAATGTATTTATTGATTTTCAACAATGCTAAGACAAATAGACAAACATCAACAAGACAATATTGAAAAACATAATTGACAAAACATTACTGTGGCCAAATAGCTAAATAAAATGTACAAATCAAAAAATACACAGGAAAAAAGTAAAATAATTAAATTAATTAATTAAAACTAAGAAAAAGAAAAAGGTTATTATCCTCTCTGCTTATACCTGACCTCACATCTGTTAAACATTTCCCATTTCCTCAGCCTCTTGTAGCACTTCAGACATATCCATATTTTCCATAAAGAGAATGAATGGTTCCCATATGGAATCAAAGGTCTCCCTTTCACCCTTTGAAATATAAGTGATTTTCTCCATTGACAGACAGGAAGACATCTCCTGGAGCCACTGACCTAAGTGGGGCCTATTTACTTTTTTCCATGATAAGGCTATGAGGCGTTAAGCATAGAGCAAGCATATGTTAATAAGTGCTTTCTTTTTGTTTTGGAAAATTGGATCATTTGGATATATGCATAAAATGAACAATTTAGGGTGTAGAGGTAGATTTATGTCCAGCATATTACATACTGCATGCGATACCTCCCTCCAGAACTTTGTAATCTCCTCGCACTCCCACATACAGTGAAACAGTGTTTTTTCTTGTTCACACTTAATGCATGTGTCTGGGATATTTTCATTAAATTTGTGTAGTTTGACTGGCGTTATATACGGGCACATTAGCCAATTAGATTGTAACAGCTGCAACCTTGTATTCACTGTTTGGGTATGGGCCTCTAAGCATACGGTACCCCACTCTTCCAAGGAGATCTCCTCCTGCATATCCTCCCTTCAGGCATTCAGCCGGCCTACAGAGGACTCAGTAGAGCTAGAAACCAACATGTTGTACAAAAATGAAATTTGTCCGTTACTACACAAATAGTTAGAAATTGCTTCCTCCAGAGTAGACAGGAGGGGTACAATTAACTTTTGACTTTGGGCTGCAGCAATAAAACTTCTCACTTGCAAATATTTAAAAAAGTGTTTGCTAGGGATATCAAATTTTGCTTTAATTTTTTCAAATGTCATCATAACCTCACCACTGTACAAATCCCCAACCTTACCTAACCCATTGCTAGCCCACAAGCGAAATCCCGCATCAGCTCTCCCCGGTTTAAAATGGTCATTTCCCCAGATAGGACTGAAGCGGGATAAAGAGTGTTCCTCTCCTAGTACTTCCCGTACCTTGTATCAAACATTAATCCTGTTTAAAACAATGAGATTACCAGTTTGTTTCTGAAGCTTTCTAATGTTTGTTGAGTAAATATACAACCTAAGTGGCAGTTTAGGGGTAAGTGCAAATGATTCTATATCTAACTACACAGGGAGCATCTCTGAAGAGAAGTAAAACATCATTGTGCAGCCCAATAGTACCACTGAAAGTTCGGAGCTTTGAGTCCCCCCTGTCATATGGCAGGTACAGTAGGGTTAAACGGAGCCTGTGGTGTCTGTTATTCCAAATAAAATTTGTGCATATTTTCTTTAGCTTCATAAAGAGTGATGGTGGCGGAGGTAAAGGGATATTTTGAAATACAGTAGTTTGGGAAGGATATTCATCTTTAGAATATTGATTCAACCAATTGTAAAAATAACTAAGTCTGACCATCTGTCTATTGAATTAGTAATTGACTGTAGGATGGGGTCATAGTTGGTTGCAACAATTTTATCAACCTCGGGTACAATACGAATGCCAAGGTAGGTGAAGCAGTCTGTTGAGTTGAATGAAGATATAAGGTTGATAGGCCTGATCCTTTCTGTTTTATTGAGCAGCATCAATGAAGATTTGGAATTGTTTATTTTATATCCAGAGAAGCTTCCAAAAGTCTTGATGACATCCAGCAGAGCTGGGATAGGTCTTGTTAAGTCTGTTAGGAAAAGGATGACATCATCAGCATAGAGAGCTATTCGATTTTCTAGATGACCTAATCTAATGGCAGAAATGTCACTGTGCAACCTGACGGCTATGGCAAATGGTTCTATGGCCAGAGTGAATAGGAGTGGTGACAAAGGGCAGCCTTGACGAGTTCCGTGTAAAATATTGAAGGGTTTGGAGACAATATTGTTGGTGAGAATTTCAGCAGTCGGTTGTGTGTAAAGAAGCTTTATCCATTTACAGAAAATTTCCCCACAGCCAAATAGGGTCAGAACCTCAAAGAGATAAGGCCACTCAACTCTGTCAAAAGCCCATTCGGCATCCAGTGACAGAATGGCAGTGTCTGGAGAGTCCCTTCTTTCATGTAGGATATTTAATACTCTCCTTACATTGTGAAATCCTTGACGCCCTTTGACAAATCCGTTTTGGTCTTGTGTTATTACAGATGGAAGACAATCCTCCAACCTGTTAGCAAATGCCTTCCATAGAATTTTTGTATCAGAATTCAGGAGGGAAATGGGATGAAATGACTGACATCTGCCCCTTGGTTTACCTGGTTTGAGAATTCGAGTGATCAGGGCTCCTCTCAATGCTGGGGGGAGCAAACCATTCTCAAATGACTCCAAAAACATTTCTAAAAGTGGAGCTTGGAATTTGTGTTTGAACTTTTTGTAAATATTTATAGGCAGCCCAGCTGGCCCAGCTGTTTTACCTGCCCCTTCATAGAATGGATTGCTTTTGATATTTCGTCTGCTGTCAATCTGGCATCAAGTCTACCCCTGGAGTCCTCTGGGATCTGAGGAAATTCGAGTTTGTAGAGAAATCTAGCTTGAGCATCATCATTAATGGGATATTCAAAGCTGTACAGAGTTTCATAAAACTGTTTGAAAGTATCATTTATCTTTAGGGGGTCTACCATCACCTCACCTTTAGTGACTTCAACTGAGTTAATGGCTCTTTCTGATTGGAGTTGCTTGATACGCCAAGCCAGGCGCCTTCCAGGTTTCTCCCCTTGGTCGTAAAACATTTGTTTAAGTTTCATTAAACTATCTGCGGCTCTTTCCACAGTCATTTCATTGTATTGGGCTCTAAGTAGAAGTAATTCTTGATGTAAGTTAGTGGATTTGTTGAGAAAGACCTCTCTCTCAAGAGTTTTAATTTTTGAGTAGAGCAGTTTGATTTTTTGTTGTGAATTCTTTGATTTGGTACTAGTAAAGCTTATGATTTGGCCCCTTAAGAAAGCCTTAAAAGCTTCTCATCTTGTAGAGGCTGAAGTCTGTGAGGTGTTAATTTCAAAAAACATATCAATTTGAGTACTAATAAAAGCTGTAAATGCTGGGTCTCCAAGCCATCTTGATTGGAGGCTCCACCGAGGTGGACCCGTAACCAGCTTAATGTCAGAGTAGATCAATGACACTGGAGCATGATCTGAGATCACTATACTATTGTAATAACAGTCCTCAATTTTATGAATAAGAGTCGCTGAAATTAAAAAATCTATTCGTGAATAAGTCTGGTTTGTGCCAGAATAGCAGGAGTATACTGTGTCATTTCGCTTCAACTCCCTCCAAATCGCAGCCAGATTTAGATGCCCAATAAAGTGCTTAATAGACTTTCTTGCTCGAGTATGAGACTGATCAGAACCAGACAACCTATCCCTTACCTGGTCTACAGCCACATTAAAGTCACCTCCTATGACATAGTGGCCTGTGAGTGTAGAAAATGTTAGAAACAAATTATCAAAAAATGTAGGGTCATCCTTGTTGGGACTGTATACGTTTACTAGGTTTAGCCTTACAGATAATAACATGCCCTGTACAATGATATACCTGCCTGCGGGGTCTCTAGTAGTTTTTAGAACTTGAAAAGGAATAGTTTTATGGATAAGAATCAGAACCCCTTGTGCATGAGAGCTAAAGGGTGCCAAGAGCACCTGCCCCTGCTATCTCTTACTAATCATAGATATATTACCGGATAGAAGATGGGACACCTGTAAGAAAATAACATTTGCATGCATTTGTTTTAATCTCATCAATACCTGCTTCACTTTACTTAATTTGTTCAACCCCCTACAATTCCATGAAATACAGACATATTGCGACATGGAACCAATGAACTAGATAACCCCAAAACCCCTTTAAGGAACCCCCTTCCCCCCTTACTGAAACTCCACTCTATGACTACCTCTACAGATCCACACAAATGCAAGGAGCTATATGTTCTGCTCATACCCTTCCTCCCGCCCCACTGCAGTATAATGTAAACACATTGAATTATGGAACATATAAGCAATTCCCTCCACCCAAATAATGCCACCAATTAGAGAACCATTTCAGCACCTTAATGCAACCGCAATTGTGGCATGGGAAATTGTCTAAATTGTTTGAGAAAAAAAAATATATATAAAATCACCCTCCAGAGTAGCTGGGCCACCCACGACCCGCAGTTATCCGTTTCAACAACTTACAAAAACAATTAGGCTACCGTAACATTAAATAAAAGGAGCGCGCTTCAATTAAGTTATACAAGCATGTCATTAAACAGATACAGCAATGCTCTCATTTTAATACTGAATGTACTTACTCTCTCCAGGAAAATGAGATGACAGCGCTCTTGTTTAAGAAAAATAAAACATCTCTACTTTTTTATTACTTTTTTTCATATCGTCTGTGATGCACAGTTCAGTCTTCTGCTCCCGGTGGAATCCCCTTGTCTGACCTTTCAACAAAGCAGTCAGCTTCCGATGAATTTTCAAACATGTGGGTACGACCTTCGTGCGTGACTCTCAAGCGAGCTGGAAAGATGATTCCGTAGTGAATATTCTTAGTGCGGAGTTTCTGCTTGACCCGGTCATAACGTCGTTGTTGTTTGTGAACCTCAGCCGACAAGTCGGGAAAGAACATCACCAGGTGGTTTTTGTAGAGGACTTTTCCCTTTCTCCTGGCAGCGTCCTAGATCATCAATTTGTCTTTGAAGTTGAGAAACTTCATTATGACTGTCCTCGGTACGGTATTGCTGTTTCTGTCGAGCTTTTTGGGACCAGGGAGTCGGTGGCACCTCTCAATGATCACTGGAGAACGAAACGGCTCGAGACCCAATGCTTCGGGGAGCCAACTCTCCATGAAAGCACATGCATCATTTCCTTTATCACCTGAGCTAACTTCGTTAGCTACGTCAGTGCTATCTTCCTCCACGATGCCTTCCTGGCATAGGATGGTGTCGTTAGCTTCTTCGGCGCCTTCATTCACTGTTTCCAGCACTTTGGAACACATTTTCCCTGGTTTCTTTGGCATTGCAAACTCTAGGGGTGTAATTAACTAGATTTGTTATGTTTCGGGTACAATTAGAGTGTTTTAATAAGGATGTGTCTAAATATGCAGTGGAGCTAGGAAAGCATGACCTCTCAGCAGTCTGCCATAGCCAGAAGTCTGAAAGATATGACTTTTTTGTTTGATTGTGTACATAATAGGGATGTCACGAGAACCGATACTTCGGTAAGTCGATGCCAAAATTCTGAAAACGTGACGGTACTCGTTTTTCTACAGCACCGTAGCTACCGGGGATGCAGCTGAGTCGTGTATGAAAGTAGCCTACTTTGCCTTCAGGTGGGTCATCAGGGATTAATGATAAATTCGCAAAACTGCCATCGAAGTTGTCACACGAAAGGAAGAAACACTTCCAACGCAGCGAAGCACCTCAAAGACAGACATCCAGATTTATTCAAAGAATTCAAGGTGAGTGAGTTTCAGTTCAGGTTAACGTTACATTTAACAACATATCCATAGTGTTATCCTTGTTATCATTATCCTGAAATACACGTTACCATTATTTTTGCTTGAGACAGATGGCATATTGCTGTGTAGCAATGCTGTTCCATACGACGTTTGCAATGCTAAATGCTAAAGGCTATCGTGGTTAGGCTAATGTAATGTAACCATAGCTAGTAGTAGGCTACCGTCCTTACCGTTCAGTCTGTACGTGTCATCTGTCATCAAAATATAATGTTAGCGTTTTAAATAAATATTTCCGGACTAATGATCTGTCACCATGTCAGTAAATCTAAACTACTGCTTGCACTCTGAGTATATAGAGGTAGGTGTGTGTGTGTGTGTGTGTGTGTGTGTGTGTGTTAGTACATTGTGTGTGCAGCCTTTGAGCTATACCTGATAACTGAAATATCATAATTTTCCTTTCACAGTATCAGCCAGAGGAGGATGTCGACCAGGAGAGGCAGGAGCAAAGTCAACAAACACATACACAGCCAGAAGCTTTTTTTTATATTACATTATTTTATATTATATTATATTATATTATATATAGGCCTATTTATTATTTCCATATTTTTTCATGTCTTGGCCAGGTACTGCAATTGAAATGCTGTGCCATCATAAAAAGTTGATTGTGCTATGGCCCAGGTTCGATCCCGGCCGTGTCACTAGCCGACATTCAGGAACACATTCCGCCAGTGATAAGGGTGGGTATGTTGGCAGGGGCTTCGGTCCCATTAGCAATAGCGACCCCTGACCGGGCGCCTGTGGTCCACGTGCCAAAGCTGCATATGAAATGTCTTCCTCCGACCTCATCTCTGTGCCAGCTTGGCTTGTGGACCGCAGAGCAGAAAGAAGCAGCTGCTGACATCACGTGTCTTGGAGGAGGGCACGTGCTTGTCCACGCTCTCCCGGATTGACAGTGGGGGTTGTGCAATGGGACCGAACATCAATGACAAATTGGGCATTCCAAAATTCGGGGGATTGGCCATTCCAAATTGGGGAGAAAACGGAAAAATGAGAAAAAAAGTTGATGGTTTGTAATTAAGGACAGTATTGTTTGTTTTAAATACTTGAAGGCTACATGCCACTGTTTTTTTTGTAATGTTAATAGTTGTTTCTTTTTATTTATTACTTGAAGGCTACATGCCACTGTTGCTGTTTTTTGTAATTTTCAAATGTTTTTAATAAAGGAGTATATGTTGAAGTACATGGGATTTATTTTGTTTTTGTTTTTTTACCGTGGTATCGAATTGGGTATCCAGAATCGTGGAATTTCACTGGTATTGATATCGACCACTAAATTTCTGGTATCGTGACATACCTAGTATGTAAGCCTTTCAATCGCTACGCAAGAAGAAAGCTCATTAGTCCAAAGGTTCAAAGATGGACAACAAACACTTTTCCAATGTCAAGCAATAAGACACTTCACTTGTAATAGGCAAAGGTTAACCCACTTACTTTGATGAGTTCTTAAGGTCAATGTTTCTGGACAAATCTACAAATATAAATCTCTGGGCGTACAGGGATTTCTTTGTGGATGATGTTGGAGATTGTTTCGACTATTCCTTTCCAAAAGTCTTGTATGTGTTTACACTTCCAAATGCAATGAAATAGGGTTCCTTTCTCTGTTCTACATTTTATACAACTGTCTAGGATATTAGGATTGAATTTATTGAGTTTTTCAGGAGTTACATGCGTTCTCATAAGCCAATTACACTCACTGGCCACTTTATTAGGTACACCTTGCTAGTACCGGGTTGGACCCCCTTTTGCCTTCAGAACTGCCTTAATCCTTCGTGGCATAGATTCAACAAGGTACTGGAAACATTCCTCAGAGAGTTTGGTCCATATTGACATGATAGCATCACGCAGTTGCTGCAGATTTGTCGGCTGCACATCCATGATGCGAATCTCCCGTTCCACCACATCCCAAAGGTGCTCTATTGGATTGAGATCTGGTGACTGTGGAGGCCTTTTGAGTACAGTGAACTCATTGTCATGTTCAAGAAACCAGTCTGAGATGATTCAAGCTTTATGACATGGCGCGTTATCCTGCTGGAAGTAGCCATCAGAAGATGGGTACACTGTGGTCATAAAGGGATGGACATGGTCAGCAACAATACTCAGGTAGGCTGTGGCGTTGCAACGATGCTCAAAAGAGTGCCAAGAAAATATCCCCCACACCATTACACCACCACCACCAGCCTGAACCATTGATACAAGGCAGGATGGATCCATGCTTTCATGTTGTTGACGCCAAATTCTGACCCTACCATCCGAATGTCGCAGCAGAAATCGAGACTCATCAGACCAGGCAACGTTTTTCCAATCTTCTATTGTCCAATTTCGGTGAGCCTGTGCAAATTGTAGCCTCAGTTTCCTGTTCTTAGCTGACAGGAGTGGCACCCGGTGTGGTCTTCTGCTGCTGTAGCCCATCTGCCTCAGGTTCGACGTGTTGTGCGTTCAGAGATGCTCTTCTGCATACCTTGGTTGTAACGAGTGGTTATTTGAGTTACTGTTGCCTTTCTATCAGCTCGAACCAGTCTGGCCATTCTCCTCTGACCTCTGGCATCAACAAGGCATTTTCGCCCACAGAACTGCCGCTCACTGGATATTTTCTCTTTTTCGGACCATTCTCTGTAAACCCTAGAGATGGTTGTGCGTGAAAATCCCAGTAGATCAGCAGTTTCTGAAATACTCAGACCAGCCCGTCTGGCACCAACAACCATGCCACGTTCAAAGTCACTTAAATCACCTTTCTTCCCCATTCTGATGCTCGGTTTGAACTGCAGCAGATCGTCTTGACCATGTCTACATGCCTAAATGCATTGAGTTGCTGCCATGTGATTGGCTGATTAGGAATTTGCGTTAACGAGCAGTTGGACAGGTGTGCCTAATAAAGTGGCCGGTGAGTGTATATTGGATCCATTTAAATCTACTATTAATAGATAACATTTCTGCTTGATAACAAGCCTTTTCCCATTCCTGCTCGGTAATATCTATCTTCTCTATCCACGCCATTCTTTTAAAATTTGAGGATTCTGTAGACACCCATATCAATTTCCTGTATATTACTGAGATCTTTCCTTTAGCATAGGGGTCTAACGTTGCAAGTTCTTCAATGATACTTAAAGCAGGGCATTGATATGACTGAATCCTAGAGCGAATGAAACTGAAACTTGAAAATATTGCGCTTGAGGGATCCCAAATTTTTCTTTAAGATTTTCAAAGGACATAAGGGTGTTATCTCTATAAAGGTCTGAGATCTTCTGTAATCCCATCTGAGCCCAGAGTCTGAATCTGGTGTAAACACTGTGTTACCCCAAATGGAAGAAAATTGTGATAACCCTGTTGGTTCCCTAAACATGGCTTGTGATTCATACCAAGCTGTAATTGTGGTTTTAACAAATGGATTAGCTGTGTTCTGCTTAAGCCTTCTGAGAGAGTCAGAGTAGAGATATGTATCCAGAGTTAGTCCTCTGGCACTGTCTGTCTCTATCTGGACCCATGGTAAATAGGAAGGGTTAGAGAACCAAAAAAGGCTGATCTAAACTGAGCTGCCCTAAAAGACCATAAAAGGTTGGGTAGCTGGAGCCCACCCCTATCATATGGTAGGTATAGTAGTGTTAAGGGAAGTCGTGATCGTCTTTTATTCCAGATAAAGTTTGTGAATGCTTTCTTCATGCTGGAGAAAAAGGCTGGCGGGGGTGTAAGAGGAATTGATTAAAATAAATATAAACATTTGGGGAGAATATTCATTTTAATAACATTGATTCTGCCAATTAATGTGAGGGGAGAGTCATCCATCTATCCAAGCTGTCATTTACCTGAGCAACATTGGGGTAATAATTACATGGGATCACGTTTTTGATTTGAGTTGCAATAGTAATCCCTAAATACTTGAACCCATCTCTAGATACTGTGAAAGGGTGCTGGACTGTTGGATTATTTCTTTCTTGCTCATTGAGAAAACGTATTGATGATTTAGACTGATTGACCTTATAACCTGAAAATGTTCCAAATTGATCAATCATGTTAATCAGAGTCAGTATTGTGTTTTTTAGATCTGAATTCCTTTTATCCCTGGATGACTTCTGATTGCTATTGCCAGGGGTTCAAGAGTCAACACAAATAACAATGGAGATAGTGGACAACCCTGACGAGTGCCCCACGACAGACTGAAGGGCTCTGAAGTTGAATTATTTGTAATAACTTCAGCTGATGGTTCACAATAGAGCAATTTAATCCACTGACAGAATTTAGGACCACATCTGTATCGACAGAGTACATCAAATAAATAAGGCCATTCGACTCTATCGAATGCCTTTTCAGCATCCCATGATAGAATGCAGTTGTCTTTAGCATCTTTCTTTTTGTGGATGATATTCAGTACTTTCCATATATTATGGAAGGCCTGTCTGTTTTTTACAAATCCATTTTGGTCATTATTAATGATTGCTGGTAGATGGTCTTTTAATCTTAAAGCTAGCACCTTGGCCAAAATTTCAGCATCAGTGTTTATTAAGGACACCGGTCTATACCATTCACATTTAGTTTGTGGCTTGTCTGGTTTAGGTATAAGTGTAATCAGTGCCTTTCTTAGTGTTCGGGGGAGAATGCCAGTTTCCAAGGATTCCTCATACATACCCATAAGAGGGTATATTTTTCTTTGAAGGCTTTATATATATCAATGGGTAGACCATCCGGTCCAGCCGTTTTCTCATTTTTCATAATAGCTATAGCCTTCAATAATTCCTCTGTCGACAATGGGGAGTCTAGTTGCTGTTTGGCTTCATCAGAGAAGCTAGGAATTTGGAGACCATCTAAAAATGCAGTTTGGTGATTGGTAACCCCCAAGGATTCTGCTCTATATAATGACTGAAAGAAATTGGCAAAAGCTCCATTGATTTCCAGTGGGTCTGATGATAAAGTCCCTGAGTTTAAAATATTATTGATGGCCTTACTAGACTGCAGTTTCTTAATCTGACAAGCCAGCAGTTTGCCAGATTTTTCTCCCTATTCATAAAATGTTTGTTTCAGATGAATTCAACTGTTTTCAGCTTTTGAGAGTGATAGTTCGTTATATTGTGCTCTTCGGAGAAGTAATTCCTGCTGATGGGGCTCTATATTTGTGTCGTCTTCATATGTTTCTTTCTGTAGTTTCCTGATTTTTTCATCGAGCGATTGCAGTTCTAAATTAACTTTATTGGTAATAGAGCTTGTGTAGCTAATCATTTGTCCTCTTAGATAGGCTTTAAAAGCCCCCCATCTCACAGAAGCAGTCGTTTCATTTGTATTTGTTCTGAAAAAATACATCAATACTGGACTCAACAAACTTCATGAATTTTGTGTCATATAACCATTTCGGGTGTAGCCTCCACCTATAAGGATCTCAAATGAGTTTGGACATGTTATATATTAGCTTAACTGGGCCATGATCCGAGATCACAATGGATTCATAGGTAATGTTATGTATCTGTGGAAATAATCCTTGAAAAATTAAATATCTGCCTGCCTTGTCAGGTATAACCTTTAATACTTTAAATGGGATAAATTTATGAATTAGTGTTATTACCTCTCTTGCATTAGATGCATATGATGCTGAATACATCTGACCTGGCCATCTTCTTTGTATTTTCTGTAGTTCACTAGCTAGTAGGTGGGTTTCTTGTAAAAAGACAATAGATGCTTTAAGTTAAGTCTGTGCATGACCTGTTTCAGTTTCGATAATTTACCTAACCCCCTTACATTCCAGTATGTGAATATTATCTGTGATTCATTCATCATATGTAACCATAATGTATTTCCTCAAGCATAAGACCATACCCACTGTAAACCTAAACCGAAACAAAATGTCAACAAGGAAGAATAAAATCATAAACAATCTTTCGTGATGTGGCTCTTGGACACCGATAACCTGAACAGACCGGCGTTCCATTTCCACCCCCAACGTTAAAGACTCAACAGTGTGCGCGACTGATCCTGCTACGAGGAGCAAGTCCTTTGCGAGCTAAACACTAATGTCGCTCCACTCACACAACAGCCTCTCAGAATAAAGTTATTAGCAACAACTCAACTAGTGATCCTTTCTCTACACACATAACTGTTGGATAGTTTAACTAGGACAGATAATCTCTACGCAAGTTAGGCAAACTAGGTTTGACAGGAAAAGTCTCCGTCAGTGCTATAATCGAACGTTTTCCGAGTGTATGTTACCTAAAATGTATCACCTACATTCTGTGATTTCGTTACCTAGCAAAAATTTAAACCAGAGTCATTCAGTTTATCCTACTGTTCAATGACTCGTCCGCCTGGCTCGTTGGGTGTTTCAATAAATTTCTCCACTTCCTCTGGGGAGTTGCAGGTCTTCTTCAGTCCTCTGTGTGTGACGGTCAATTTTGTTGGGTATCTGAATCTGTATGCAATGTTCAGCGACTGGAGACGTTTCTTCACCCCATCAAACTGCTTCAGTTGTCTGCACACCTCCATGGAGAAATCTGGGAAGAACATCACTTTGTGCTGTTGGTACATCACTGTTTTCATCTCTCTGGCAGCCTCCATTACTCTTTGCCGATCACGAAAGTTCAGTAAGTTCATGATTAGCACTCGGGGATACCTCTGTTCAGTTGTCGGTGGTTTGCCAATTCAATGCGCTTGTTGAATTATTACTGAGTTTGGCAGTGATGCTCCAAACACATGTAGACACTCTTCCAAAAATCTCACAGCATCTGCCCCTTGTGCTTTTTTCAGGGAGGTTTACTAGACATAGGTTGCATTGCCTATTTCAGTTCTCCAAGTCATCTAGTCTGGAGCTGAGCATCTCTATCTGGTTCTCAAGGGTTTGCACCGTTTTCCATGTACCCTCAACACTATCTTCTGTGTTGCTTATTCGGTGTTCCGCCTCGGACAGCCTGCCTGCAAAGTCATGAATTTCTTTCTTAATGTCCTGAATAGCAGACAAGACTCCTTCGAATTTCAACGTGAACACATTTTTCAAGTCTGAAATAGCTCTCATCACCTCATTTCCTTTGTTGTTAGCATTAGCTTCTGCTCCTAGCTGCAGCATATTAGCTTCTTCAGGCGTTTCTCCCTGTTTGTCTGGATTTTTTTTCTTCGCCGTCCTTCGGTTGGCCATTTATGTTGTCCTCTGTGTTGTCTTTGACTCTATACTTCTGTTTAATGTAGTGTTTGAGTTTTGAATAGTTAAATACAGGATTTGGGCTGTTTGTAGTGAGAGCACTTTCTAACGCGTCCTACTTGCTTGCCGCCATGCTAGATCGTAGGTGAACTCTTACCCCAGACAGCAGACAGTGTGTGAGCTCTTAACCCAGACAGCAGACAGTGGAATGACAATGCACTGGGTACCTGGCACATGTTGGTCTGCAAACTTGATGTTGATGATGTAGTTTCCGGGCTCAGTGGGACAATAAGTGACCTTGCACGTGCCGTCCTCCTGATCCTCTGTGTTGATGTCCACTTTACTGGGGCCCTCGATGGACAGACTAAGCCCCCCATAGCCTAGAGAAACAGGGTCAAGATCAAATACTGCTTTCTTCTTCAGGACACGCCCTTAGTTCTCAGATTCACTTAGCTTTGGACAGTCTGTGGTTGTGAAGCAGCTTACAGACTTCCACACAAAGCCTATCCACCCCCACTGTCCCCCCCCAGCATTGCTCTCCTCTCCCACCTGCTTCTCTGGTGTCGATGACAAACGTGGCTGGCTCAAATGTGCGCGCCTCAGTCAGGCCCTGTCCGGACACACGGACGCGGCTGGCATCGCCGATCTCGGACTGATTGATCATGACGGCAATGGGGCTGCTGGGGATGTGGCGGCCATTCTTCTTGATGTTCACCAGGTGCTCGCCAATCTCCTTGGGCACAAAGGAGATGCCTAGAAAAAAAGGAGAGGAGAGGCTGACCAGGGCACCAGCTCGACTCTGAGAACTCCCATTTTCTCATGTAGATTTAACAAACCACTTTTCAACAGTGTCAGAGATCAGTTCTGTGTTTCCAGGAGACGGGAGATGCCCTGTACCACTCCCCTCACTCACCCACATGCCCATTGCGCAGCATCTTGAGGAGGCAGGGCTCTTCCCGGCCAGAGGGCGTGGTCAGAGAGGCTGTCAGCTGACTCAGGTCCAGCTCTCCGATGTCCAGGGGGATGTCTGCCGCAGAGCCCACCTTCAGCTGTGACATTCGCATTGAATCATCACCTGGAGACAGGACAGAACTGTTATGTTCAAAGTACAGTGCCTGCTTCTTGGCAACACTATGACAGGGTAGTGGGGAACTCTGGCGTCACTTATCTATGTACCTTAGTGGTTTAGCGGCAGCAGCAGGAGAAAAAAAAATGAGGGACATGGGAGTTCTTGAATAAGCGCATGGGAGGGTAACAAGGCTGGTCCCAGGTATCAAACATAATTTACGAGGAAGGAATAAGACACAAGCAAGCAGAGACCTGGGATTCTACTCAGGTTGAACAAAGTGGTTTTGAAGAGGCAATTTCAAGTTGAACAAGGCAGCTGAGGTGGAATGTAAATCAGACAGTAATTTGACACGCATTAGCTCACACGAGAGAAGTCTACACTTAAGATGTGGCTACACCTGCGCCTGGGTGAGGCTGAGTACTGAGAGAGCAGGTGGAGCTGCTGCTGCTGCTGCTGGTTGTGCAGACCTGTGATCTTGGCCACAAATGGGCTGCCGGGGATATGCTTCTCGTTGTATTTGACCAGGATGTTGTAGTCGCCGGGCAGGACAGGAAGGTAGGACACGGTGCAAGTGCCATCTTGGTTATCTGTACAGCTGATGTCAGCCTTGGAGGGCCCCTCAATCGCCAGAGACAGACCACCTGGAGCAACCAGAGGGATGGAATCCACATCCTTACAGAGGAAAACATACATTCCCCATCCTAACTGCACATCATGTGTCTTCCCCTCATAATGGAATTAACAATGTATCAAAGTGTGACAATGGTTCACTCTGGCAAACGGTTGCCATTTAATGACTACATTTGTCTTTCAGGCTTCATGTACATACAGCAAAAAGCCAAACACAGAATAGTGCTTATGGAAGAGGCTGTGATTATGGGTGCACTGCATGTGAAAGCAAGTCAATTGTCAGGAATGCTACAGCTCTGTAAAGCTACCTTCTCCCGCATCTTTGGTGTTGACCGTGAAGACCGCTGGCTTGTTGACCATTCCGTGGATCAGCCCAGGACCATAAGCGGTCACATGGCCACTGTTTACATAGTCCACATAAAACTGCAGGGGGCTCCCTGTATAGGCAAGGTTAACAAGTGGCACTTAGTACAGGATTCCTGCAGACAGTCAACAAGGGGCACTTAGTACACAAAGAGTTAGCAAAGTGCAATACAGTTCAAAGAAAGTGAACCCCCTTCAAAGAAACTTCAAAAATACACACTTTGACATGTTTATCTTCCATAAATTTGACGGTACACATTCTTAATTCCACCCTTCTCTTCTTGCATGCATTCATCTTTCTCATTATTGTGGAGGTTTTATGTTTATCCTGTTGCGGTGCAAGGTTTGGAATGTGGACTTCTGGCATTATGAGTCTGAAGATTGTGCGTTCTTTTCAGAATTTCACATTTTTACTCAATAGAGTTTACACTGCTTTGAAAGTTGAGTGTATACCAACCCCTAAAACAAACCTAATCTGTCTCCACTCTAAAATACACCTTATGTAACATTGCAAGGAAGCTGAAAGCCTGTTGCTTTTCCTTTGCAGTTTTCCTACAATATGTATTACACTGTTGTTCAGCATGCTGAAAGGAACATTCCCATAGCACCTTGCTATACACTTACCTGGAATGTGGATTCCATCGTACTTAATGTCCATCTCGTGCAGGCCCGCCTCAGTTGGGGCATACTTCACTGTCACAGTGCCATCTTTGTTGTCAGTGATGTCTGGCTTTGCCATTTTTCCGGAAGGCATTCGAACATCGCCTAGGGGGGCAACAGGACAGCCTTAACATTTAGCCTGCCTGCAACATTAAGCAGTACCATCTGCACCTTCATGAGCATAAACATCCTGATCACTTTTCTGCTGGCATTTACCTGTGATCTCGCCTTTCTTGATAGTGAATGGGATGACCAGGTGGAAAGGTCGCAGTCCGGCCACGTCCAGCCCGTTCATGCCCATCTGCCTGTCAGTCGCCTGCGAGGAAGGGATAAAGGTCACAACCAAGCTCACCTGCTGATCAAATAAGCTGGGGTGAGCCAAGCTGGGAGGAAATTGCATTTAAGTGTGATTGTGCACTTGTGTGTGTGGCAGAATAGTTTGGCTTTAAAGTTGCTTTAAAGATTTACATATTTCATATTTGCTACATGGTGCCAAACACATAGGCATTAAATATGTGTTGGGGTAACCTTCCCTACTACCCAGGGAAGGATAAAGGTCCAGCTTGGAATTCCACAGCTTTCCAGCTTTCAATGAAAGGAGATGTTGTCACCTTGAACAAAACAGGAAAGACCATCAACGTCACATGACTCACAAAATGACAAAGACTTGCAGAGAGGATGGCTAGAAAGAAAGGGGGTGTGACATGATTAGCTTATAACACAATTAGGTGACTACAACAAGATGATCATGGATTCGCCAACACTGACACTGCGAGAGAAAATGACATCACAACACACAAGCGGCTAGATGTGGAGATGACCACCAGCTAGTCACCAATTGGCTATGGATGAGGGTGGGACAGAGGCAAGACAAAATGACTGGTGGAGAGACCAACACCGAAAGACCCAGTGACACCCCTGACAAAGCAAAGACCTGTAGGAGATGAGATTAGATGAGACCCTCCAAAGAAAGAAATCACAGCGCAAAGACTTTTTTGTTAAGCACCCTCAATAGAGTTTTGTTTTGTTCAGGTTTTCCAAATGTTTTTTTCTCAATTTGAAAAAAAAACAGACACTCCAGTGCATGGGAGCCAAGTTTAGACAGACAGGGTAGGTAAAATAACCTCCTTTTTATCCCCTCCAGCGAAATGTGTCTTAAATCTGCTGAGGGAAGAATGACGTTGCACTCCATGATATAAAGACTTAACAGGACAAGATGTTTGCTAAGAGACAAAAGATAGTGGGGATGAATGCAGAGAGTGAGTGTGAGGTGCTGAATGTACCCATGGCTGGCCTATACTGGGTGCATAGGCATACTGAGGAACCTGGGTCTGCTGCAGAAGCTGCTCAGTAGGGGCTCCTTCCATGGCCTGAGGGGGGGAGGGGCAGGAATGGTGAGGATCAGAGAGAAATGCACTTTGTCCCCCTTTCATTCACTGACATCACTAATTCCGCACTGAGGTTTCAATTCATTGTGAAGCCGAGAGAAAGTCAGGGCATGCTGCATTTAGACTGAGGACAATGGCATGAAAGGCGTAATGTTAACCCACAGCAGTCAAACCTGACAAATGTGAAAAGTAAGGCTGTAAAATGTAAAAAAAATGTGTACTAAAGTGATACCTTAGACTAATCTTGGATGATGCATGAAGATCATTTATCAAAAACATTTCTTAAAGTGGTTATAGAGAAATCAGATTTTCAGAAATGTTTTGCCCTCTCTCTCACCATTGGGTCAAAATAAAATTTATAAATGAATAAAAACTTGTTGTAAATTCCAAAAGACTGTAGATACAGGCTTATGGAACAATCACACACAATTATATCAATGACTAAATGGATCACATTTGATTTTGTAACAGACGCTTCATGACCTCAAAGCATTATCAGCCGACTGGTCAGTAATCTAACAAAAAAAAAAAAAAACAGCATGCTGGTAGATGAGAAAGTGATAGAATTCATCTTAATTTACCAAAGAGTTGAGAATTAGTCCTTATCCTGGCCAATGCTAGTTCAGCACAGCCAGTGAATTACACTAGGGTAGCAGTGAGGCCAAAGGGAAGGTAGGTGTACTTACGGTGACCTGGAATGGGCTGTTAGGGATGTGCTCTCCACCGAAGCGCACACAGATGACGTACTTCCCAGGCTGCGGGGCTGTGTAGAAGATGTCAAAGGTGCCGTCCTCATTTTCCACCACGTCCACGTCCACCTCCCCTCCGTCTGGGGTGCACACGCTGCAGGTGACCTTGCCCTTACCGGCTGCCTTTGCATCCACCGTGATCACCGTCTGCTCGCCGATCTGTATGGTGGGCCCCACTCCAGCACCTGGGGTTCACCACAGCAGGGGAAATTCAGACAGCTCCACAAAACTGTGCATCCATTTTATTAGTTACACGTATTTACTAACCACTGCCTCCTGGTGCCACCCTGTAACCATCCACATTTTCAAGGCACAGTTGCAAAAATGAACACAAAACTGGAGAAACTAAGGGAAGAGGGCCTGGGGCAACATGGAAACGCATGCGGCAGCATTTCCTCTTTCCTGACTGATTAGGAGAAAACACACACTCCCAAATCAGGCCATTGTACTTGCATTTGCATTATTTTACAGTGCTATCAGGAGTCTTTCCTTGGAGTGTAAAATAAAAACAGCAAGGAATGTTGAGATTGATCCTACAAGGGATCAGGTTACATTCAGGGAGCCATCTGGTAAATGACAGTGGCTGCCAACATACACCTTCTCCATTCTGTCGTTGCTCCAGTTTTCTGAACACTGGAAATAGTTATTTATATTAATGATTATTAATGGTCATTACTACTTCTATGCCTGAAACAAACCTAGTCGCCATAAATGGTAATATTTTCCCCAAAACCATGTAAAAAGGCTAAGACCAGCCATGACAGCAAACAAGGGCAGGGCTGTGGTTAGTTATTAATCACCATGGCAAAAGCCCTGACAAGGATACAGCATGCAGCAAGGGGTTCAGAGAGAGAGAGAGAGAGATTGAGACAGAGAGATCAAGATACAGAGAGAGAGAGTCTTTCCTTAAAATGGCTGTTCAAAACATATGATGTACTTAAGTCAAGGAACCTCTGAAGCCATCCAATATTATTGTTAAAATAAATTAATCTTATTTCCAACCAATGAAGCCAACTAATCAATGTGATAAGGGAATATCTTATATGTCTTATATGGTTTCATGTTGTAAAACTGAACCATTAAATGTTAGTCCACCCTAAATTTTGGTAAAATACACTTCTGTAAGCGGCAAGTTAAAACAAACGTGTTCTAGAACAGTACACCTGCAGTTGTTTGAATGTTAAATAGTTTGGAACACCTTCAGGTTTCAGGTCACACCCAGTGGTATTTATGAAAAATGAAATGCTACCTCCCTACTTCACAACTTCAGAATCAAGGAAGCAGCATGAACAGGAAGCAGAAGTGGTCAAAGGAAGTGCAAATCAGACAGCTCTACTACACTGGCTCATGCTAATCTTCATGCAAAATAAAAAGACCAAAAAAGGGGAGACGAGTTTCTCAAAGCGCTTACCTAACCCATGACCTCCAATTGAGACTGAGAAAAGGTGAGAAGCAAAGGGCGAAAAAGTGAGACTGAAATAAAAATAAATCACAGCAACAACAAAAAGACAAAATGTGCTCCAAAAAGAATGATAAAACCAAAAAAAAGAATGTGACTGGAGTGAGCAGCAGGGCAGAACAGGGGCTGTGTCTGTGTGTGTGTGTTTGTGAAAGCTGGGGGGGAGGATTCCCCACCAAGTCAACACGGGGCTGTATTGAATATATCTAGCACACCGCGCTCAGGCTACTCAACCATCTGCAGAGGACCAGAAGCACAGGTGGGAAATGCTCAATGATGATCCAAGCTCCCTGTCTGATTAGCTATGATGTATTGATCAATCAGGTTTTCAATAAGTTGCTCAAAGTTTAAAGCACTGACCATGTATAACCAAGGGCATTCTCAAAATGTCACCTTGTTCAGCAATACAGCCACCATTTTGATAATGACCAACATTTCTTACATTGTAAGTATAGCTTGCTGCTCTTTAAAAGAAAAGTTTGTGTAAACAAAACATTTGTGGGGGAATCACTTTGCTGAGGTCTCATTCTATGTGGTGCATCATAGATATCTGTGGTTGCATGCATTAATTAATGTTATGAAAATGAATGCTTTAGGCTTATTCAGGCTCAGTTCTGTTCTTGTCCTCCTCATACATACTGACACTCATGTCTCTTGCTGTAGATCCACCAAGAAGAAAATACAAGTTGACCACACTTGAAGGTGAGCTTTGACAACATTCTAAATCATGCACCAGCTCTTGACATTCTGAGTGTGCAACTGTTTTTCTTCGATGAGTAGACTTTCTGGGTTACCAGTATTATGTAATGGTAGAAAGAAACCAAGGATACAATATCAACAATGGATGAAGAGGAGTTCAACAAATGACACAGGTCCAGTACAACCCTCACTAATGGGAGACACTTGACTGGAGAGGTCATCACATGAGTGAGAGGCTTGTACCTGTTACAGTGCACTTGCTGGCATCCCCGGTCGGCAGTGCTCTTATTCGGTATGGAGAGTAAGGAATCTCATCTCCACCGTACTTTATCAGGATAGTGTAGCGACCAGTCATGTCTGGCACGTAAGAAACCAGGTAGGTGCCGTCCTGGTTGTCCCGGATGTTGGCCTTCTTTGGTTTCCCCTCTGGATCCTGTACATCATGACCACGAGGAGACACACAATCACACACAAGCACCAGACATCTCGGCCATAGCAATGATACAGCCAGGTCCAAAGGTCAGAATCAAGGCAATCTTTGAGGAAGCCTTGCAATTCTTGGGACCTTCCCTGTATTTGGATTTAGTGTAATGAAATAATTATTGAGACGTACTAGAATGCAGTTGGTAGCACCAAACACCCCTTTGTTCAAATTTCTAAGGAACACTGATAGGAACACAGGCCTTTATGAATAAGTGAACGCATGCTTGTGAACACTACGCCCCTCACCGTGATCTGCACTGCAAGCAGGCCCTCCCCGGCGTCCTTGGCATCGATGGTGAACTCCACGGGCAGGCTCGCAGGCACTCCTGTGGTGTTCAGCCCCGGGCCGCTCGCTCGCACCTTGCTGGCATCATGAGTGGGCAGCACTTTCACCTTGTAAGGACTAACAAGGAGAAGAGATTGGCATCTATTTGGTCTACTGAAGCTGGCTTTCACAATGCGATAGAGGAGATTGGCATCTATCTGGACTACTGAAGCTGGCTTTCACACTGAACCAAGGGGGATTTAAAGTTGGCTCAGAGTCAGTGATTATGCAGAGTGGTCAGCTGAGCCAGTCAGAGCTAAAAAAAAAAAAAAAAAAAAAAACCTCTCTGTGCTTCTTTAGCTACCAATATGTGGTTAAAAAGCATGCTTTGTAATAAGAAGATCTTCAAAAGAAAAAATAGGAATATAAATAGTGGATTAGGAAAGTGGCAAAGTTGTCGAGTCTCTCTGTATTATCACGCTCCATTTCAACATACAACACAGCACTGCACCAAAACCATCATATCCCATGAAGGTGACTTCACTGGTGTGGTGCCAATCATACTCTAGAGTGTAACAGAACATATTCCTATTGAAGCACTGATGCATGCTTTGTAATAAGATATTTAGATATCTGGTAATAAGACATGTCTGATATTTGGTACATCTAGGCCTATTGCCTCATGCATATATTTGATCCCAATCATTTACACCATTTTATGCTAATTGCACATATTGAAATCCCCCCTTTATGCAGTGCTGCATATAAATAAAGTGGGTGGTGGGTTCATACTAGGTAGTGCTCCGTGAGAGGAAGGCAAGATTGCACATCTGTAGGTGACTATGCATCCTGTACTTAGTGTGCTTGACTAAATCAAGTCAATTCCCTCAAGAAACAATATATTTTTTTATGTTTTGATGCTGCTTTTTTCCAATGGACCCTGTACTGAGGTATACAACAAACCAACACCTAAAAACCAGAATTCGACCTGAGCCATGAATTCAGTCACCCATTACAACCCTATTTAACATAGCTCTCAATTCCACCCATCTGTTGCAATGCAGTTTTGATGACAGAAATCTTTGAAGACTATTACATCAGTTGAACCACAAAATACTATCATACAAGATAAAAACAAAGCTGATCTTTTACTAAGGGGGGAATGTTACAAGCTGTCATTTCCATCAGCCTCACCTGTGTGGAATCTCTTCATCAGCATACAGGACATTAATGGAGTAGGGACCCTCTCTGGTGGGGACATAGCTCACCGTGTGAGTCTGGTCTCCATTGTCCACCACCTCCACTGGCTCTACCACTCCTGGCAGTGTGATGTATGTAAAACAAGGTTTAGCAGTAGGACAGCCACAGTGGGTAGAAGACATCTGAGCTCAGAGGCTCACTGGAATGTAGATCCCTGCAGGTCTTTATATAGGGTTCTCCCAGAAGGATACAGTTATCCTCACAGATCTTTGTATAGTGTTCTCCCAAGGAGGATGCTGTGATCGTTACCTGCCTAGCCCTCACCTTTGGGTCCCTGCACTCTGACTTGCAGAGGGGCCACTCCAGCCTTGCTGGCATCCACAGTGAAAGCCTGAGGGATGTTGGCCCTGACGTTGGTGCCCAGGCCCTGTCCCTGGCACTTCACCTTAGAGGCGTCCACTGTGTCATGGACAGGCACAGAGAAAGGACTGCCTGGAGGGGGCAGAGAGAGAGAAAGACCTCAAGGTAGACAATGTACTGTAAGGAGAGAGCACTCAACACATAGCAGGGGAAACCTCCTCTGTGAAAGAACTTCTGAGACACGAGAAGATCACTGGCCACACTTGGCTGGTTGCAGACAGATGCAAGAGGGGGACTCACCAGTGATGGGTTGGCCTCCATAGGTAATGTTAAGGTTGTAGGTTCCTGGTTCATAGGGCACATACTCCACGCTGCAGCTGCCATCCTTGTTGTCGGTACAGGACATCTTGGCCTCAGAGGGGCCCTCCACCGCCAGGCCGAGTCCCCCCGTGCCTGCTCCACTGAGAGAGAGAGAGAAAGAGAGTGAGGCTTCAACACATGCTCTGCACCACCATGGAGCCATGACCTGTGTCTGCCCACCACCCTTGCCGGTGCCCCTCACCGCGTCTCCACTGTGAACTTGTTGGGCTTGTTGGTCACACCGGACTGCAGGCCGGGGCCATGCACCCTGACACGGGTGGGATCGCAGCCCTCCGTCACCGGCACGCGGAAGGGGCTGTTCGGCACCGGGGTGCCGTCATAAGCCACCTCCACGCTGTGCACACCTGGAAGGAGGGGAGAGAGAGAGAGAGAGAGATGATGAAACAATTTCACCTTCACTGCTGTCGAAAACGTGCTTGCAATTGCATGCACACACAGCGAAGGACCCTCACCCTCTTCGTAAGGCGTGTACTCCACTTGGTAGGTGCCGTCCCCAAGGTCCCGGATGAGGGCATCTGTGCAGCTGCCAGAGGGGTTGTTGATGCAGGTCTTGATGTGGTTGCCACCAGTCTTGGTCAGAGCGCGTGCATCTACTGTGAAGTCGGTAGTGGCTTCACGGAAGACCCCTGCAGGAGAGGTCAGAGACACACCCATCTCAAGTGCACAAACACGAGGAATACGTGAGATGCACAGATTGGACATTAAACCTAGGAGCTGCCAGACATACGCAAATGAGAATGAGTACAAACACAAGACTATAAACAGGACACAGGCAGAGCGGAAGTTAAAAGGAGAAGCTAACATGACTTCTGAACATCCTATAAAGGCTCAGTACCTTTGCCCTCTACTCCAGGCCCAAACACCTTGACACCACTGGAGTCAACGGCAGGCTCCACGTTGAGCCTGGCGGGGAAGTTTGGCACATCCTGGCCCCCATAGCGGATGGTGAGCGTGTAGGCCCCCGGGTACAGGGGGATGTAGGTGATGGTGTAAGTGCCATCTCCGTTGTCCTGGATGTGCACCTCCGCTTCTGTGCCGTTGCCAGAGATGATTTCGATGGTGAGCTCCGCAGGGCCTGCATTGGTGCAATCCACCACAAACTGCCCTGTCTCACCCACTTTGGCTCTCTCCAGACCAGGCCCTGAGCAGCGGACCTGCGGGGGGTGGGGTGCAAGGGGTAATGGATGCGTCAGGCACGCCCCTTCAGAAAGCACCACAGCATCGAAAAGAACCATGTGTAGCATTCCTCTGCTGAAGTCTCTTATTTCTGCTATCTTCCCATCAGTCTTTCTGCAATACATTCCTCACCCTCAATGCTTTAAAAGAGACATAGGACTGTCAGCATGAATGGGTTTCAGTGTGTCCATATGAAATCAACATAAAATCAGTACAAAATAACCACTGCAACCATCGTGCTGTGCTACAGGCTGTGCTCTCACCTTGGAGGGGTCAGCAGGGGCCACTGCCTCTACAGTGAAAGGGCTCCCTGGGATGGGGGCACCATCGTAGGTGAGCTCCACCTCATGGGTGCCTTTGTCCCGTGGGATGAAGCGCACCTGACTGGTCTCGGGGCTCAGGCCCGGCTCCACCTTACAGGGCACAGCCTTGCCTGCAGGGCTCGTTACCTTGGCAGCCACTTTTCCCTGTCCTCCGGCCCCTTTCGACTTGACCGTGATCTCCTGGTCTTTACCCACGGTCATCTCTGCAAGACGGGACCACAGCAGGTCAGCAAAAAGCACACTGTTTTGAGTGATTAGCACAGGACCCATGGGAGTCAAATTTAAAAAATGACCATTAGTCACAGCAGTTAAGAATTAGTGCAAAACATATAAAACAAAAGTACATCAAATACATGACAAAAATATAGCTGCAAGCAGCGATACAGGGGCCAAGCACAATGAAGGATTCAGCAGAAGAAAGAATTATGATTTTAGGCCATGCAATTCAAAAGATATGTTAAAAATAGGTATAACATAAGCTATATGCAATATGTGTTATAGTGCCATCTAGTGGTCAAATGACACTAAAACACTTGGGCACCCTCAGGGCACAGTCGCAAACACAGGCACCAAATTTCGTGCCAGTACACAAAGGCATTGCGTAGATATGGCCTCACTACCTGTTTGGCGTCTTCGCTGTTGATTTTACTAGCGCATTACTAGTGAATGCTTTCCATTAACAAAAAATCACAGACAACTTTTGTGTGGCATGCTCTCAATATGCTCTGACTCAATTTTCGTGAAGATTGGAGAAAATTTGTGGGTGGAGTAGCAAAAAGACTGTTTTCATTATAATTCAAAATGGAGGACAACCAAATCCGGTGGAAATGAAAATTTTACATCTGTTCAACTTGACATGACCCAAGGAATCAAAAGAAAAAAGAATCATATTTCTAAGCTACAGACATCAAAAATTATGAGCAGAAATTCAATTGTTTTAGTTATATCGCCACCTAGGGGTGAAATGACACAAAACTTCTTGGACACTCTCAAGACTGTGTAGGAAGCCCATATACCAAGTTTGGTGTGAAGACACAAAAGCATTACCGAGATATGACCTCACTTCCTGTTTGGTGTCTTCGCTGTCAAACTCATTTGCATGTTACAGGTGAACGCTTTGGAATATCTAAAATATTTTGTGAGGCCTGGTCTGAAGATGACGTACCAAATTTGGTAAAGATTGGACAGAATTTGTAGGAGGAGTAGCGAAAAAACAGTTTTCCTAAAAATTCAAAATTGCGGAAAATCCAATATGGCGGACTTTGACAGCAATGGTTGCGTTAGACTCGGCTTGACCTAAGGAATCTAGGAAAAAAAATCCAACAGGGTGAGGAGTTGTGGCCATAAATGTTAGCTGAACTTTGACCTGATGGTCACACTACAGGGCTTGATTTACTTTTTTGTGAGTGGACAGCTGGGACTGTCCTCTATGAGTGTGCCAAATTTCATAAAAAGCATCTATGGGCTGCCATAGACTCCCATGGCAGATATATAATAATAATAATAATAATAAGAAGAAAAAGAGGAAGAAGAAGAAGAAGAAAACTAACGAAAACAATAGGGTTCCAGCACCTTCGGTGCTTGGCCCCTAACAATAGATAAAACACAAAATCGTTTAGGCAGATGAGATGGAGTGAGCAAGGTGCAGAACTTAAAGAACTCACTGTCTCCCAGGCCCGACAGTTTTATCTTGCTGAGATCCAGAGAGGGGGCTACAGCCACTGAGAAGGGGCTTCTGGGAATGGAATCCCCACCGTATGTCACATTCACGGCCATATTGCCCTGATTGGAGGAGACAGAATTTGTGACTAAAACACCAAATTCAAAGAGCCCATGTGACTCTCCTCTAATTATTCTACTTATGTGGACTGATTTCATCATGCTACCTACTGCATAGGTATGTATACATAGTGTAGGAACCCCACTTGCCACGCTGGTATTTCACTAGAGTGGTGACATTGCTTACCTGCTGCACAGGTGTGTACTTGACGGTGTAGGTGTTGTCATGGTTGTTAATGATGTCAAAGTCAGAGACTGCGTCTCCCTTGTTGGGACCGGTGAACTGGGCATCCAGCTTGGCTTTGCCAGCTCCCTTGGTGTTCACAGTGAAGTGGGTAGGCTTGTTTAATTCAACACCTTCGAGAGAGAGGGGGCAGAGTCCCAGGCAGAGCAGCAATCAGGTTGGCAGGGGGATACACAGGAGGGGAAATCAAATTGTATAGTACAATTGTGTCCATTCTCCTCAAGTAGGTAATAACCACATTGTATTGTCAACGTATTGTCTTGCTGACTTCACTTCAGAACTAGAAATATACATACATTTAAAGAAGTTCTAGCTCTAAGGAATGATCAGTTTATTTGTTTCATGAAAGCAGTGCTGACCAGTGACTGGTCATTTCCTGCTGGATAACAGTAATTCACTCATGACTGTTATCTCCCACCGGACAACAGGTTCTCACTGATAACCAGTCATTCCCAATGACTTCCCTACCATTCCTGCTGAGGCCTGGACCTTCAGCTTTGACCTTGCTGGCATCGTGAGAAGGATCCACCTTGATCCTGATGGGTGTCATTGGAATGGCCTGGAAGAGAGGCCCCACCTTCAGTGTAATAAACAGGCTGAACCACCACTTCATGTTTTGAGAATTTCCCTAGATCTGGTACTCAGGATCGATTTTCAGGATCGAGTCTGGAGCTCAAGTAATAACGAAAGTCATAAGTAACAATGCATTTATATAGTGCTCTTCTCAAACTCAAAACCTTTGACAGAAGTGAAGCTCATGGGTTTTAAAAACCACTGGGGGTTCCACAGATGAGATGCCCATCTCCTCAGGTATGAAACAAGTTCAGTATTTAGACTAATTGATACATAGCCTTCAAAGAGAGGTTCATAATGAGATGTGCCAGCTCTCCCTACCTGATCAGCAAACAGCACCATGATGGTGTAGCTGCCGGCACCAGGAGGGGTGTATTTCACAGTGAAGGTGTCGTTGTCATTTCGGATGATGTCGAAATCGATGTCAGCCTCTGCAGGGCCGACCACACCCGGGGCACACTTGATCCCAATGCTGATGTCTCCTGTCGACACAGGAAGCAGATGCACAGAGCGAATGATCACTCATTCATTCACAGGAAGCAGATGCACTGAGAGGATGACCACTCATTCATTCACAGGAAGCAGATGCACTGAACAGATGACTGGTTCATTCCAGGATTAAAGAGCACAGTAAGCGCTGGTCACAAACCTTGGCCCGCCTCAGCACAGTCCACAGTGAAGTATGTTGGCTCAAAGGCTTTCAGGCCCGTCTTGGCCACTCCAGGTCCAGACACTTTCACCTTGTTGGGGTGACATCCTGCTCCAACATTCATCTGCACAAAGGAGAGAGCCATTCGATTCAGGCAGGCCACCCAGACAAATCAAACAGTCATTAGATTCAGCCAACTACCAGAGCCAGTATCAATCCACCAACTAGCCTGTTTTATCACCTTAAAAGGGAGTAAAAATACTAGTCAAATATCACAGAGAAATAACAATGAAAACAAAGTGTTCATTAGTTCTAATAAACCATCACATTTCTGCAATGTTTTCACCAAGCTGTCTGAGAATGTTCATGTCTCTGTGGTTTCAGGGCTCCTGTGTTTTGATCAGCTTGTAACGTATGTCATTACATTTTGAAATGTGACAAAATGACATAATGACAAAAGAGTATCTAGTTCACTTTTTGTGGAAAGATAGATATGTTGCTTTCCATACCTCCTGCATAACCGTATAAACTTTAGATGAGCTTGCATATTTTGTAAAAATTGATGTAAACCAACAGTAAAAACATGAGCAGCAGGGAGTACAACATGCATTCTAGCTTTTTTTAGCCAGCATGACTTAGCTAGCTGAGTTGGGAGGAACAGCATTAGGGAAGAGCATTAAGAATGGTTATGTTTTGCAAGTTGTGCATGTGTATGATTGAACTAAACAGGTAAGATGCTAAAGTTTCATGGTAAACTGAACATCTGTGAGTCCACTGCTGAAATTTTCATCTCATCACATTTTCGTGAGAGAAAATGTAAACAGGTTTAGTTATAGTTGTTGTTTTTAAAGTGTTTTGTCTAGTTACTATCGTGTCTTCATCATGGAAAAAAACGTCGCTTCTATACAGTTTTAGTCAGTTTCATGAACAGAATTAATAGCGCCCAAAACGAACTGTAACGGACACAGAGGACACGGCGGCACAGGCACTGACTCTGAACGGGCTGTTGGGTATGTTGACTCCACCCCAGGAGATCATGGCAGTGTGCTTGAGGGGCTTGCGGGGTGTATAGGTACAGCTGTAAGTTCCATTCCCGTTGTCCTTCACCTGCACGTCCACCGGGTTCCCTTCTCCATCCTGAGGACAGAAGGGCGAAGAGCATCATAACCCACAGCAGCAGGGCTCAGAGGCTGATTTCTACTCGCATTCCCCCCCACCCCCCATTTCCTCCTACACATACCTGGGCCTGGATCTTCAGAGGGGCTTTGCCTCCAAGCTTGGCGTCCACGGTGAACTCCGCCGGCCTGCCAACGCCCAGCCCACTGCTCTCCAGGCCTGGCCCATACGCCTTCACCTGAGGCACAGACACGAGTTCATCCAGCACCAGCACCACTTCACTTGTAAGTTGCTTTGTATAAAAGCGTCAACCAAATGAATAAATGTAATGTAAATGTAATCCACCACCTGCTCTACCACGTCATGCCGGGTCTCGGCATCCATGTTTCCCAGCCTTACTGTCATCACCACTGCCACTTCCAGCTTGTGCATCTAGCATGAGGATGAAACGGTGCCCACCTTGTCAGGGTGGAAGTCTTTCCCGGGTGACGGCTTGATCTCGGCCATGAAGGGACTGTGCTGGATGTCCTCGTTGTTGCAGAGAACATGGACTGCGTACTCCCCAGCCTCCATTGGCCAGTAGCGCACGTCACATGACCCGTCACCCTTGTCATCGCACTCGATCTTGGCCTGAGAGGGGCCTTCCACAGAGAAACCTGGTGGCAATAGAGGGGTTAGGGGTTATATTAATGGTAGAGGGATTAGGTTAGGGAATATACTGAGGGCAGAGGGATTGAGTTGGAGTGAGGGGCTTTACTGAGGGTAGACAGGTTACAGGATAGGGATTATATTGAGGGCAGAACAATTAGGGGATAAGGGTAATATCTTAATCTTAAATTAAAGGCAAGTATCAGAGAAAAACTGGAAGTTTCAAAGTGGACAAAAAAATGACCAAGACTTTACCCAGTGTGCCAACATTGTCCCCTACTGCCTCCACCACAAAGTCTGCAGACTTTCCCACAACCCCGCTTTCCAGACCCGGGCCCCAAGCCCGCACTTTCTGGGGCCCTGCCTCTGTCCCCACCTTCACCTCAAAGGGACTGGGGGGAGAGGGAGAGAGAGAAAGAGAGAGATAAAAGAGAGAGAGAAAAAGAGGGGGGGTGAGCCAGAGAAGTGAGTAAAGCTTCACTTTGAAGCTTCTCTTCGTTCCAACACAGGTTTTTACTGCCACTGTCTCAAGCCACTGATACTGGGACCTACAATTCCTACTGTTGTGGGTGTCACTGAGCCACTGGTTGGAAAAACATGACTCAAATACTGAGGGAATCTTCACAAATGTCATGGGGATCCCCAGAAAACAGATGTGGCCACAGTGGGTGCAAAAGATCACTCAGGTGTGGCGCAATTACACACAACTATATATGTTTCAGAGAGGAACACTCTGCAGACACGGACAGACCAAACACACACACCACATTCCCACTGTCAAGCAGGACATCAGTCCAGTTACTCAGCAGTCCTGGAATTAAGCCATTTTCTCCCTACTCTCCCACTGTGCTGTAAGCAGTTAATAAGTGGAAGGCTGTGTCATTTTCAGTAAATGTTACTACATTTTCAGTATCTTTGTGTAAGGGGCTGCTATGGTTGTTAATTTCAAATCAATAAAATCCTACATAATATGCAAATTTGTAAGTGCAGTTCACAGCAATCCTAGTTGGGTCATGGCTGACAGAAAAGCCAATTCAAAGACTGGCTGGATGGACCTACTCTATGGCTTCTCCCATTTGTTTGACTGCTTTCGAAGACTCGGCTGGAACAAGAACAGGAAGCAGGAGTGTTGACTTTCCCTAAACACAGAAAGTATCCTACTATCTACTTTCTCATTACAGAGGGACTGTCATTGATTCAATTCCTATAAATACTGCCACAGGCCACAAGGGGTACATGAGAGGGCTGGAAAGCAACAGGAAGGAACTGATTTCATATGTTCTTCTGGGGCGAACATTTATCAGAGGCACTATTTCATTACAAAGTGAACAGAAGATTGCATTTCCTGGACAAACGAGGGGAAAAAACTCAAAGGCTAAAACCACTCTATACACAATTGAGAACTGAGAATGACATGTAGAGTTTCAAGTCCTGCAAACAAACTAAAACTTTCAGTTAGAACAGACTGCTCCACCCAAAGGAAGTTGCTCATTACAGACCCCCCACCCCACCCACACTGTGGAGCCTGCTCTGACCTGCGGGGAATCTGCTGTCCGCCCCATGTGATGGTGATGATGTAGTTTCCGGGCGTGGTAGGGTAGTACTCAAAGCTGTACACACCATCACCCAAGTCCTTCCTTTTGCACGGCTCCTCCAGGCCCTCTGATAAGACAGGGAGACAAGCATTGAGCAGAGAGAACACTGCAATGATTACCTCTGTGATGGAGAAGATTGTGTTTATGGAAATAAACTATGCACGAGCCAACAGCAAAGGGCAATTTTTGTCTGAATTTGTCCCCAGTTCTTTCATACTCAAGACTGAAAGCTCACAGAATATGTCAGCCTGTGGCAGGAGAGTGTGTAAAGCCTATTTACCCAGAAACAGTGGGGGAAGAGTGTGTGAACCCTACGTACCCAGAAACAGTGGGGGAAGAATGTGTAAACCCTGTGTACCCAAAAACAGCGGGGGATAGTGTGGGTGGTGAGACTCACTTGGTCCTTTGATGGTGACTTTGAGGTCCCCAGTGCCAGCTCCTTTGGTGTACACCTTGAACTCAGCCGTTTCTTTGATGCGCAGACCTTTCGGCTGGAGACCACGGCCCATTGCTCTACAGAGACTGGGGTTGCAAGCTGTGTTAAGGGGAGGGGAGAGAGAGAAAGAGAGAGCACATTTTAATGACTAACGCCTATCAACAGCAGATATAGGACAGATAAAACAAGGCACTCCACTAGGCCTCATGCAGCAAATGCTCAACTTGCATTACACTCCAGAACTGGTTCAGACCTCAGCTCATTCATTCACAGCCCACATGATATGGGAGTGCGAGAGCTAATGCGAGAATTAATACAACACACAGTGCTAATGTGGAATAGCGGTCAGCGCTGGGACGCTTTCCCCTCTCAATGGCCCTCCCACTGCTCCTTGCCCCTTCTCCTTACTCCAGAGGACAGGAAGCGGAATGAGGCAGAGATAAGGTGAGGCAGGCATGCCCCAAAAACTTATCTGTTACAGCAATGAACCAGAAAGTCACAATCACACTCCATTTAAAACCACAGGCTAAGGCATGGAAAAACCATGCTTCCCCAAAGGAAACAGGTAGTTATTCTGAAGCCTTCTGATTACCATTATGTGTATATATATATACACACACACACATACACACATACACAGAGAGAGAGAGAGAGAGCGTGCAGACATTTTTTCCTAGAACTGGAATGTCCTACAGATGTATCCACTCCACTGTTACAATTGCAAATCAACTACTTTGTTAAACAGTTCTGCATGCAGTACATGCACACACACACTCTTACACTCACACACAAAGGTAACATGTCAAGTACCCAACAGCAATCCAAGGAAACAGGAAATCACATCAGAGGTCAAGAAGGAGATCCAAAGAGACAGGAAGAGATATCAGTTGAAGAGGCTATCAAGATGAAAGAAGGGAACAGCAGTTAAGACTGAGGAAAAATTATATGAGCATGTTGACAGACAAAACAAGATCAGTATGGAAGCAAACCTCAAAAAAGTTTACAACTGCTGTCAGCGGTAGTGCTATGATTGGGCCTCTTGGTTACGGAGGTGTTTTCAGAGACTGCAAGTGATGTGCTGCCCCTCCTCCCCTACAGTGCTCCCTTTACCCTAAGCCCCTCCTCCCCTACGGTTCTGCCTTTATCCTAAGCCCTCCTCTCCTACGGTGCTGTCCTTACCCTAAGCCCCCCCAGGGTGCTGCCCTTACCCTAAGCCCCTCCTCCCCTACGGTGCTGCCTTTACCCTAAGCCCCTCCTCCCCTACAGTGCTGCCCTTACCCTCTCCCACGGTGATGTTGAAGGGGCTCTTGGAGATCTGGCCCCCAGCGAAGGTGATGTAGATGGTGTGTGGCCCCTCCTGCAGTGGCTTGTACGTGCAGCGATAGCTGCTGCTGCCCTTGTCCTCGATGTGACACTCCACCATATCCTTTCTCCCGCTGGGGTCAGCGATCACCACCTCCACCTCGCCCACCCCAGCCCCTGGAGAGGAGGGGAGGAGAGTGAGCTCCTACGGCAACCCTGGGGCATATGAACCACGCTGTCTGGCATTCCCTCCATTCCAGACACCAGATCACTGAATCAATGAATGCATTCTCTGGTTCAGAGCCTGGGAACCCTGAAATGCAGCACTGATACAGGAGAACATAGGCCATACCTGCAGTGTACACATCAAAGTAGGTGCTCTTGTTGGCGATGTTGCCCACAGGCTCCAGCCCCGGGCCCTGAGCAGTCACCTTGCTGGAGTCTCCCTGTGCCATGCCCACATCCACCTCGAAGGGGCTCTTTGAGATGTGAAGGCCGGCAAACAGCACAGTCACCTGGGAGACACGAGGGGTAAAAGGTCACCTCTGAGCGCACCAGCATGATATGGGGTGTGTGACTGCCTGAGTTTTGCCCTAGCTTTATCTCAGCTGCCATGAATTTGTATGAGGCTGTCTGCTATTGGCTGAACTGTTGGATCACATGTTGTACACATGCTACAACACCCCACTGCTGTTGGCTGAGCCATTAGGTCACATGTTGTATACATATACCTAGAGTTGGGTATCGTTTGAATTTTATCGATTCCGATTCTGCTTATTCTTGCTTATTGCAAGACATCAAACACTGTACAGCCTTTCAGATCGACGCTGTGCCGTCTTAAATGTTTGGTCAGATTTGATGTGCATCCTGACTTGCGGCTAATTAGCTTCCCACATGCATTGCACTTTGCCTTGTCGTCGTTTTCTTTTCTGAAGTGAAGCCACATTTTTGACCGTTTACCGCAGTCCATCTTTCACACTGTTGTGACGTTAGCCATGCATGCTAGCTCGTATTTAACCCTTTCGCATGTAACTTATTTTTATGCTATGTAGTGCGCGTGTTACGTTACATGGTTCGTTACGTTTTCTTCAGCATTATTAAGCTTGTCATAGTTTTCAGTAAGCATTTGCTATATTTTAAAATATAGCTGTTAAATAAATCGCTGTTTCCTCAAAGCTAAAATTAGCTATAATTTTTCCAATCTAGTGTTCTAATCGCACCGGTTTTAGCATATGCGCTAAACAGCTTATCACACCGGTGTGAACGTACATGCGAAAGGGCTAAACAAATGGACACGCTGTTGCATTGATGCGTGACGTAGTCACGTAGACAGATCCTGGCAGATAGCGTTTTAGGAAGCAGAAACCGACATTTTATTTTTTTCACGGGTACCTGGTACTTGGCATTTTGGATTCAGAGTTACGGTTCCCAACCCTACATATACCCCACTTTAATGGCTCCTGAAGGGGCTATCGAAAGAAAACCCTTATACCAAGACAATGCATGAAGTTATGAAACCTAAACCACATGTGTTACTCTCAGCATGTTGTTGTTGAAAATGTGAGATTTGTGCACAGAAATATGGTGCATCCTATCAAGAACATCCTCCTGGGTTAAATCTGATGGAGATGTGAAGTGAAGTGAAGTAGCCTGCAAGTCCCCCTCTTTCCAGTACCTGTATGCTAACAGACACTTCTGCAGGTATCATTTAGTTTCTCTGCATCCGGGGTCCTCATATCTCCAGTCAGTTTTACCTTGTGCAGTCCTGTGACTTTGGGAATGTAGAACACGGAGTAGGTTCTGTTTTTGTCATTGTTGGGGGTCACTTTAGCCTGAGGGACACACACCGAGACAGTGGGGTTACATGTGTGGACAGGAATGTTGTCATAGTCATAATTGTTATCATCATCATCACGTCCTCTTGCTGAGGGAAGTCTTTTGAAAATGGAAAAATCTGTTTAACTACTAATCAGAACTTCACATTGACTTTAAACTCTCAGTAAATAAAACAAGCAATTGAAAGATACCCCCACAACAGATACGGCTGGCCTCCTCCAGCCTGCACTCACACACATGGCTGGCCTCATCTACCCCCAACAGATACAGCTGGTGTCCTTCACCACTCTCCCTGCAACAGCTACAAGGATCTCCCTCCCTCACCTCCTCCCGGTGCCCGGCAGGATCTTCCACATACACCAGTACCTCCCCCATGCCAGCGCTGATGGTCTCCACAGTGAAAACGGCCTTCTTCATCACCACATTCCCTGTGGGCTCGATACCTGCGGACAGAGAACCGAGCCACAGTCATTACTGTATTAAGTCACCTGGCAGGTGCGCTTATCCAGAGCATAAATGTACCCAAAGCAAAGGTACCTGAGTGGATACAAGGCCCCATACAGAAAATGTCTGACCACATCTGAACATGTGTCAATGTGTCACACAATGCTATAGCAGCAAATGCCACACTGATCACAGAAGTACTACAAAAGAAGAAAAATTCAAGGACAAGTGCAGTGATAACTGACAGCAATACACAAGAAAAAGAAATACTGCTATGGGAAGCTCAGCTACACACACACAGAACACCATGCGGGCTGTACCATGCTAGGTACATACCCAAATCAACACTGTTGCATAAAATACCACAGCACAGTGACATACTGCATGTAAGAGCCTTACAGTGTAATGTCAGTGCGGGCACTGGAGTGGTTACCTGGCCCATAGGCACGGGCTTTTTTGGGGTTGAGTTTGGGGCGCAGGGGGGCGCCTGGCTTGAGCTTGGCTTTGGGGAACTGGGAGAGGTAGGTCATCACAGAGTGCTCATCCACATTGGGGTCCACTATCTCCTCTGGGGTGATGACCTGGATGGGGCATCCGAGGAGGCAGAGGAAGACAAGACAACATGGCCCAGGTGATCAAATTCCTCTCACATTGCCTCTATGGTTCTTTCCTGCTACCACCACCACCACCTGCTTTACATTTCACTTTTCATGGCTGTAAATGCTTAACACAATCTGCTGAACAATGCCTGCAGAGCACACATTAACTCAATACACCCACAGGTGGAGATACACAAAGACATGGACACACAAAGACAAGGGTGGATACACAGGCGGAGACGCACAAAGACATGAACCGACACACGCACATATAGACACAAATGCACATGCACAGCTCTGTCAAAATAAGGCAGAACTCATGCCTGTGGCCGGAAACATCATCGACCACAAGACTCAACTGCCAGCCTGCAATCACTCCGTCGTCACTGCCAGACACTTACAGCAGGGCCACTTCCTGTGCCTTCTGTTACTCAGAGCTGGGCAAGCTGGCAGCTGGCAGCAGCCACGACATTTCAATGCTGCGTATTCGGGGGCATCACATATCACATAATCCCCTGCATGCTCTCCTACTGATTACTCTGAAAGGCAGCTTACCATCTCAGCCTGCCCCTGTCTGTTGTCTAAACAGAGGATAAGCCCCCTCTGTGAGCACCCCCCCCATTACAGAATTAGTAGAGTAAGATCAGAGCAGCTCAGGCCCCTTGCAGTGGGCGTCATGTTACCTGGGGGATTCCCAGCCAATCATCAGCCTGCTGCATGGCTTCACGGGCATTGTCCACAGGCTTGGTCTGATCCCATGAGTCCCAGTCGGGACACAGTCCTGGGGGAGGTGGAATGAGGAGAGGCACAACTCTTTACATATACCAACAAGCATACCGATCCCACTCCTCATCCTGCCGTTCTCTATGCCCCGTGCCACGCCTTCTCACCTGGAGCCTCGTGAACCCTGCCATGCCCTCTCACCTGGAACCTCCTGAACCCTACCACGCCCTCTCACCTGGAGCACAGCTGTCAACCAACGCTCCCAGGGCCTTGCCAGACTGCCAGTCACGGTTGAAGTTGGTGATGGGCAGCTCGGGCAGCTTGTTCTGGATCCATCCAAGCAGCCTCTGCTTGGGTGTCTTTTGCTTGCCCACGTCGGCGTCCTCCTCCTCATCCCACATGGGCATGGAAATTGAGTAGTGCAGGATCAGCGTCCATATCAGGCCCAGGATCAGCTTCAGGTTCCCATCCACGATAGCCTTGGAGTCTGAGCCGGGAAGAAGGAGAGGGAGGGGAGTTTCCATTAAACCAGGCCCGCTAGCATTACTAACATACACTGCCTTGTCAATCAACATGCCATCCAGACTTTCCAGAGGAGGGGGCTGACTGCTTCTGTGCCCATCTGAAAACATTTATCGTTCTACAGAGGCCCTTACCCTGAGAGTCAAAGAAATCAACAAGAAAGTCTGGAAAACAATCACCAAAAGGCAACATGCAGCACACTTTGAGTTATTGTTTTCAATAATATAATTACTTTCAAACACCAGTGGAACAGTGCCAATGCTTAGCGGGCATTTAAGGGAGAGCATAACAAACCTTGTCCAATCACAAGGGGTGACTCGAAGACCCTGACATGGCAGCTGCTTCAGATACTGCCAAAGACTGTCAGGCAGAACAGGAACGCTCCCTCTCCCTCACATTCCCTGCACTGGATATCTGCACATCTCTGCTACTACTTGCCACCACACGCCTTTCCGGCCCCAGCAGGGTGCCCAGATCTGCTCCAGGACACATAATGCAGCTCATTATGACTGCTCAGAATCAGTACAGTGGTGCGTTACAAAGCATACACAAAGCATAGTATAATAATCAGTAGTGACACAAATCGACCCACTGTAGTCTGTTACAGTCCTGCGTTACAGAGCGTAGCAGAGTACAATAATCAGTACTCACAAAAGCAGACCTGCTATAGCTTGTAACAGTTCACTAAGTCGCCCAGATCAGCACTCAGATGGACTGATGACTTCACAGGGAAATGGAACAGCTACAACCCATAGAGGAATAGCAGTCATTTGTGCTCTGTCCGCTCTCCGCTCCACTTGTGTGAGCCAGCTCCTGCTACTCCACACATCCACTACTAAAAGTCCACAACAGCAGGCTACTACAACTGTGTGCAGTAGCAAACAGCAATTTTATCTTTAAATTATGTTAAAAATGGATAAACAAATCAGTCTCATAGCATTCATTGGGTCCATTGAAACCCAAAGCTTTGTTCAGATTCAAGTGAAAGTGAATGGCAACGAGCTTGATGTGACAGTCATTCACATAAGCCCCTGCACCTGAGTGCTAACAGACTGAAGGTGTGACTCCCTAGATACCTGGACAGTGACACAACACTCCTATCAATGTGTAAAAATGTAGGCTTTCTCTCTGGGATCCGCTGATACTATGAAAAAAATATCAAATAAAGGAAAGTGTCAGTTGAGTTTTTATTTTGATATCACGTTCTTTAGTGATGCAATGCTTGTCTGAATGAGCTAGAATCCACAACAGAATCTAATTAAACTGTTTATCTAATTAAACATCGCTAACTGATCAGCCCGGGGGGGTGCTCGGGAATTAAAGTATATTTGGTTATGATTCTGGTTATGATTAGTTAATGTGCATGGACTTTACAAACAATTATATTCTTCTGAATATACGTCATGTAGCACGTGTTATATCATCGTGTTTAATGCAGCTAACATTGAAAACTTTATTTAGCGTTGATTAAAAAGAAACAGCAGTGACAATGCAATATTTTACTTAGATGAGCGCGCAAGCTTGGCAAGCTTACACAACTTTCTTTGTGTAAACTTGAAAACTGCTGTGCAACATGCCTTAACAGTGAAAGCATTCATGAAATTATGGTATCTTGGTTTTGAAATAAACGTTCATTTCTCAGTCCTCCCAATCAAACCATTTCATCAGATGGTAGGCACACAGACAGGGCCGGTAAAAACTTTATGGATTTTTTACGGTCCACCGGCCCACCAGGATTTGTCCCAGTATGCCCGATGGCCAATACACCACTGATCATATAGTTTCTCCTGTTTTGCAGTAATTGTTTTTCTTGATGGGGCTGTAAACTTGGGCTCAACAAATTCCATCAAATTTCAAAAACCCTTGCCTTCGACAAAGCTGATGGGAAACGTCTTTAGCCATCATCTTTGAGATGAGGGCCGTTGTTTGCTCTGCAAGTCCAACATCAAACTTACTTTGTCTGGTGACAAAGCTAGCCATTGATTGTTGATCTGTGGAGCTGCTGCTAACACCAGGCGACGCACATTGAAACAATAATCTGTATCACTCTTATTATGACCTGTATAGCATACTCTGCCCATCTACCTAGCGTTTAGCAGGTAACCCAACTGTTCGACATTCACATAACTTAATAAATTATCAAATATGCGCCTCTGAATGTAGTTGTGTTGACTGAGAATGGATCAGAGTAACTTCCTACATAGTCGGAAACACAGCGGACCCAGAAGACTCAGATTCACTGACTTGAGTTGAGTGGATCCTGTTTCCTCCACAGCTCAAACACTGACTCAAGTGACTCAAAGGACTCGACACACCCGGATCAGTTTAGTGAGTGACTCGGAGGAACCCGAGCCCATAAAAGGAGCCGAGTTTACCACCACTATTCCACACAACGTTTTGACAGCTGTAGCAGTCTTTGGCTTTGCATGTTTCTCCTGTTTGTACAGTAGCATCTAATCTCACAGCACCACACACGTTTTACCAGCGCCTGGTAGTAACGCGTTCTTCTTCTTCTTCATTGTTTAATGGTGGTTGGCAAACAGCTTTTAGGTGCATTACCGCCACCTTCTGACGGTAGTAACGCGTTACTTACCACCAGGTGCCGGTAAAAACAAGGGAAAATTTTTTTTTTCCAAGACAAGACGATAGTCGCATAAACCACTGATTCTCAATCCTGCTCCTGAGGGCCCTCTGCTCTGCATGTTTTCCATCTTTCCCTGCTCTACCTACCTGACTGAACTCATCAGTGGCACTTTTGATTAGCTGAGCACACCTGATTTAATCAAGAGCAAGAGCACTAATTTCAATCAGGTGTGTTTGGAACAAGGATAGATAAAAGATATGCAGGACAGGGGGGCTCCGGGAGTAGGATTGAGAAACACTGGCATAAACTATTCGATTTTTTATAATTTAATGACTATTCTAAAATTCGAAAATCATGACCCATCCCTAGCTCAGATGCAATTGCTAGACTGCTAGCTAGCCATACCAAGTGCTAATTATGTAATAAGTACAGAGCTCATTTCATTAAGCAGCCCCCTGCCACCTGGGCTGAAATAAACAGGATGCGGCAGCAAACTTGGACAGCTGCTGACCTCAGCACGGGACATTATCCCTCTTGCATTCAAGTCAATGGGGGCATTCACTTCATTATTTCATTAGGGTAGTGTCATCACTACCCTTCACCCTGTGAGACACATGGGTTAAACAAGGAGCTAACAGGTGTCTCCTGTGCTAGCCTGTAGGCACAACAACTTGTTAAAGTAAAAACTCACAAACTATGACACAAGTTGCCCAAGCGTAACATATGAGGGTATTCTGACAGCTAGATAACGTACACAACCACTGCCACTTGTATTCGAATGACCCCCAGCAGTCTGTTTAAAAAGGCAATTTCTGCAAAGAAAGCAGGGCATAATTTTACTCCAAATCCTTCACGGCACCTGGAACACTCTTTGGATACAGGCTGGATTTCTCCATAAAGTGTAAGTGTTTGGAAATTATGTCAGCAAGGACTTGAACAATACCTTCTGCCCTCAGGGAAATGCATGCACAGAATGGGAATGCATTCTCCTGTGATCTGAACCAAAGATGACTGTTGGGTTTGGTTTGGGAGGCAAAGCCTAGAACACTTGGGCAGCTCCATAACAGGAGCACACACAGCAGAGGAGGACTTGGCTCACTTGCGTTTCCCTTTGGACTGACCTCCATGCTGACTACACTGGAGCAGATGTGCGCGATATAGAGATCCGTAAAAGGACGTGAATCAAGACAGTTGGGTGGGGCATAAAAACCAGGAGAACAAAACACACGTGGAGTCCTGCGCGGCAGACCACGCCCTAATCCCATCATGTTGGAGCCCAGCTCTGTGATGTGGTCTCCATGGTAACAGGGCGGCTGCTTGTGTATGAGTCAGACTTTTAGGGAAGTAGACAGATGTGGGGGGTGTGGAGCCTGTGTGTCATTTAGCTATGTATGACCACAAAACCAAGGCTAGAAACAAACACACACACACACACACACCAAACACACACACAGGCAGAAATCTGAGAGCCAGTGGGGTAAGAGCACGGCAGAGGCTGACTGGCCACTGCATTCTCAAGGTCTCCTTCTGGAGTGGCAGTGAGGAGTAAACAGCAGCTCAGGCTGGGTCTTGCCCGAGGAATGCTCCTCCCATATCATAGCCAGCAGCTTGTCACGCTACATCTAGGGCTGTGCGATATGACCAAAATGTCATATCCCAATATAGGTTATTTCATATCCTGATAATGACACATATCACAATACAGCACATTTTCTGTAAATTCAATGAATAAATAGTTTATATAAAATGACCACATGGAAAGGCCTATTTCTTATTACATTTTGAACGATATACTCAAAAAATAAAAGGTACTTACACATATGTGATTATTTTTCTCCTTTTATTTAGAACCTTTGTGCAAATTTTCAATTAACCCTTTCGCGCATACAGTCACACCAGTGTGATTAGCCGTCTAGCGCGTATGCTAAAACCGGTGCGATTAAATTGGATTAGACTGGAAAAATTCTAGCTAATTTTAGCTTTGAGGAAACAGCAATTTAATGTTAAAAAAATATAGAAAATACTAACTGAAAACTATAAGAAGCTTACTAATGCTAATGAAAACATAACGAACCATGTAAGCTAACACGTGCTACATAGCATAAAATAAGTCACGTGTGAAAGGGTTAAGCATGTAACAAAATATTAATGTATAAAATATAAAAAGGTAAACAGAAAACACTTCAACTATGGTTCTGTATCACGTTCACTTTCCTCCATCTTTGTTTGTGTTGCCTTCATGCAAATTACCAGCCTGCATCCGTGCCGTGTGGAAGAACGCAAAATGTCGTCCAAATGACGAAAAATATTGCCGCAAAGTGTGTGATTTGCAACACAATGAAATAAACGCTAGACCATAATATGAAATGATATACGTTTTTCTGTCGTCACATGATATATATCGTCATATCGCACAGCCCTAGCTACATCTATGGGGTGTGGCCCTTGCCCCTAGGGCGCACTACAAATCCACACTGACAGCCATGGCTGGAGCTTCAAATCACCAAAGCTCTATCAGAAAGCAATTAGGGTTTGTGCCAGGAAGGACTACTCCATTTTATCCTGGCCACGCCCGTTGCTCAATGCCCAAAAGACTGAGCGCCTTCTCTAACTTTTCAAAATATGGATTCTTCAGAAACCCCTGGGGCAGCTGGTGACAACAATGAACCAGCATGAAACAGGAAACGCCTGAGGAATCCAACAGCATTCTGCCTGGACACCAAGCATGCAGCCCAACGCAGAAGAACAGAGTCAGTCCTTTTTTGGACATAAACAGTTCAACTCGCTTAACCACAGCTTAAAGACAAATTCCGCAAACATGAGTCCCGACAGCGGGGGGGGGTTAGGAGTGCAGGATGAGCTGCACATAACTGCTGACTCATCCCCTCTTCCACAAACAGGCTGAGCAATTCCTGAAACACTGCTGAAAACCCTCTGATTCATTCCTGGGACAAACCCAGAAAAAAGTGCTGTCTGCCATCTGCTGTGATGCCTCTCACCCTCAAAATACCTGACTGTGACATGGTTGTTAATACAGCAGATCAAATTTCCTGTCTGTGGAATTGCAAGCAATTCATTCAGTGCACCGTTCTGCAGGAGTAACGGTATTTCTAATCCCTGCTAGTCACCATAGCCTGATGTTCAGCACTTGTCCTGCATTGATTAGGCTGCTGCAATCCACTCAGTGAGCCCATGTGGAACTTTTCCACTGCAGTGGCATTGGCACAGAGCTATATGGCACGTCAGTCACAAAGGTCACAATATGCAGTGTAATAGAACATGCAAACGTGATTAACCCCAGACACCACTATTCTCAAATGCAACTAAGCCTGGACATGACTACCCCCAAACAACTATTCCCACTGTGACGGAGTGCTGTCACTACGGTTGAGTATGCGCTCTGACTGCCATACCAACGAGCCTGGCTCTTTGGTGTCGCGGTCAAAGTCGCATGTTTGGTACCCCGTAGACCCGGGTTCGAGGCCGGGTGGGGTGACTGCTCTCGCCCTTCGCTACACCCACACAGGACTATTTCATTACATTACATTCATTTGGCAGACGCTTTTATCCAAAGCGACTTACTATTTTATGACTAATCATCATGTATTTCACACCCTGATTGTTGTGGCTGTGAATGACGGCCTACACTGTGTCAGCCTTTGGGTTACCTTTGGAAATCAAATTCGTGTCATTTCCATCACTTCATGCTGGAAGCTAGAGGACCATGGCAAATGTACTGGACCAGTGCCATACACCACTGTATGCTTATTCCCCAATGACCTAAAAACCTCATTTCTCACCCCCCACTCCCACAGATGCAAGAACAGGGAAAGAACATTTGCTTCTAAAAACACACTTTAGGGGAACCAAAACCCAGAATGGTCCACCCGGCTCAGTGTTCCCATTCCCGTTGTATTTCCAAGTGAGGGACTCAGAGGAAATTGCTCACATTCTTGTTACAGCTAATCACGGACCCATGTCTGTGTTCCGGACTCACACCCACCCACCCCCCAAAAGTCACTCAATGGTTCAAGAGTCCACGGCCTGGGGGTATAAAGCCCCCCACCCTTTCCCCCGTGAGCCTGTTTATCCTCCAGGACTTCCCTTCTCACCAAGGTGCCAGTCCCCTTACATTACGTTAACGTAGTGCTAACGCTACGCGTCTGTCCAGTCAGGCAGGCTATGGGAAGCCTGTAGTGATGGAGCCCTTCAAATACCTGCTCCTGCATGTGTGCTGTGTCCTGCTACCATTCTTATGAAAGCAATAGTGCCCAGCATCTGGATATGTCGACCAGCATTAAATTGAAATTAAGGGAAAAAATTCTATAAACTTGTTCACACGGATGAAGAGCTAAACAAGAGCTGGAATATTCCCAAACCACTGACCAGTTCACTTTTGCAGAAAGCCCCTTTCCAAATTGCTTTCGGCACTGGGGCATCATGCTGTGAGAAACACGGTGTGACAGAGTTACAGAGGCTGAGACACGGGAGGACTTTCTGAATACACAGCCTTAAACACATGGGCAAGCACAACGTTCTAAACTTCCTCTCCTCCATTCCAAAGGCTCCTGCCTCCCCCTCCCTCCCTCTCTCCCGCTCCACACTGGCTGGAAACATTCCCCCTGCTTTTTTAGCCTTAAAAGGGCAGAAGCACGCCAGATTCTGGCTGGCTCCCCACTTCTCTGCTCTGAGGTTTCTGATTACAGCAGGGGGAGGACAAGGAGGGCGGGGAGAAAATAACTCAAGGAAAATCTGCTGTGTGTGAATTTTTCAAAGCCCATACTGATGGCAGTGGACCGTCACCATTTGCCAGAAGGCAAGAGACCCTCTCTACAAGTCAAAGAAAGGAAAGAGATACCACAAAGTCTGCTGCAGTACTACATAATAGAGGGCTCTTCAGCTTCTTCAGAAATGTCGGCCATAGTATTACTGTAGCTGGCTGTTTCAGTAACATAGATGTTGCATTACTGTAAATGGCCACTTCAGTTACATGGATATAGCCAGGGGTTAAAGTGGGCCGGAACGTTCCGGAAAGGTGTTCCGGCACCTTCGATTAATAAGTAAATAAATCTGATTGGCAGTTTCATACATAATAATGTCAAGATAGTTCATTTTTTGTGTGCTGCAGCATGGCGTTCCTTCCAGCTGATGCCATCGAGATACTCACTCAACAAATCAGAAAGTACTGTCACCCCACGGCCCTGCCCCCACACTCAACACACATCCTTATTCTGTTCTCATCCCTTCCCTTCACAGTGGGTTCATGCGTGCAGATGTCGATGAACTCGCGGTACTTATCGTCAGCATCTAGCTAGCTACAGAAGGGGAGCGAGCATAAACGGAGTTGCTTTCAAACAGAGCTCAACAAATATCACCAAACACACAAGCTGTTTTATGTGCAACTTGGCCATCTGTCTTGATAGGTACGGTAGCTGACACTTCGGCTAGCTTAGCTAGAGTGACGTGAGGTCCTGCTCAGAAGCAGAGCTAGCACAGGAGTAATTTTTCCCTGCTGCACCGCTACCCTGCCCGTAACCAGCCATGAGGTCACCGAGGTCCGTATCTCTGTAATTTTGTTAGAGCTAAAAATAAAATTTGAAGCTAAATACAACTGGATAAAAAAATCAGTGGTTGAGAACTTCTCCTCCGAGACAAGTGCATGCTTAATTCAGTTTAGAATTGTTATTTAGTGTCTGCTGTGTGTGATAGTTGTGAGAGAAGGCATGAGCGCAGACCCGTACATCATCAGCACTTCCACTAACAGCAGCAATTGGAATTTATGCATGTTGGCAGCAGCAGGTGGCTTGTGCGTGAACTGGCAGCATTCCATTCGGTAAGACAAAGCAATGATCGTTATGCCATTATCTGTAAGGAACGTTCAAAACAGTAACCTGGTACAGCGTCTGGAGTAAAGGCAATTGTATGAAACATGTTAAATATGCATACTCTGGCCATGATGAAGGCTAGGCTATTTCTTTCATATTAGTAGGCTAGCTAACGCTTCACACAACGGCATTGATTAAAAAATAGCATATGTAGGCGACGATATCAATAATAGTAGGCCTACGAAACATTTCAAAGCCAAATTTGGAAATGAATATAAGTGTATAATGACTTTAGCTTGTAATGGTGTTACTCTCAAGCATTTTTCTTTTATTTTCATAGCTAGCTAAGGTTGCAAATAACCTTAGCTTAATTATCACGCTTCATACCGTAGACCAGTGTTTCTCAACCCTACTCCTGGCGGCACCCTGTCCTGCATATCTTCTATCTATCAAGCAGAAAGGATAGATAGAAGATATGACAGGGTGCCGCCAGGAGTAGGGCTAGGAAACACTGCCGTAGACCCCCCGGCCATGACCGCTACACGCCGGGTCTTAGGGTTCCCCCACCTGTCAAATCCCACTTTAACCCCTGGATATAGCATTACTGCCATTGGCTCCTTCAGTAATCTAGAATGTAGCATTAGTATCATTGGCTCCTTCAGTTACATAGGATGTAGCCTTACTGTAGTTGCCTCCTTCAGTTCTATAGGCTCTAGAATTACTCTAATTACTCAGAGCTGTTCTTTGTGTAGCTCTTGGATAAATTCCACATGACTTCAGTCCATCACAGCTGACTCAAAAGGATTTCCACACTGGTTTCTGCCTGCAGAGATGGAGCACAGTGTCTCAACCGGCCTGGGTTCATCCATGCCTCAGCCTGGCGTGTTTCAGTCAAATTTACCTATCATGCAGGTGCACCTGGGCCTAGCCTGGGACAGCTCTCAGCCAGCTCCCTTTCTGACAGGATGCTGGAGGATACGCCTCCCCATGCAAAAACCCCTGTGCTTGTCTTTGCCGTGTTGTGCTACCTGAGATGCACAGGTTCCTACCTGCGAGAGCTGTTGCAATCTGCACCCTTACCAAATGTAGTGTGGTTTGGGCCTAGCTTGAGTCACCCCTCTGGGTTTAACGATGGACATCAATGCAACTCCTCAGCTCACATCAAGTCCTCCATTTCTGTAAAAGAGGAGCTGCCCCAACTGAAACTCACTGCTTATAAACTCACAGTGATTTGCATTTCATTGTACACTGACATGTATTCCAGTGTTGTTCAGTTTTAGAAGAATTTGTTGGAATTGCAGTGTGGTGGCAGCAGCCACTAACCGATAAGAGACACACCTGTCAGAGGGTTCACACAAAACCGTGCATGAATGAGGATTCATTCTCAAAAAACACTCTGAATCTGTACATTCAGGGTGCAAGCACCACTCCCATTCCACTTACTGAGTCCAATATATTACACATCCATAACCAACCATAACCCAAGAGAGCACACACACAGTACAACACACCAATATATTATACATCCGTAACCTACATTATACACCACATTAATTGTCACAATTCTTTAAACAAGAAAAAAACCCTTTTGATTTGATCTGATGTGGGAGACTAGTCAGGTCTTGAGGTGAGCACCAGAGGGGGATCTTTTTAGGAAGGGTGCTGCTTAAGGCCGCACCTGGTAGGAGAGTGAGAGTAAGCAAGGAAAGAGGTGCCAGAAGCCCCCCCCACTCCCCCACTCCCCACCATGAGTGTAGTCTGAGCCCGTCTCTCAGCCCAAACCTGTTCAAAACCACTGCAAATGAGAAACTAGCTTTGCTTCTCCACAGGGTAGGTGTAATGACAACATGGCCTAGAGGTCAGGGCATGCTGGTCCTCAGAAGAGACAGGTGTAAGCACTCAGCTGCAGCTCCATGCCCACTGGTCCATTCCAGGTGTGAGTATCAAAGCCCTCTGGATGAGACAGGCATGCTTCATGATATGGATTTCAAAAAAAAAAAAAAAAAAAAAAAAAAAAACAACCACAACAGCAAATATAGAAGTCATCCCATGCCATGAGCTTCACCCACATGATTTCAGCTAGGCTCTTCTCAGAAAGAGAAGGAGCACCAAAATGCCAGACTCAAGATGGCTGGCACAGCTACGAGACTATCACTATTTTAAAAAAACACAGCCACCAAGGCTAATCCAACCGCTCAGGCATGAATCAAACCCAACAGAATTGCTAATGAATTCTGAATGGCAGCGGGAAGGACACATCTGCATGAAAGGATCATTACATTTTTCATTTGTGTCATACTGTCATTTAGCAAACTCCCATGTAGAGCAACTTGTAACATTGTACACAGGTTACAATGTTATCCATTTATACAGCTGGATATTTACTGAGGCAATTGTGAGTTAAGTGCCTTGCCCAAGGGTATAACAGCAGTGTCTCAGCCTCTGTAACTCTGTTGAATGTAGCTCACTCCACCACAGTTCATCAGCATGGACAACAAGTGCAAAGCTGGAAATTCATAAGGAGGTACACCGCTAGCATTGCTTACTTAGTTCTGGGCTTCCTGTTGAACCTAAGCTACATGACTGAGCTCAAGCTTCCTTTAGTTTACTTACCAAAATTCAGGAATTTTTGCAGCCTTTTTTCTTCTGAAATACTGTTCTAAAAAGTCCATCTCATTCTGTAATCAATATACTTAAGTGTATTACCTAATTAATATATTACATGAGTATATTATTATCACTATATTATTATATTATATGTTCTTTTTCAGCTGCAGTTCACATTAGAGCTACAGAGAGAGAAATAAGATTCAGGTCTAAACTTCCTTACATTCTAATACAACCAGCAGAGAAGCCAAACACAACACCTATGGACATTCCTCAGATCAGCATCTATTTTCAATTATACCTAGGTGTAAATCCCCTCCCCAGCAGGTAAAGAGCACAAAGGTGTTCTAACAAGCCTGTCACAGCAGATGTCCTCACATGGTGTTGTTCATTCAGACTGTCCCCTGCCCTTGACCCCACCTCCCAGATTTCTGAGTGCAAAAGTAACAGCCCTTCCTCCCCGCCTGCTCTCAACAGAGATATCCCAGACACTCCAGCGAGAGGCATGAGGCTGCCTGACACTGTAACCAATGCTGCTAGCATTGCCTGTAATGGCAGAGATCAAGTCAAAGGACAGAAAATGTCACGAAAACACAGGTGTGACAGGAACAAGCAGACAGCTGGTAGAGTAAACACAGCACATGCACAGGGACATCTGCAGGCGTGCTGTTAGAAAAATATACACTCCCACAGAGCTGAAATTTCTTTTGCTGTGGCAGCCATATTTTCATCTTGCTACTAATTGTTGTTGAAACCTGCAGGACCACAGGTGAAGGCGAGGTGAGGGCCAGGTCACATGGCTGTTGGCTCATCTATGGTGGGAGCTGAGAGGAAGGCAGTAATGTGAACAGACATGAAGGACATTGCCCTCCACTTTGAGTTCCTCCTCAGTATTAGTCATCACCATGGAGCAGCTGAAAACACAATGCAGTCACATTCGAGATCTTTCTGACAGAGCAGGCCACTATTTACCACTCTATGGAGGTAACAGCAAAAGGTTTCCCATTTTTACTCTACAAACTCTAAGACAATCTTATAAACTGGAGGCTTCATTTATGCTAATAAAATTGATAAGTTTCATCCCTCAAATTCCCAGCAGCCACAAGCTCTACCTCCACAACACACAGCTGCAGGGGAGGGGCCTGCTCTACTCCATATGTACACAAGGCAGCTCAATGCGCAGCCAGCACTGAGGGCCTGCTCTACTGCGCTCCATGTAATCCTCTCACCCTACTCTTCCACTCCCATGCATGTCACAGCCACTGCAACCCGCTCTGACTCTATGCAATACAGATCTCTGCACGGCCCACTGGGACAACTCTTTTATAGTTCTTTGTGGAATAATTGATTTGACGATGTGAAATCAGGAGCTGATACAGTGATCAGCCACATGTCCTCCAGAACCTGCTACAACATGGACATGATTACATACAAGTTATGACATAGACATGATCACTGACGAGTTGCAACACAGACACAATTATCGATGAGTTGTGACACAGACACAATTACCGACGAGTCACGACACGGACATATTCAAAACCTTCAAAGCCTGATATTCAAAACCTCCACAACTGAGTGTTACCCTCACAGCCAGGTCCAATGAGGTAACTTATAATGCGCTAGCCATCTATCTATTAAGGGGTGGGATTAATAAAAAGCTTAAAGACTGGATGACAAGCGGGGAAAAGGAAGTGGTTTCTTCACTGAAGACAGGAGCTTACTTGATACTAAATGCAGACAGACAGGTGGGCGGACTGAAAAGCACCCTGCTCTGTCAGTGCTGGTGTCCGGAAATGATTACAGAGATCCTAAGCAGCTAACCTGAGTGTGAGGTGATGGGGAAAAAGGAGGTAAGGGCCTGAAATAGAGGCGCACAAAGACCGATGAGCCTGCCAACCCAAAAGTCCAAAACACAGTCTCACTGTACCCTTTCACACACCAACTTTCAGCGCCAGAAGGATGGGGCACAGCACACACATGCCACAGGTTGGCAGGAAAGAGACTAGTGAGAAGTCGGCCAGTCTCACGCCAGTGATTAGCAAAGCCGCCATGGTATAAGTCAAGGCGCTCAGAAACGTTGCAATTTCACATTTCCAAACAAAATTTTCTGTGACAGAACTCAAAATGGAGGCCAACATACATTCCCCATAACAAAATATGGTTGCTCAGACCTGTGTTCTTTCCAACACTTATTCAGGCATCCAAGAGAGTTCACGCTACAGACCTCTTTTCAAGATCTAAAATGGGCTGCTGAAGCCTACCACATACCACCACATACCACTCAACATTACAGTTAGCACTGAGCACATATAGTATGAAGTTGCAATGCAATAGTCCAGTGTGGCACAGGGGTGTGGCTTATATTCTCAAGCAAAGCATTCTGGGGGTCAACACAGCCATCAACCAGGCATGTGATGCCACTCACTCAAAGGTGAATTCGTAACTCATATCAACGACAGATTCAAGAGACAACCCTTCCGGGTGCTGGACACTGCCCTTTGGACCATGCTCCGAAGGTTTCATGAGCATGTGGCCTCTCGCCCCAACCACGTTACCTTAAGCCCCCCCTATCCTCACGCACGTACATGGCAGAGAACGGCATACCGTGGGGGTGGGATCCAAACTGCATTACATTACATTTATTCATTTGGCAGACACTTTTATCCAAAGCGAATTACAAGTGAGGTACAATACAACACAAGCGAAAAACCATACAGAGTCAACAATATCAGACTCTGTGCCCAGCATGGGATCTGTAATGCCCCCCATGCTGCATTTCAGCGGATTTTTCCACAGTCACTGAGGGAGGGCTCCTTGTGAGCCAGGTGGGCGAGTCATGCCTGATACAGGAAGTGGCTGTGTTCTTGCACTGATACCGGACAGCCAGTGAAGAGGGAAGGGTGTGGTGCAGAGGAGGAGGAGGCAAACCCTGGCCTACTACACACTGCTGAGCACGCTCTGACAGGGCTCGCCCCAGGGCTGCAGTGAGATAGGGCTCCAGCATGAGCGTGTCACACCCCACACTCCCTCCACCCAACCAACTTAATTCTGAGCTCCAAAAAGAAGCTAAGCCCCACCCGTCATAATTCTCTGTATGACAATAAACAGGTGGGGTTAGGTCAATGTTTAAAATGAGAGCACCCTGAAGGTCTACAAAATGTTTAGTCTCTGCCACAGGCCTCAGTTCACTATTGGAGTCTTCAGAATAGCACCTCAACCTTACCAGCCCCTTGTCTCTCACATATAACCCACAAGGCGCCAGGGGTCGGATCTCACTCACCGAATCATGATTCCCATTAAAGATCCCATAAAGGACCTGCATACGCAAAGAGCCACTGCCTTGAGTGCTGTTTCATTTAAGGCTAGTCCTCCAGTGTTTGCATTGTTTAACCTAAGGCTGTGGCATCTTAAACTTTTCTTGTCAAGATAGCTTATAGGTCATCGATCTTTTACATTTACTTGGTATCTCTCTTTGATATATATTCTGTTATTCTGGCCAGGGGGTGGTGCAGTGTAATTCTCCCCTTGGCTACTGGGCATGCACAACAATAACAGCATATTAAACTTAAGAGATGCCCCATCTTACATGCACAGAAACACATATGCACATTGAAGCAATGTGCTGTGGTACTCATCTACTTGTTGTGCCTGACATTTCAAAGATTTAACGAGTCCTGGCATTTCTGAAAGATTAGCACAGTGTGTTTCAGTACAAAGCAGGCTGGAAGTCCACATCATTTGGTGGGATATGCCAGGATCAGTGCAGGGGCAGTCAGTCCTCCAGAGAGCAATGGTGGAGTCCCTGAGTATCCCAGAGAAGAGTTTTGCTTGCTTCTGCAACAAAGGCATTTGCTAAAATCTAAAAGAAATGGTTAAGCATTAAAGCAGGGGTCACCTAGTTTCAGTGTTTGTAAAAGGATCTCCTCCCTTCCACAAACTGAAGCAGTGCACAGATCTTAGGACCCCTACGACTGCAGCAGCAAACTCGTGGATGCATACAGACCAAGGGAAAGAGGTCTGCAAACCCAACTCTCAGACAGCCACAGTAGTTGTCTAACTGCACAACACCTTGGCTTCAAACTTAGATTGTGAGTGATGTGATAAATATGAATTACACTTACATGCCTTCAGGTCAATGTGCTTACCAAACACGCTCCCTCCCATCTTCCTGTGCAACATTGTCCTTATAGCATCACTTAAGAACTTCTCAATCACAAAAAGAGACGTGAAGACTTTGTGGTTTCTTATGCCTACAAGCTGTGTTTCTCTGGTATGGAGAATCGAAATCACTTCTCGTCATAAAATTAATAGGCCCGTTCTCGCTGAAAACAGGACTGTGGTGTATTAGGCTTTTTATTCACGGTTTGTTGTCATTGCGCTCATATTTCAAGAAATCCCTCCTCAGGTTCTGCGGTTTCTGCTTCTCTTAGAGCGTTGGAAATCGTTTAAGCCTGCTCGGCCTTTTCGCATATGGAAAGAGAAATTGCAAGTTCATGTACTTCACGTCGTTTTGGCAATGCGCCTGAATGCAATGCTCGGTTGCAGGGGGGTTACAGGGTCCCAGCACTTCGCCAAACACCCAGTATTTGACAAAAATTGACAAAACTGTTTACCGTTAGTGTGCTATTCCTTCTACTTAAAGAGTACAATACAGATTGCAAACTCTTGTTTTCAGACTTGTGTGTGTGTGTGTTTTACGTAAGACAAATAAACGGCTAAGAATGAAAGATATCTCGGACTCGGTATTTTTAACGGCAATGGGTAAACTTTGGCAAACTCAGGCAGACAAAAGGTTTTACTTCGTTGGCTCGCCGTATGTTCCATTGACCGATTTGAGCCATTTCCCCACCCACCGCCGTTCTCCCCTCGCTCATAGGCTGTCTACCCCGCATCCCCGAACACACTCGACACCGAATACACAAAAATCTAGGCCCTTTCTTTCCAAACTATTGTTACACCTAACTTCACAGCACGGACCTAAAACTGATCAAAATACGGGCTGCTCTGTCCACTTTACGAAACACTGCGCTCGGAATCCGCTATATGGAGACATGCAGATACGACGCGTCTACCTCCAAAACACAAAAAACACAACTTTGGATTAAGTATTTCTCCCTGTAAACTTTAGCTTTAGTCCCATAAAGCAACTCGACGGGCTTTTCCATCCTCATCTTAATAAACCAAAAAGTAACTGCATCTCGACATACACTGTAATATGAATTAATTTTGACTTTGTACAGAAGTATTGATTTTGTATGCAAACGTAAATTACAAATCCCCCCTCCCAACCACCGCCTCCCCGTTAGATTGTTGGTTGCCTTCAGGGTAACTCCTTTTAGGCATGTGCCGAGACATGTAAGAAGTCTAACAACTTATATTCTTTTAAATTGCGTTCACATTTACACGTACACCCTCTCCCCAAATTTTAAATCGTTTGAAAGAGACTCCAGAGTAACTACATTATTGTGGAACAGAAATGGATCTAAAACTAAGTAGGATTATTTCAAAGACCAATTTTCTTTGTTAATGCAATTGATCTTAGATCACAGGCTACAGAGCTTTACCAACCACAACGTCAGTGAAAAGAATGATTACGAAGACAAAGAAAACTAACCTATCGACACTAGTTTGATATTCTCTTTATCCAGGAACTCAAGAGCCACCGAGACGTTTTCCAGCTGCATCTGACGGAACGTGGGGCGCTGGTTGTACTTGCGGAACATCTTCTTCTGGCTGAGCACTTCCAGCAGCCCGATCAGACGCAGCCCGTCGCTGAGGTCGGTTTGCAAATTGGCAATGCGCTTGTTGACACATTTCAGGTGTTCGTTGCACCAACGTGTGAAGGTGTTTTGCTGAATCTTCTTCCACGGCGCGTCCTCCGCTAGATCCTTCTCCGTGGCGGGCATGTCTGCGTCCTTGTCCGGGGCGAGAGCAGCGTTGGAAACTGGAACACTCGCGGCAGCGCTCGACTGGTGGAGGCGTGGGTGTGGACTGCTCATTTTTATTGACTCTGCTCTCTCTCACTTGTTCGCTGTATAGCTTTTTGGGTGGGGTCACTAGAATTTTACAATTTCTCACAGCGGCTTCTTCCTGGTTGTAGCGTTTTCTTCTGATTGTGAGAAAAAAGAAAGACAAAGGTTGTTAGTGTGAAATAATATTATACTAAGAAAAAGATATCTCGTTTATTCAGGCAAGACAAATTATTTTAACTCCATTTCTGTTACGTGAAAACTGGTTCAATAACGAATTCAAGCACAATTAGTGGCTTCGATTTGAATTTGTCTGGAACTGAAGGGAAGACTGTGTTTTTGTTTAAACAAATTTGAAAATATTTCGGATTAAACTCGTGACGTTTGAGCCTGCAATGAAAGGTTTATAATGGCCTAATATAACATTAAGAGAAAACACACAAGCTAGTCTTATGAAAAGCAGCCAGACCTGTCCAATAGGCTTCATTTGTACACACACAATAAACTAAATTCCAAGCCCAAATAGCACCTCCGCCTACTCCAATGCTTCACCAGGGTCAATACAAACCGTCTAATCTGAACCAATCATTGGACCTACCAAATAGACCAATCAGCCCATTAAAAAGCCTCCTTGCAAAAACAGAGTGTAATTGAAGACCTGTTCTCTATTAAATATGGGTTTCCAAACTAAATAAATCTTGAATATTACAGCTTGTACAAATATGTGTGCATGTCTGAGATTGTTCAGCAAAATCAACTTGAATGCAAAGGCATTGTGTTTGCCTTGACATGTACCAGCACAGCTAGATCAAACTAACATAGAGCTATTCACTTGGATACACGCTGATGGCCAAAGCACATGGCAGGATTCCCAAATCATCAGGTTTTATATCAGTGCGTAGCCCTGTCCACATTCCACATTACCGCCAGGGGTCCAGTCTTACCTTACACTTTTTATTAGCTATAACACAGGTAGAAGGAGAAGAAACCCGGAACACAGATAGTGCAGACAGAACTTTCATGCCACAGGCATCTCTTTCACGTTCTATTCCATTATTTCAATTTCTTTGTGAAGCCAGTAAATGATATGTTCATTTTTCAATGTCTAGTTCATTTTTAAAAAAACATTTCTTTGCTAACATATGGTCAACATATATTGACAGAACCAAAAAGGATATGTATACATAGATGTAACCAGTAGAAATGATACAGTCCCCACATAGCTGCCATGCCCAGAGGCACTCCTTTTAATGCACTGTAATGTAAACAGAACATTTCAGCGAAGACCTTCTGGGCTGAAAGATTGCGTCTGTCTCTTTATCTCACAGTGGTATCAAAGGCAACCTTTTGGGAGCTGCTGGCACTTTGTGGGCAAGGCACTACTGCTGTAGACTTTCTTTTCACCAACAGAATGGTGGGGGTTGGGGGGTCACAAAATAGCTAACAATTTGACTGGAGAAAGTAGCTTTGTATAGCCTTTTACTAAATAAGGTAACTCTGCCATAAACCTCTGGTAAGGACGTGATCCATGAAGAATGTTTTGGTTTTCCTCTTTTCTGTTGCTGTTATTCTGAGGGAATTTTTGGAATGCTGATGTCTAATGAGCAGCCATTTCACCTCTGACCTCCGGAGACAGAGGGAGGGGCCAGGGGGCTTCCCAAATGCATCCTCACGATGCTTCCCCATTCCTCTTCACCCTCATTCATGTACATCTGTCCTGATTTACCCTTCACGGGTAATTTCTTTTTTTTTTTTGTTTGTTTTGGGATATAGCACTTGGACTGGGAATGTTTTAGCAGTGCCAGACTGTCAGACTAAGCACTGCTCTATAGCTATGCTGGCAGTGGCCCACAAATTTACTTCAACTGCCTGTTTTGTTCCATTAGCACTTATAGTTAGGACAGATCTAATGTTTATTTTGTCCCAGCAATGCACACAGAAAGGTTTGTTAAGTGATTTATTCCGAAATGGTGACCAGGGCATATATAAATGTGCTTTAAAAAACACTTGTGGGGAAATACAAAACTGAAGATGCAAGAGTACAAGTGTTGATTAATTCAGAAGGACAGACAGGATGGGTCCTGGCGTGCAGATCCCCGCTACTCTAATCTTCTTAAATGGCTGTGACGTACTCCACCACACCTAACATGCTAACTCCAATAACCTTGCTAGAAAACCTACTTATTCTGGGGTTTGGCGCCCCCTAAACCTCTTTTCTGTGTGATCCAAAGAACCATCTGTACAGTGACATGAGTTTAGACTGACCAAACATCAGAGGTTAAACAGAGTACGACAAAATGATCATGAAGACCGTGTGTGCATGCATATGTTCGCATTTTTTCTAATCATAATCACTGTCTTATGTCTACAACCAGCCTTAATGTTCAAGCATGCCCATAAAAAGTGCGAAGGATTAATCCTGACTAATCCCATTTTAACCGGTTCCTCATTGACATTATGTGCGTGCGATGACCACAGTGAAGTACAGAAAAAAGAAAGTAACTAACAATTAGTATCATTAAAAACAATACGAACGCATAACGTTCCGATATCACGGTGCTAAGGGTTTACTTTAAAATCGTTTTGTTTTTCCTGGACTACTAAAATCACAATGCCTTGCGGAAGGTACTTTTTTTTATCACATTAACCACGCCTTGACTCGTTCGCAAGAAAGGAACAAACAGCTCGTCGTTTACTGCAGCGGCTTTTAACCGCAAGAGCAGATATTCATCTCCAGCTCGAGTGAATGGCTTAGATTGTAGGCGCTGCGCCTGTGCAAATTACAGCTGTATTTAGTGCACATGTTACTCTACAGTTATCATGAAAGTCGTTCTGGTTATTGATTTTCTGTTGGTTAGCAATAGCGGAGGAGACAACTGATGAATTCCACTTGTATGATCCCCTGTGTAGGCTACACATTAATAGCCGGAGGACCACTCGAAGCAGAGTCTTAGTCAAATAAACCTTTTTTCCAACAGAAATTAACATGGGATCATTTGGCCAGTTCTGCCAAAGGCGCAGACTTGAGAATGAGCGTAGGGGGGCGCAAGCATCTCTCTCATCAGCGTCCAGGCACAAAGCTGATCTTTTCAATACTTTGCCTTATTTGGTGAGGAGGTCTTAATTAGATTACACAAGTGAGTCGTTTAAAACCCTGTCGAGAGTCATATGATTATATACAGTTTCTCCTGTAGAAACGAAACCATCAAACTACACTCACAGTTAAAACACTTAAGACGGAACTTATACACTTAAAATTAATGCAATCACACATAGGAAAACCACAAACTGATGAATGCAATGCACAAGTTACTAGAAAACTAAGGAAAAGCTTTCATACGTCTTTTCTGTGCAATCATTATCCGAAGTCATTTTTTCCACAGTGTTTCCACATAATAATAGCGCCGTAACAGTGACAGTTTTAAGCACCAACTGTTACCTGCATCTAGCTTCATTACCTGCAGCTAGCAAAGCAAACACCCCCCCATGACGTCTTACAAAGAGTGCACCCTTTTCCATGCGTGTAAAGCGCACCATGTATAATTTACTTTTCCAACACTCCACAACCTACCTGTTAATCCCCGAGCGGATGCAAAACTAAAGCTAGCTATAGCCTAATGCGACACCAAGCGCGTCTTCCATAAAACCGGCAGAGAACAGTAACGCTGTGAAGTTACAAAAACATATTCGAAAGTCTGTATCAACCACGCTCCACATAAATTTCACTTGCTAACATGCCCCTGGAGCATCCAAGCATTATACAAGGAACATAATCACTTTGATACTGATGTTGGGTTTAAAGCGCACCGCTGTATTTGTTGACACCTAAACAGTAAAAATTAAATCAAGTAACGTTACCAGTCGCAAGTACTCCTCTATGACACAGAACACGTCTTACAAGTTTAGAAGAACTGTTCAAAAATGTTACAAGCATGTTGAAAAACGACAAAGCAGACTTCAAACTTACTTTTTGCTTTATGAAGTGTCTCTGTTTTGGCGGTTGAATCTAAATTATTCTTGTCTCTCTCCTTCTGTCTCCCACTCGGGTGCGAGTGAAGCAAAGACAGAAAAAATGTACTATCACACTGTACCTCCCTCCCCGACGCGTCTCTCTTGGGGAAATGAGTCTTCGCTGAACTCGAGAAAGAACAAGAGAGACACCCCTTCGTATTTCTCTCTCCTTCCCCTTTGCCTGTCTATGGCAAAAGCCTTAATTGGTAAAATGTCAAAAGGGGGGGGGGTCCATTTTTTCTTATTGAGCTAGTATGTTTTAGTTAAACGGGCTGACGTTATAGCGGTGACCGCGCCTTCGGATTTTAAAGGTATGATGTCACTGTTCTCAGCTCGCATGTGCAACTGTGCAACTCCTAAACCTTGCCCCACGGGATGTCGGCAGGCAAGGCTTTGATTTTTTTACCTTTGTATTTCGGCTGGTTTCTGAGCTAAGATCTTTTAATCAAACCCTTCATGTCTCCCTTCCTGGCTTCCTTCGTTTTGTTTTGACGAAGAACATCAAACCGCGGTCATTTTAAATATCCGTCTTTTCTCTGTAAACTCAGTCAAGCATTATTTGGTTTTGAGCCCAGAAGATAAAGGCACATCACACCACAATACTGGTTCACAGTGAACTTGCATCAGCAAGATGTTCTTTCCACTTTCTTCACTGCAACAGAGGAAAGCTGCACTGTGATAGAAACATAAAATATGCGCTCCATCCACATTGCGTCCCAGTTTCCCTCCCTACCTGCAGCTCTACAGAGAGCCGGTGAAACTACAAGCAGCAGGACAGACAAAGGTGGGTGCTATGGTGTGGGCACTTCGCATTTTTTGCAAGTTCCTATGAAGCATTTTTGACTTCATTTGGCACTTGTCCATAGCCTATAGGGTCAGCCACACCTCCTCATGGGATGGGTTCTGGGGTCTCGTTGGTTTCGAAAAAAGGAGCACAGCACACTGCAGGTGGGGTGAAGGCAGAGGCACTTGAAGCATTCTGGAGAAAACAGAATACATTGCTGACTGAGGCTTCAGTGGTGTGAACGGGCTGGGAGGGAAGTCGCGGTGGTGTCCTCAAAGGAAGCATGTGGGTCAAGAGCCTTGTATTCAGGGGAGGCTGGAAAAAAATCGTGCTACAGCGAGTTATATGGTAAACCGTAAATCAATTAAGTACAAAGCTGGTGTAAAATAAGACAGTGTACAACAACAAGGAGTTTTCCAGAATATATATATTTATAGACGTGTGTGTGTGTGTGTGTGTGTGTGTGTGTGTGTGTGTGTGTGTGTGTGTGTGTGTGTGTGTGTGTCTAACTGTGACACTGTGGTTGTGCTTGCTGTTGCTCGTGTGTGAGTGAGGAAACACAGTGAGATACTCCACCCTTCCTCTCTGGTAAGTCCAGTGGCTCTGCCCTGACACTCATATCATAGCTGAATATAAAAAATATTCCACTACATATGTCACTACATATATTCATACTTTTCACCAAGGTCAACTTCGAAATGTCCAGTTTCCTCATAGGTTTTACACTAATGGAGACCTGTGTAGCAGTGGCAGGGAAAAGAAGATGTGATTGATAATGACAGATTACACAACACATCATTAAAGATAAAATAATCCAAACTCACCCCCACCCTAGGAGATCTTGCTTTTAGAATTCAAATGCACGGAAACACCTGTAATCAACAGTAACTTGAAGGTGTATAAACAAAGTTACCTTTTGATCTCCACTGTATGTCTACCCTATTACCCTATTATGTATTTTTTTTTCATTGCTTTGCCAGAGCTACCTTAGGGCAAGTGATTCTTCAAATTGGAATTCTAACAAATCATTAGCACAAGTGATACAAATCTTTTGGGCAAACCCATATGAAACACTGTACTTACACAGTTTTGAGATTTCCAGTCACTTTGAGCAAATGCGGCTGTGGGTATGTGAAAGAGCAGTGCACTGTAACTCTTGGAAATCAAACTGCCATTCATGTTTTCATTGCTCTGTCATTCTGCTGTGTATTATGTGCACTTCTCTCAGCTCAGCCCTGGCCTTACAAGACAAAGGTCTTTTGTGTGCCTAAGGACTTGTGTCAATAATCATCAATCACCATCCTGGTTCAGCCAAAGGGATCTCTTTTTGAGAGTCAGCAGTTGGGAGGTACATCTTAGGTAACCATGGTAAACCCATGGACCCAGCAGTGTTCTGGAAGTTAACCCCAGATTGATTCAGATTTGTTCACTTTACTCAGATCAAAACTGGAGTGTGCAAGCCTCAGCATTTGAGGGCCATCTGCTCCTGTTGCTCTAAGGTTGTTGCTAAACTCTTAATCATAGCTTATCTCGCCCAGTCTCTCTGTCTGTGCAAAGCACTGCACTCTGATTCATCACCATCACCCGGAGGTCTGCTGTGAGAGGTGCTTATCACACAGGCAGCCAGGCATGACAGTCCATATCCCAGAGTGCGCTGCTGGAGTGCCCCACAGGTGGGCGCTGGGCAAAAAAAAGGGTGCTGATGGATGCAATCACAGCATGGCACATCCCATAGTCCTGGCATGTCACAGAAGAGTCATAGCATGTTTTGCATTTTTACAATGTATTCTTAAGAGGTGCACCACTGCTGCTTACTGCGAGCAAGCAACATGGATAAGGAGCTTTGAAGGTGCTTGGATCTGATGGAGAATGGAAGAGCTCCACCTCCATCACAGAGAAAGTGCGCTTTTTGATTGGGTGCCAGTGAGGTTGCATAGAGTGGGCATGTCCCTCCAGCTTCATCCACAGACAGCAGCATTTTTGGACATCTTCTCCTTGTTCTTCACACCAAATTGACTTCATGGCCCCCGAAGCTGAGACCATACAAAATTTCAGTTAAAATTCCACCTCCCTGAGAAATTTGAAGCCAAGACCCCTGAATTTAAAGCACGAGAATGATATCCTCACTGTCGTCACTCACCTCTGCTGCTCCCATACTGGGCTTGGGCTTTGGCTTTTGATGCACAAATCATTAGAAAAGAGCAAAAAACAATGAAGCTGATTTTGTGTGGAGCTGTTAAATATAGTATTGATGCATAAAGCAGAAGAGCACACTGTGGGGCAGGTGTTGAGATAGTTCTTAGATATCTGCTCTATGTGGTGGTCTTCTGACCCCTCACTTTTGACTTGGGGAACCTTGGCAGGGCAGCCAATGGAGTTGATGGCAACAATGGCCAGAGTTTCATTGACTGTTATTTACCCATGCTTGCCCCTGTCACATGCTGCAGTGCAGTCTGGCTAGGCGGGAGGGAGCAAGTGAACCTCTCTGGTCTGCAATCCAGCATTTATTTAAAGACATGAGAGAGTCTCCAGTGGTGAACCCTCACAGGTACACCACCTAGAAAACAATATTGAGCAGGCTAATACTGTGTTGTTATGTGTGTGTTATCAAAGACTCAAGTTCCCATAAAGCAATGCAGTAGGGCACATAATGCTACGCAAATGCAGAAGTGCCAGAAGGTTTGCATGCTTTGCAGCTGTGTGTTGTACTGACAGCAGTTCCTGAGTAAAAATGCAAAAACTATAGCCACGCGAGTTTGTCATTTATTGCACAAACAAAACATGATGTCAGAAGATGGCGCAAGGGAGGAAAACTGAGATTAAGTGAATGACTGCGAGAAACAAGCTGACACTTTGGAGTGAACGGTTACCGCAAGGTTGAGAGACTGACTGAAAGTTGCTAGCAGCAGATGATGTTGAAAGCTAGTGGAAGCTAGCGAGGAGATTCTGGTACCAAGAATTCCTGCTATGGGTAAGTTAACTCCTCCTACACCTGTGCAGTTCAGTGGAAATCTTGCTGATACCTGGAAACGTTTCAAGCAGAGGTTCAATATATATTTAGCTACTAGTGGAGCAGGGGGAAACAATGAAAAACTGAAAGTGTACATTTTTCTGCATGTAATTGGCAAGAATGCTCTGGACATTTATAACAGTTTTCAGACTGATGAAGAAAATCTGATGCTGGCTTCTCTAATGATGAAATTTGAAGAATGTTTTGTCCCAAGTAAAAACTTTACGTTCAAGAATTATAAGTTTTTCTCCTGCAACCAGAAGCAAGGCATGAGCTTTGACCAGTTTGTGGCTGAGCTCCTTACATTGAGTAAGCAAATTTGGAGATTTAAAAGATTCTTTAGTTAGGGACAGAATTGTATGTGGTATTCTAGATAATAGACTCAGAGAAAGACTGTTGTGCAAGAAAGATATGACATTTGCCAAGATGGTGAGTATGTGCAGGGCTGCAGAGACTACACGGGCGCAAGCCAAGGAGTTGCATAGAGAAGGTACAATGGTGCAGACTGTGAAAATGGAGGAATGCACCACAAAACATTCCCCAAAACTGAAGCAGAGCAAAGAGAAAAGCTCTGAAAGCAAATGTGGCAGTTGTGGAGGCAGACACATGCCAAGACCATGTCCTGCATATGGCGAGCACTGCAATAATTGTGGGAAGAAAAATCATATGCAAAGTGCTGCAAGGCTGGGACTGTAAAGAAAAAGGTGCATTCAGTAGACGAGCAACAAAAGGAATTCTTTGTGGATTCAGTGCAGGCAAAAAGAGTTCAAAGGGCTGAATGGATTGTTCCAGTGACTGTGACTGAAACAATAATTCCATTCAAGCTTGATACAGTCACGCAGGTGAACCTATTATCCTTTGATGAGTATAAGACACTTACTGTGAAGAGTAAATTTTACCCAGTAAAGATAAAGCCGACAGGATATACTGTCCGTCAGTGTGTGCATCATTGAAGATTGTGTTTCTTCTTCATCAGAGCAAGATCTAGGTAAGGCTTTGCTTGGTAATTTGCTTAGAGTTGCTGTGCATTCTGTTTACTCTGTTTACTCTGTTGTTTGGTTAGGATTCGTTGTCTATTTATAACCGTGTGTCTTGTTTGGTAGGGTTGCTAGTTTATGTTACTTGGTAGTCTTAGTTACTGTCACGTTAGCTGTTGAGTTGTTAATTTGCGTTTTTTAGTTAGTTTGGTAGTTTTTGCCACGGCCGATTTCCAGTTTGTTCTGCTTCCTGAGGGGGCAGGACTGTAGCCAGCCTGTAAGCCGCGAGTGTTGTGAGCCACAAGACTCTTTAGTAGTGTTTCTACTCAGCGGTAGCTGTAGCGGCAGCTGGAATGGTCTCGTCTTCCTTGTCTCGTTGTACGAAGACTCGGTTGGACTAAGACAAGGGAACCTACCTGTGCGAGCGCACCGAGGAAGGACAATGAGGGACACTACTGCAGTCTGCTCGCTAGCTACCCTGTGGTTGGGTTTTCTCTCAATGTTCGTGCTCTAGTTATTGTGTTGTTTTTCTGGTTCATTCATCCATTTTGTATCTCCTGAGTTTGTGCTACTAACACCTATTGTTCTGCATCGTCTTGTCCCTCTCCCACACCAATCATGTGCCATCTACCCATTCCTGTCCGAATCTCCCTTCCCAATCTTCGCAGACAGCAACCTCGCAGTCGTAACCTGTCTAACCTTATTCATCCACTTCGTTCTACTGATATTACTGTTGTCATTTCCGGTGGCCTCTGGAATTGTCAGTCGGCAGTACAGAAGGCCAACTTCATCTCTGCTCAGGCCTCCATGCTGTCCCTTCACTTCCTTGCCCTCACTGAGACATGGATCACACCTGAGAACACCACCACCCCCGCTGCCCTCTCCTCTGCCTTCACCTTCTCCCACTCCCCCAGACCCTCGGGGAGGGGTGGAGGAACTGGTTTCCTGATCTCCCCCTCGTGGAGTTTCCGTGTCGCCTCCCTCCCTTCCATCTCCCCCACCTCCTTTGAATTTCATGCTGTTACTGTTTCTTCCCCTTGTAAACTGCACATGACTGTTCTCTATCGTCCACCAGGCCGGCCCTCTGCAGTCGTTTCTAGATGAACTGGACACCCTCCTCAGCTCCTTCCCAGAGGACGGTACTCCCATCCTGCTGCTTTTGGACTTCAATCATCCGCTGAACTCCACTCAGTCTGCTGGGCTCCTCCCCCTCCTCCAGTCCTTTGACTTCACCCTAGTGGAGTCCCCACCTACACACAAGGCTGACAACCAGCTGGACCTTATCTTCACAAGAGGCTGCCCTGCTCCTGATCTCATGGTCACACCTCTCAACACCTCTGATCACTACTTCCCATCCTTCTTCCTTCCATTCATATCCTCCCCTAAATCCTCTGCTCCCACCCCTTTAGGAGTAACCTTTGCACCCTCTCTCCAAGTGCCTTTTCTTCTGCTGTGTGCTCTTCTCTCCCTTCTGCTGAATCCTTCTCACTTTTCTCTGTTGAGGAGAAATCCTGTACTGTCCTCTCTGCCCTGTCCTCCTCCCTGGACACCCTCTGTCCCCCTGTTACTAAACCAGCGCGCCTGTCCCCTCCCAGTCCCTGGCTGACTGACTGCATTCGTGCAGACAGAGCCAAACTTCGTGCGGCTGAAAGGAGATGGCAGAAATCAAAATCTCCAGATGACCTATCCCATTTCCACTCTCCTCATTTCCTTCTCATCTGCCCTATCCTCTGCTAAGTCCGCCTTCTTCCACTTCAGGATCCACTCTGCCTCCTCTAACCCTCGCAAACTCTCCTCTACATTTTCCTCCCTCCTCTCCCCCCCATCTCCTCCTCCCTCATCCCTTTCTGCTGATGACTTTGTCTCATTCTTCGAGAAGAGAGTAAAAGACATCTGCAACTCTTTCCCCTTGTCTCCTCCCATTTGGGATCCCGCACCCGCTGTCACTCCCACTACCTTCTCCTCCTTCTCCCCCCTAACTGACTCTGATGTTCTGCAACTAATAAAATCCCACCGTCCCACTACCTGTCCTCTTGATCCTATCCCTTCTTCTCTCTTTCAGTCCATCTCCAAGGACATTCTTCTCTTTATTTCTTCCTTAATCAACAGCTCCCTGTCTACTGGTGTAGTTCCCTCTGCTCTGAAGAGGGCATGGGTCATGCCACTGCTAAAGAAACCCACTTTAAATCCAGCTGATGTCAGAAGCTACCATCCAGTATCTCTTCTACCATTTCTCTCCAAAACCCTTGAACACGCTGTCTATAACCAACTTTCTCCCTATCTCCTCCAGAATAACCTCCTGGACCCGAACCAGTCAGGATTCAAAGCCGGCCACTCCACTGAGACTGCCCTCCTCACAGTCACAGAAGCACTTCACTTGGTCAGAGCGAAGTCTCTCAGCTCTGTCCTCATACTGCTTGACCTCTCCGCAGCATTCGACACTGTGAACCACCAGATTCTTCTCTTGTCGCTTGCTGGGATGGGCATCTCAGGATCTGCGCTCAAGTGGTTTGAATCCTACCTGTCTGACCATTCCTATCAGGTATCCTGGAGGGAATCAGTCTCCCACCCCCGCCCTTTCCAGACTGGGGCCCCACAAGGTTCCGTACTTGGCCCACTCCTTTTCTCACTCTACACTAAATCGCTTGGACAGGTTATCTCTGCCCACGGTCTTTCCTACCACTGCTACGCAGATGACACACAGTTATTCTTCTCTTTCTCCCCTTCCGACTCTCAGGTCCACCCATGCATTGCAGCCTGCCTAGCCGACATTGCCTCCTGGATGTCTGTTAACCATCTTAAGCTCAATCTGGAGAAGACTGAGCTACTCTTTTTTCCAGCCAAGAACTCCCCAACAATCGACGCTCCGATCACCCACCATTGAGGGTTCTGTGGTGACCCCTTCCAGGTGAGCAAAAAACCTTGGCGTGACCCTGGACGACCAGCTAACATTCTCAAGCCACATCATAGCGGTCACCCAGTCCTTCAGATTCTCCCTCTACAACATCAGGAGGATCCGCCCTTTCCTTACCCAACAAGCAACCCAGCTCCTTGTTCAAGCACTAGTCATTTCCCGCCTTGACTACTGCAACACCTTGGCTGGCTTACAGGCCTGCGCCATCAGGTCGCTTCAGCTGGTTCAGAATGCTGCTGCAGGCCTGGTATTCAACCTCCATTCAACCTACCAGGCCACAAGAGGCTCTGCCGTGTCCTACCTTCAGTCTCTGATCACTCCAAACACTCCAACCAGACCTCACCACTCAACCTCCTCTGGACAGCTGGCGGTCCCCTCACTTCAGGAACCTGGCAGCCGCTCCACTCGGCCACGTCTTTTCTTTGCCCTCGTTCTGCGGTGGTGGAACGACTTTCCTCACCCAATCAGAACTGCAGAATTACTTGCCATCTTCCGCAGGAGCCTGAAAACCAACCTTTTCAGAATCCACCTGTCCCCTATTGTGTAACCTTTCTGTTATGTATCTATGCGTCATGGTATAAAATGAAAAAAAAAATCTTCTGTACTAATCCTGTCTCTATGTCACAGGTTTTGTTTGCAGATTTCTGTTTTATTGTTGCAGGATATACAGGAGCATGGTACTGTAAATAATTATTTTGCATTCCTACTGTGATCTTTTGCCTATGAGGAAGTCAGCTATACCAGATTGATGCACTAATTGTAAGTTGCTTTGGCTTAAAGCATCTGCGAAATGCCAAATTGTAAATTGTAAAATGTTCTGTCAAAGGGAGCTGCAGGGTGACTTTTGAGCACAAGGGTCAGAGGCTAAAGACACAGCTACTCATCGTTGATGCAAAAGTGCAACCAATACTTGGTCTTGAGGCATGTGAAAGGCTTAACCTGGTGAAATGAGTTTTCGTGGTGACTTCACAGACCAAGACAGGTCACAGCTTACTGATGGAAGAGTACGCTGATGTTTTTGAAGGACTAGGATGCTTACTCGGAGAGCACAAAATACACATAGACGAGACAGTACCACCTGTAGTCCATGCCTGCAGGAAAGTTCCGTTTGCACTGAGAGAGAAACTAAAAGATGAACTGGCCCGCATGGAGAAAATGAATGTAATCTAGAAAGTGGAAGAGCTGACAGAGTGGGGGAGTTCTCTGGTGATAGTGCAGAAGAAGAATGGGTCACTGAGGATATACTTAGACCCAAGAGATCCTAATAGAGCCATCAGGAGAGAACACTTCAAACTGCCTACACAGGAAGAGATGTTGTCCAAGTTTGCTGGTGCCAAGTGATTCAGTAAGTTCAAAGCATTTTGGCAGATGAAGCTCGATGAGGCCAGTTCAAGATTATTCACTTTCAACATGTCAGAGAGGAGATACTGCTTCCTCCGTCTCCCATATGGAATCCTTTCTGCCCCAGACATCTATCATAAAACCATCCACGCAATCTTTGAACACATTCCAGGGGTCAAGACCATGATGGATGACATAATCATGCGGGGGTGAAAAACAAAGAAGAACATGATGAATGGATGAAACAGGTGCTTGATCTGACACGGAGGGTCAACTTGAAACTAAACAAAGAGAAATGTGAGTTTGGTGTGAAGAGTCTGACCTTCATAGGAGATGTTCTGTCTGAAGAGGGGGTGAGGCCAGACCCAAGAAAGACCTTAGCCATTGAAAACATGGAACAACCGCAAAACAAAGAGGAGGTGAGACGGTTTTTGGGGATGGTCACCTACCTAGGTAAGTTCATCCCTAGGTTGTCAAAGGTGGCGGCACTGCTCCAATGTCTCCTGTAAACAATATGGTCGTTGTGCGTTGCTAGGATGTTGCTGGGTGGTTGTAAAGTGTTGTTAGGTGGTTGCTAGGGCATTGCTAGTTGGTTGCTAGGGTGTTACTAAGTGGTTGCTACGTGGTTGCTAGGGCAAACAATATGGTTGCTAGGGACACACCCAACTTTGGTGACTGTTGGATCACCATATTAGGTCCTGTGGCCATTGGTCAAATGGTGACCGAGTGGTAAGGCTTTGAGACATGCACTAAAGTAAATGGTGGGGGACAGAGCGGTAAGACCTTAAAAATGAACTGAGGTCAATGGGAGGATGGAGGGATGAGTGAATGACAAAAAGATGAGTGCGGGTCAGTATGGGTTTCAGTGAGTGTTGGGTGGCATGACCTGAGCCAGCATACCCTCTCTATCTCGCTCGGTCTAAAGGGTACAGTACCAACGCGTGTATCTGTGACTTTGAATGCTACAAACTTGCGCTGCCTTCAAAGCCTATTAATTTTAAATGACTCTTTCACAATTACTTTGAACTCTCTTCCTGATTTTTTGGACTCCATAAATCCAAAAAATGATATCCCACACAAAGCCATAAAGCATAGACTTATGATAATACTTTTGTTCATGATGTCGGGGAATGTTCAGCCTAACCCTGGTCCTGACATGCACTGTATTCAAACACCTACGGATTTTAAATCTAGGTCAGGCTTGGGCATTATTCACCTTAATGTTAGGAGTTTGATTTCGAAGTTGGATTTGGTGAGAATTTGGGTGAAATCGACTGACACAGATGTTGTTGTATTATCTGAAACCTGGCTTACTAAATCCATTCTTGATAAGGAAGTTTGCATTGTTGGTTATAACGTGTATCGAACTGATCGCCCAAGAAAAGGCGGTGGTGTTGCTATTTACATCAAATGCAAATTTCATGTTAACTTAATTCGTTCTGACTCCTTGACCAAACAATTTGAGTTCCTGGCCCTAAATCTTGAAGTTTCTAAAGGTCATTTTATTACTGTGGTTGGGTGTTACAGGTCCCCATCTGCATCAAATGACTCTCTATCTTCATTGTTTAATTTTTTGTCTCAGTTGCATTACAATGAAATTGTTGTAATTGGGAATCTAAACTGCGACTGGTTGATGCCTGTCTCAGATGCTTTTAAAAGACAGTGTGATTCTATGAATCTGACACAAATAATTAATTCACCTACTAGGCCTAACCCCAAATGTCCTGAGAAATCTTCTCTTATTGATTTAATTTTAACAAATGTTTTGTTCACTGTTTTATAGCAGCTATCAGAGATGTTAAGGTCCCTAAGTGCAAACCTCGTTTTGTGCAAAGACGGAATATGAAGGTATTTGTCAAGCAGGGCTTTTTGCATGATTTATTTTATTTTGATTGGCACAGAATTGTCCTTATTGATGAAGTTGAATCAGCCTGGAATTTTTTTCAAGACAGCTTTTTAAAAATTCTGAATAAGCATGCTCCCATTCGCAAGTATAGAATTAAGGGGCGGGACAACCCCTGGTTCACAACGCAGCTCTCGAGTATGCTCCATGAACGTAACACAGCCTGGGCAAAGGCAAGGAAGTCTGGTGCTCAGGCTGATTGGCTTATCTTTAGACAGTTAAGAAATAAATGTACATCTCTTATTAGGAAGGCCAAATCTGAGTTTTATCTATCTGTAACTACAGAAAACTTAAAAAATCCACAAAGATTTTGGAAAACTATTAAATCTTTGTCAGCCTGTGATAGCTCTAATAATCTACCATCCTCTATAATCAAGGACTCTGTTATTGTGTCTGATAGGTCAGAAATGTTGAACTGTTTTAATGAGCATTTTATATCCTCTGGGTTTTTATTTGAATCTGTCGTGACTTCCCCTGTTGTGGAACCTGGGATCTGTGTTGACAATGCTGCTCGTGTTGATCAAACATTTTGTTTTACTCCCTTCTCTGTTGCTGAGGTTCACAGAGCCCTAAAGCAGTTGAACCCTCACAAACCGGCTGGCCCGGATCACCTGGAACCAGGTTTCCTAAAATTAGCAGCAGACTATATAGCTGAACCTCTGACACATCTTTTCAATCTTACTTTGGTTTCTAATAAAATTCCTAAGGTCTGGAAGGCTGCTTATGCCCCTGTTAAAAGGGGGAGATCCTACACTGTTGAACAATTACAGACCAATCTCTAAAATTTCAGTTTTAGCAAAGGTTCCTGAAACACTGGTTAGTGACCAGATTAAGGAGTATTTATATACAAATGATATTTTATCTAAATATTAGTCAGCATTCAGAAAAAACCATAGCACTGTAACTGCTGCCATGAAGGTGGTTAATGACATAATAGAAGCTCAGGATAATAAGCAGCATTGTGTGTCTCTATTTATTGATTTATCAAAGGCATTTGACAGAGTGGATCATGACACTTTGAAGCAATGCCTTTTTAACATTGGGTTCTCCGATCATACAATAAGTTGGTTTGTCAAATACCTTACAGAGAGGACTCAGTGTGTACAGTTTGATGGTCTTACATCTGACATACTTACAGTTAGTAAGGGAGTCCCACAGGGTTCAGTTCTGGGTCCACTTTTATTTACAATTTACATTAATTGTTTGGGATTGAATGTAAATAATGCAAATTTCCATTTCTATGCTGATGACACTATTATTTATTGCTGTGCTCTCACTGTAAAAAAGGCTCTGGAGTACCTGCAAGCCGCTTTTAATTTAGTACAAGTTCAGCTTTGTCAACTGAAGCTTGTCTTAAACCCAGATAAAACTAAAATCATGGTTTTTTCAAACTCCGGAAGAGTGCTTTCAAATAGGAGCATTGTAACTTTTGAAGGTAAAGAAATTGAAGTGGTTACCACTTACAAATACTTGGGAATCTTAATTGATGATCGCCTTTCTTTCAAGCCTCATATTCAACACCTGGTTCAAAAGCTTAAGTTAAAACTTGGGTACTATTTTAGGAACAAATCTTGTTTTTCTTTTGTTGCCAGGCAGAGATTGGTTGCTACAACGTTTATGCCTGCTCTTGATTATGGTAATTTGTTATATATGAATGCCTCAAGCCAATGTCTTCATATGTTGGATACAGTTTATCATGGGGCCTTGAGGTTCATTACTAATTGTAGGGTCCTCATTCATCATTGTACATTATATTCCAAAGTCAATTGGCCTGCTCTGTCTATACAAAGACTTAAAGAGGCCATTTTAGGAAAACTTCCCTCTTATTTATGTAATTATCTGTCACAAAAATGTGAAGGCACTTATAGGTTAAGGTCTCAAGCTTCTTTGCCTTTGGCTGTTCCTGAAGTTCGTACCGAGTTTGGCAAGAAGGCTTTCATGTATTCTGCACCCTCTGCCTGGAATAGCCTGCAAAAAGTTAAAACTTCAGGACTTGGTCACGCTCAGTGAATTTAAAGCTATTGTTAAGAGTTTGGAAACAGAGTCTATTGGGAATTGCAAATGTTTTTAGCTGAAAATTGATTGCTTTTGCACTTGTTGTATTTTGCACTTTCTACTTGTCCTTTGTCTTTTTGTGTATTTTTTTATGTTTATGTTGTTTTGTTTTGTCTGTGTGCTGCTTTTCTTGGCCAGGTCTCTCTTGTAAAAGAGATTTTAAATCTCAATGGGACAAACCTGGTGAAATAAAGGTTAAATAAAATAAAAAATGTGAGGTACTGTGACAGTAGGCTGAAAGGTGACCAAGCAGTAAGACTTTGAAAAATGTATTGAAATCAATGGGAGAATTGAGGGATGAGTGAACAACAAAAAGTTGAGTGCAGGTCAGTATGATTCTCAATGAGTGTTGGATGATTTGACCTGAGGCAGCAAATGTGGTATGGGGGCTGTCGGGCCAAAGGTGACTGAGTGGTAAGACTTTGAAAAATGAATTTAAGTCAATGGCAGGATGGAGGGATGAATAAATGAGTAAAAACAACTGATTAAAATAATGACAAAAAGACAATGACAAAGACGAGTGCGGGTCAAAACGGTCTTGGATGAGTGTTGGGTGATTTGTCCCAAGGCAACATGTGAGGTGTGGTGGCTATGGGGTGAAAAGTGAGCAAGTGGGAAGGCCATGAAGGGCGAGGGGGGTGATTTTGAAAATGAATGGGAGTCTATGGGAAAAAGTGATGAAAAAATGACAAAAACCAGAGAACGAGTGTGGGTACGGCTTAGCTGTACACAAGCAACCCGATCGGGGTCAGACCGGACGGGTTACAGTTGGTTTGGGGTGGATATCTCGAAAACTGTGGGAGGAGAAGTGTCCCCAAATTTGGTGGAATAAGAAGAAGAAGAAGAAGAAGAAGAAGAACTAGAAAAGTGCATTTCCTGAGTGTGCTTGCAACCCGGCAGCGAAAACATGGTAACGTATATGAGACGATCGCTAGGATGTGGCTAATTGCTTGCTAGGCTGTTGCTAGGTGGTTGCTAGTGCGTTGTTAGGTGGCTGCTGTGGTGGTTTTAAGTGGTTGCTAGGGGGTTGCTAGGGTAAACAATATGGTCGGTGGGGCAATGGTAGGTAGTTGCTGGGCAGTTGCTGGGTGTTGCTAAGTGGTTGCTAGGGTAAACATTATGGTCACTGGGCGTTGCTAGGGTGTTGCTTGGTGGTTGCCCAAGTGTTTCTAAGCGGTTGCTAGTTGGTTACTAGGGTGTTGCGAGGCGGTTGCTGAGGTATATAAGGTGGTTGCTAGTGTGTTGCTAGGTGGTTGCCAGGGGTTGCTAGGGTAAACAGTATGGTCGCTGGGGCGTTGCTAGGGCGTTGCTGGGTGGTTGCCAAAGTGTTGCTAAGTGGTTGCCACTTGGATGCTAGGGTGTTGCTGGGTGATTGCCAGGGTGTTGCTAAGTGGTTGCTAGGGTAAACAATATGGTCTCTGGGCATTGCTAGGGCGTTGCTGGGTGGTTGCCCAAGTGTTTCTAAGTGGTTGCCAGGTGGTTGCTAAGGTGTTGTTATGCAGTTGCTAGGGTGTTACTAAGTGGTTGCTAGGCGGTTGCTAGGGTAAACAATATGGTTGCTGGGCATTGCAAGGGCGTTGCTGTGTGGTTGCTAGGAGGTTGCTAGGGTGTTACTAAGTGGTTGCTTGGCGGTTGCTAGGGTAAACAATGTGGTTGCTAGGGACACACCCACCTTTGGTGAGTGTTGGGTCATATGACCCAAAGTAGCATATCAGGTCCCGTGGCTATTGGTCAAATGGTGGCCAAGTGGTAACATTTTGAAAAATGAATTGAAGTCAATGGGAGGATGGAGGGATGAATAAACGAGTAAAAGACGAGTGCGGGTCAGTATGGCTTTCAATGAGTGTGGGGTGGCATGACCTGTGCCAGCATGTGAGGTAATGTGACCATAGGCCGAAAGGTGATTGAACGGTAAGACTTTGAAAAATGAATTGCTTCGCATTGCAAGCACACTAATAAAACTATCAGATAACAATCGTGTGCTTGCAATATGGACCATGAATGAATCAAGATATCAGTCAGACTACATCCTCATGTGAGACATGTCTGAAATACAGACCAAAACAGGCAGAGCTGCTGACATCTCATCCTTTGCCAGATAGGCCATACTTCAAAGCTGGACTTGTTTGATTGCAATGGGAAGAGTTACAGTGTAGTTACAGACTACTTCTCCTTTTATCCAGAAGTGACAGCATTACAATCAGCATCCACTAGAGCAGTGATCACCTACCTGAAGACAGTTTTCGCTAGACATGATGTTCCATGTGAGCTGATCTCAGACAATGGTCCACAGTTTGCGAACAGTGATTTTGCATCCTTTGCAAAAGAATGGGGTTTTCAGCATATAACCTCAAGCCCACACTATCCTAGGTCAAATGGCCTGGTGGAGAACGCAGTCAAAGTGGTTAAGAGTCTGTTGAAGAAAGCACAAGATGGACAAGAGGATTTCCATCGAAGCCTCATGATCTACAGGTGCACACCACTGCAGAATGGCTTGTCACCAGCTCAGATGCTGATGGGACGATGTATACAAACCAACCTACCCATGCATGAGCAGCTGTTGACACCTAAGGGAGCATACAAAGTCAAAATAGCCTAAGAGAAAGAAAAGTAAAGGCAGAATTAACAACACAACAAGAGGGCGAAAACCTTACCAAAACTGGAGCCTGGAGATCAAGTCTGGATTCGAGACCATGTCACCTGCAACTGGACCATGCATGGTTGTGTGTGTGGCCCCACATTCTTACCAGATTCGCACTGAGCAAGGTACACCATTTGGATCTCAGGCCACAAGCACCAACCCACAGCCATGATGCTTCGTCAGATAGCATGTCACAACAGCCTCAGGATACCAGAACTGAACAGGCTGAGGGTGTTACAGCACAGACGAGGGACCCAAAAGCAGACCACGCACGGTCAGGGTAAAGTGCGTCTTTATTTGAATCGGCAGGCAGAGTTCGAGAGCCGGGAACAGGCAGGGTCAGCAACGGGTAAGCAGTCCGTGGGAAAAACCAGGGCGAAGTCAGGAACAGGCAGAGTCAGGAACCAGGAGACAGTCCGAGGGCAATTCCGGGAGCGAAGTCGGGCAGAAGCGGAGTCAGGCACGGGGCAGGCAGACGAACAAGCAGACAGGGCAAAAATGGCAGGCAGAAAAACCAGGTCGGGGCACAAGCGAGATCGAAAGGTACAGAAAGCAAATCCGGAAACAAAACGCGGGGACGAAACAGGTCAGGAATAACACTGCTACGAACTAGCAACGAGACAGGAACAGGCAGGGCATAAATAGGGCAGAGCAGACAAAGTGATGGGGAACAGGTGAGCTGGCAGGCAGGTGGCGGCGATGAAGCAACGAGGCAGGCGGGGACAGGGGCGGGGCTAGAACACAAGGAAAACAAAAGCACATGGACAGGGGAAGAAAACAAACACACAGCTAGGGGGCCGGGGCACTGACAGAGGGTGACTTATTACACAGAACAGTCACTGAAGTAACAGCACTACACCAGTACAGGTGCACAGCAGATCAAAAAGGACTGTTAAACCACCAAAAAGACTGGTTGAAAGCTGCTGAAAGTAAATTACTGCCGTAGTAGTTGTTTAAAATATGGCATGGATGTATATATGTAACAGTTTGTTTGTTGCAGATTTAGTAGATTTAGTAATGACCTGTTTTGAGGTGCATACAGACTAAAAAAAAGTTGTAAAACAACTTAGCATTACTGGTGGGTGTTTTATTTTTCCATGGGGGAGTTGTGTTGTCACCTTTGTGATATCAAAGACTCAAGTTCCCATAAGGCAATGCAGTAAGGCACGTAATGCTACGCAAATGCGGAAGCACTGGAAGGTTATGGTACCATGCTTTGCAGCTGTGTGTTGTTCTGACAGCAGTTTCTGAGTAAAGATGTAAAAACTATACCCACACGAGTTTGTTATTGCACAAACATGACAAAGACAACAAAGAAGAAGTGAACCAAAAACACACAAGATTACTGTCTCTTCTGAAGGACCTACCATGCACCCTGGCTCCTATTTTTAGAGATTCTTTTCAATGTTACAGCTTTCTCTCACTCTGCCTCAGTGTTGATGTAGCCAACACCCCCTGACAAAGCCAATCATCTTCATCAGGGGCGTCATGAAAACTAAATTTGTGGGTGGGCACCATTTTCAGACATGTTCAAAACCACACACAAAACATAAAAAATACACATATGCATATATTAATGTTCTTGAAACCTACCACATAGCTGTCCCTTGCTGGAGCATGAAGCTTCAGGGGCATCTTCTGTTTGGTCCAAATATGCCTTGTCCTGTCCTGTCATTTTTTAATCCATAAAACACCTCTAACTTTGTCTGCTTCATTCTACCAATGAAAATAATACAATAATATAAAATAGTCACTGACAGGATGATGGTCATACATTCAACAATAGCAAAAAGTGGGTAACTACAGTCAAATTCTGTACGTCCCCTGTGGAAAGTTACTACATAGGCAACTGTTTCCATCAGATTGGAAAAAAGAACAAGGCACACAGAACAACCACACGTCCACAAAAAACAACTGGCTCATAAATTAATCAGCAAAACACACCATGTAAGTAGATACCGAACCATGTGACTATTTACAGCTGCCATAGTGCATTATGCAGCGAGCATGAAATGAAGTAAGCAAGTTTGGCAGTGTAACATTTAGCTAGCTAGCTAGTGAACGTCAGCCAGAAAATAGTTCCCTAGTTGTGTTCAAAATACGTGACATCGAGATGGAAGAGGCTGTGTTGTGTTGGTGGCTAGCTAGCAAGCACTGATGGACAGTGTAATTGGTACAGGCAAAACTACAAACTGACAAACGAGCTGTAGCTGATCTGCCATTATAACTAAGGATGGGAGACCTTGCTGGCTAACGTTAGCTAGCTAACATTAACATAAGTTGATAACGCAGCTTCACAGTGGCTGTGTCCCAATTCAGGGGCTGCATCCTCCGAAGGCTGCATTTGAAGACCGATTGCGTCACAGTCGGCACGACAAAGCTGTACCATTTCGAAGGCTCCTTCAAATGCGGCCGAGAAATGCGCCCTTCTTTTCCCGGGCAACGAAGGAAGCACAGGGTGTATCCTTTGCTGGCCAACCTATCCCAGGATTCACTGCGCGCCGGTGATGAATCACTTTTCAAAAAGAAAATGGCGGGCACAACAAACACAGTGGCCGAGGAGTACACTTTTAAATCTCAACTTAATCGAATAGCTAATGATACAAATGTTAAAAAAAACCAAGGGGCCTTAAAACCTCAAATTTTCGTTAAAATAGTTACGTGTTAAGTTACGTGACGTTAGTGATGTTAGCTAGCTAGCTTACTGCAGCTTACTGCAGCTCGGCTTCCCGCATCCGACCTATGTTTCAGCCTTAAAAAATAAAATTAAAAATTCTGGCTCCATCTTTTAGCTAGCTAGCTAGCTGTGTCCCAAATTTTAACTGCTGCTGTCAAGGTTGCTAGGCGACAGGAGTGGCGCTTGGTGAAGCAACGGTAAGGGCTGGAACAGCTCGTGACGCAAATAGGAAATTCTCACGTAGACCAGACCGTCTCATTTCGGTTCAGCCTTCGCGGTCTACGAAGGCCACGCCTTCGTAGACCGTGTCCTTCGAAGGATGCTGCCCCTGGATTGGGACACAGGCAGTATGTCTGTGCTAGCATATTGATGAAATAGCTAGCCAAGTAGACATGTGCATGATATATTTTGACAGTTTTAGGCTACTGCAGCATATGTCTGTGGGACAACACAGAACAATTCAGTTGCCCTCTTATTCTTGCAGCAGCACATTTGCTTGGCTAGCGATTGTAAACAGCTAAATATAGCTAACCTTGTTTACTGCCACTGCGACGTGAGATGAACTCATGTATGATGGGGAGTTATCGGTAGAAGACGGGAAGGATGAGGGGTGCAGGGTGGGAGAGGGGATTAAGAGGTGCGATCTGGCAGAGGAAGCTCGCCCATTTCAGCTAAACCTAGGCCAGGTTACCCTGACTGCAGGCTTAACAATGTAGGCAGGTTATTGATTGATTGAATGATTATTAATAGATTTTTACAAAACATTGGGTGGGCACGTGCCCACCTAAATTGATTGGCACGACGCCACTGATCTTCATCACACCCAGGTGCACCAACTGCTTTTGCTACATGAAAAGAGGGGCCCACTTCCCCTCCCCACAGACAGAAGCGTGATACTGTACCACCTTTATGGGTCTAGGAAGCCTTCATTAGACTCTGACACACTGAACATACATATGCTAGTACAGAAATGCAGTGATGGTCCAGATGGTCCTTTATCTTACTCGATCTCCAGCTGAAGGACATATTTTAGAATCTGGAATATTTTGTAGTTGTATATTTTGTTAGAGTCCCTCTAACGCAGTGTTTCTCAACCCTACTCCTGGCGGCACCCTGTCCTGCATATCTTCTATCTATCCTTTCTGCTTGATTAAATCAGGTGTGCTCATGAGTTCAGTCAGGTAGGTAGAGCAAGGATAGATGGAAAATATGCAGGACAGGGTGCCGCCAGGAGTAGGGTTGAGAAACACTGCTCTAACATTATGATCTATGTGAAAAGATATTATTCTCTCATTCATTTAACCTAGAAAAAACAGCAAAGCCAACATTGTTGAAAAACCAAATTTATTCAAGTGCCTTGGATGGAAATGTTTCTTGACCAAAGCCAAAAACACATTCTTAAAGGATGGGTCACGTTGATCATGAGCAAGTGTCTCATTTATATGCTGCTAAACATTTACTACAGCACAGCAGACGCACTCATTTGGCATTTGTGAGAGAACACACATATCCGAGCATAAAGGATTTCCTAGCACAACTGAGGGGGAGAGGTGTAAACTGTGACATTCGGTCCACAGAGAAACAAGGATGACGTGTGCTTTTTGCGCCAAAAAATGACAGTGACACAATAGAGACTGAGGTCTGGTGTAAGCTGTCTTGGAGGCCACCATTTATGACAGTGGTGATAATATCTTTCCTCTTTTAGCCAAAAGCCACAAGAAAAACAGTATCTAATTCCATGCAGCTGATAGCGTCTAAAATAAACAAGCCCTGATCCACATCCCTGACCTGGAGACCTACTGGATTAGAATCACAGTCAGTTCACTGTAGCAGTTCAGGTCCTAACACGATTTAGGAATGTCATGAATAAACAAGAGCCAATTTGAAGTAATGTGATTTTTTAAAAGGCTGAATGCAAGCAGTTGTCCTCTGTGGTTTTATAACTGTGGGGCTAAAATCTCAACGATCATTCTATTTATTAGAGCTGCGTTATTCAATTTGGTTTTGTATACCATTACTGGTGTGTGTGTGTGTGTGTGTGTGTGTGTGTGTGTGTGTGTGTGTGTGTGTGTGTTTGAGAGAGAGAGAGACAGAGAGAGAGAGACAGTGTAGTGTGAGAATTGGTAGTGTATTCCAGCATACATGTCTCTGTGTGTGTGTGTGTGTGTGTGTGTGTGTGTGTGTGTGTGTGTGTGTGTTTGAGTGAGAGAGAGACAGAGAGAGAGACAGTGTAGTGTGAGAATTGGTAGTGTATTCCAGCATACATGTCTCATTTAATTTCATCTGGTTGATCTAATCTGTGCTCACTTTCTTTGCAGAAGTCAAATGAATTCAGGCATCCACAACTAAAATATTGCATGACAAGGTCTTAACTGTTGGACACAGAATGTTGTTTCATGGGAGTAGCTAGCCAGTCTAATCACACAGTATGTACACGATCAGGTAACACACTCAATCTAGGAGAAATATGTTTATGGCTATTGACTTGAATAAAGACCCCAGTGGAACAAAGACTTTGGTTAGCTAATCTGTACCCTCATAAGTTTGATCGATTTAAAACTTACCTAGTAGGTAGACCTGATTATAGACAAATGTCAAGATAGAGAGCAAGATTGCAGTCCTGATTAAAATTAGAAACATTTGAAATGTTTATGATAATGAAACACAGCCAACCCCACACCAAAACAGACAGCAAAAAAGACCAGAAAGACCTGAAGTTGAAAGAAACAATTCTAAAGGTCGGAATATCCTAAAACGCAAACCCCTGGCAGTCCTGATTGCCAATGACCGACTGATTTTGGGCTGTTGCAGGAGAAAAACATAAAAAAGAAGCATGAAGACTGAAATGCAGCAGGCTGGCAGGCTTCAGTATCTCAGCACCAGTCAACAGCCACAGTGCACATGCTGTTTCACTAAATTTTACACAGTCTGCTTTCATGGGAAAAGCTCTGCCAGCATTCCTCTGTGTGTGCTTCAGCTAACTGGCATGTACAGGCAAATACTATCTGATGTAAAAATGACTAAAACCCAAAACTGCTGGATACAACTGGAAAACCAAATGGTTTCAAATTCAAAATATTTCTAATTGTGGGACAAGGTCTTGCTTTTAACCAGGTTTATTTAAAAAAAAAAGTCATGGATACAGTATCACATAAAGCCTGCTACTATCAGACCACACGTTTTTTAATACAAATTTCTTATGTATACAATCATCCTTCAGCTAGCATGCATGCCAGTCCACCATGCCCTCTGGTAAGCTCCGTAGTCCACAGATGACCGCTTATGGCACCACCTTAATTCCAGTGTATGTACAGGGATCCATCTCCTTCCACCTCTTATGATTCTGTTGTATCATTCCGCCTGTTTTATGCGTGTGCAAATCTGACTGCCCACACCAGGGATGGCCTCGGTGTCAGATGCTTCCATGGCAATTTGTGCCGAATCCTGTTTTTCCCAGTCGTGAAGCATTCAGACAGGCTGACACTCTGCTGTAAATTGCAGTAAATGGTCAGAGAGAGACAGGGAGACATGCACACTCCTACCAGTGGACAGCTAGCTTCCCCTGCTGAAGGGCACCCTGACCTTTGCATTGGCTGTCCTCCTCAATTGCAGTGTAACCCCTCTGATGTCTGTTTTGTAAATGTCTGAGATGGGTGTGGGGGGTATGTCAGACAGCTAGGGCCTCGTGATACCCTCTTGGGTTTGAGGTTGAGCACCTCTTATTGAAATTTGAGAGCAGAACATGCTGCAAACCTTCCTATCAATCTGGGAGATGTCCCACCCTTCCTTCTCCTTTTCTTTCCCTTTCTCTCACTCTCTCTCGCTCTCTCCCTGTCATCCCATTACTTTATGGTGTCTGACTGTAAACTTTAGGCCTATTTAAGAAATTCTCCTAGAGATAGATTGGGTGAATACTGTGTGTGTGAGTGGGTGTGTGTCTATGTATGTGTATCTATCTGTGCGTGTTTGTGAGTGTCTGTGTATGTGCATCTGTGTGTGTATGTATGTGTGCGTGTGTATGTGTAGCTATGTGTGTGTGTGCGTGTGTGCATGTGTGCATGTGTGTGTGTGTTTGGACAATCTCCTGAATGCTTGACATAGATCCTATTGAGTAATGTGCCTGACGTGTGTAAGGGAATGTAGTTTCAGGTCAGACTGAGTGTGAAAGCTTGCTGATGTTCTGGAGGGAGTAACTTTTTCATGTCAGTAGTTCTACATAAGACGTGTGATGGCAGAGTAGCTGCAGATGTGAAACTGATGATGGATGAAGATCCATGGGTGAGGGGATCGGAGCAGGGCTGGGGTGATGAGCATGTATTAGGCCTGCATTGTTTCAGTGCCTTAGAGGAATGTGTGTGGGGGGCTGCAGCAGGAGCTAAAGCAACAGTTTGTCATGCTGTGTGAGGGACATGGAAGGAACAGAGATCTTGTAGTATGCAGAGGCCATTTATGGCACAGTGCACATCTCCATTGCCCCATGCTCTCCCAGTTTCACTGCCTAGCTACCGTCCTGCATCAGGCACACACACACACATACACTTACACATAGACACTTATACACACATACACACAGATGCTTACACATACACACAAATGCATGTACATACACCCACATACATATGCACATACACACATGTACATACAGACATGCATGCACATATGCACTTATACACACACAGTTTGAGTCCCTGTGAGAAAGAGAGGGAGAGTGGAAGTCAGCTGAACCAATTCCTCTGACTCGTCATTAGCTCCTTGCCATGGTATCCCTGACTCACACACTGTATGTGTGTGTGCTAGTTTGTGTTTGTGTGTGTATGTGTGTCTGTCTGAGTGTGTGTGTGTTAGTGTGTTTATGTTAGTGTGTGTGTGTAAGGGTGAGTGTAAGTGTGAATGTGTTTGAGTATGTGTATTTGAGTGTGTGTGTGTTTTTCTGAATGTGTGAGTATATGTGTGTTAGTGTGCGTTTGAGAATGTGTGTGTATGTGTGTGTATGTGTGTGTGAGTTTGAGTGTGTGTTTCAGTATGTGTGTCTGTGAGAGTGTGAGTGTGTCTGACTGTGTGAGTCTGCGTGTATGTGTGTATGTGTGTGTGTGTGTGAGACAGAGGGAGAGACAGTTTGCAAGTCTGAGTGTGTGAGTGTGTGTTTGGGTATGTGTGTTTGTGGGTGTGTGAGTGTGAGTGTGAATGATTGACCATGATTCCTTTGTCTCACTGCAGACTGATTCATGATGACTTTAAAAGGTAAGCCAGCTGTGACTGAGGAGAAGAGCTGAATCATAGCTCAGGAATCCTTCCTGCTCCTGGTCATTTCTCCATTAAAAGGCAATCAATGAGCCTCCCACATTGTGTACTATAGTGATGTAACACACCTCCACAACAATTCAGTAATGAGTAATACACAACAAGATGATTCACACATGTAAGGATTGTGTGTTCTGCCATGACTGCCCACATCTCCTGCTGAGATGGTCAAGCATGATCAAACATTAGTCAACTTATTGAACATCACTCCCAGTTTAATGTGTTAATGTGCAAATGTGTTCAACAGCCAGTGAGTGAAAAAACCTCATAAGAAGAATGTCCACAGTTCTGAAACGTGCTTTTCCAGAGCTGAAGGGGAATGCGGTTTATAACATGTGAAACTGAACTGGAGAAATGTGGTGATGTAACGATAGCACAGTTTCTAAACATTGGGGAATTTTGTAGTTGCAGCAGTTTCTAATGTAATTTTCAGGAGGTCCATGTCTAACATGATAACATTGATGCTAACATACATCAACTAATCAATGCTGCATGCTGTTGAAACTGGCAGAATTGTGACAAATATTACATAATTGTCATTTGTGCAAGTTCTTACCTCCAGCAACTTACACAGTTTTGATTTTTACAGTGTCCAAGTATACAGCTGGATATTTACCAAGGTATTCTGGGGTAAGTACACAGCCTAAGGGTACAACAGAAATGACCTGGGAACTGAACTGGCAACTTATGGGTTGCATGCCCAGCTCCTTACCACAACTGCTGGTGTTTTGGGGGGTTTGAGTTACTATTAAGAGAAAATAAATAACCACCATGCTGCTGCCGCTACTCTGGGCTCGAGCATCAGGCAAGGGACGGATGATTCAACACAAACAATGAACTCTTTTTACAGGTGGTGCGACACCAGGGGCTGAAGCATTCCCATTAGACATCAAAGAGGTGACAGTGAGAGAGAGAGAGGCTGACAGGGCTTCCCAGGTGATGCATTCTTATACACCACCAGCCCTCAAACCGCCCTCTCCAGCCCTGACCCTGTGCTCTGTTCCCGTGGTTAGCGTTTCACAGTGGCGACGTTTCCTAAGAACTCCTGTTCAAAATCTCAAGATTAATATTACCCCTCCCCAAGAGCGCACAGATTCTCCCTGTCCTCTCTCTGCCTGCACAAACACAGCCATTTAAGGTAAGCTCAGTTGAACGCGGTAGGAATTTCCAAACAACCAAACTGAAAAAAAAAGTCTGGATGTTCAAGGAGTCAGAGGAAGTGCCAGCAGCATTGCCACACGTGAAGTTGATTGTTCTGATTGGCTCATATGAACCTGACATCACAGTGGTGGAGGCAGTAGTACGCTGAATATGTGAGGCTATGAATTTGAATGTGTTGCTGCACTTGCATATTGATAATGGTGCTTTCACAAAGGGCTAAACAAAGTGAAAATTTCTCACTCGCTGAAACCGCTGTACAACACAAACCAGAGGTTCTAGGTTTGATGAATTCTTAAGGGAGAAAGTTGGGAATCTTCCCCTCTCTGTTACTTTTTTAATCCCCGGAGTGTGACCTTCTCTTAGGATCACACATTGGGATTATACCCTTCCCACCACACATGCTATCTTCCCCACAGTCAGACAGAAGCAGAAATGTCAGCCCCAAAACATTTTTAAATGTTCTTTAATCGTAGCAGCCTGTAATTTGTAGAGGTGTGGTGGCAAGCATGTAAAATGTAACATAAGAGTTACCAGTTTGATTCCCCGGAGGGGCACTGTTGCTGTGCCCCGGGGTGAGGCTCTCAGGCTGCATAAATGGATGATATTGGAGGTCTTCCTGAATGGCGTCTTTGTCATGGTTGGCTTCACCGTAAATACCCATCTCCAGAAGGGCAGTCAAAGGCCCCCAGGATCATAGGCTCCACAGAGGAATGTGTGACTGATCAAGGTAGTGGCAAGAGTGCCTGCAGGATGAATGAGATGACGAAGATCAATATCACCACGCTGACCCCAGAACAGTGCACACGAGATAGTGCCTCTGAGTCACACAGTGGAAAGGGCATGAAAGACCAGTACTGCCTCACTGACCCCAGAACAGTGTGAATGAGAGATTGTCTCTGAGGCACACAGTGGAATGGGGAGGGAAAACCAGTGTCGCCACACTGACCCCAGAACAGTGTGAACAAGAGATCGTCTCTGAGTCACACAATGGAAAAGGGAAGGAAGCCTAGTAACACCGCACTGACCCCAGAACACTAAAGGAGACAGGTACATGAGCTCCAGCATTCCACCTCTATGTATGAGACGCCTGCTCACCTTCAATATGATGCAGTGCCCATAAACCTTTACTGTCTTTCATTGATGTAACATCAATAATGTTAAATCTATCAATGTAATCGTAGTAACTTCAATTGTAACGTAAATTCATCAATGTTGAATTTATTGATGTAACTGTAGAACTTTAAATTCATCAATGTAACCTTAGTGAGCATATCAGCAGGAATAAAGCCTGTTGAATGAGTTAATTAAATTTATGCATTACATGTTGTAGCAGTAGAGCTGTGGTAAGTCAGAGAATTGGTGATAGAACTGCTACGTCCAAGGTGATCTGATAACCAGTCGAAAACCTTTGGAGGTCAGAATAATGCCAAATAATCATCGAGACATGAATAACACTGATGGTTAGCTTTGACGAGCTGAGCAAGCAGAAAGCGTTAAATGTTATATCCTAGTGTTCATTGTTGATAATCTGTCCTAGTTACCAGGAGCTCACTGCATCAGACCCTAGCCACCGCAAATTTAAATGTTGACTCAGATGTGCTTCATTTTTCAGATTGAAGACATTCATTTTCATCTGCGTTCATCATCGCAATCCCGGATTTTGAGAATGCTGCAGGCTCATAGCGGTAACAGTATGAGCAGACCTTTTTCAATGTTTTGGATATGAGCGACTGCCGAATGAACAAATGTGTAAATATATATTTTATTAACGGGGAAATGTGACAATCCAGTGTACCTAGGCTGGTTGCTGAATAATGTACTTAATTAGAGGAATTGGTTATCTAAATTTGGTTTTATGGGTCTTACAGAAATCAGATTTTCTTTTATTTTTACTATTCTTCTATTTCATTTGAGACAGTGGTGTGGTGTAGTGGTAAGGAACAGGGCTAATAAACAAAAGGTTGTCGGTTTGATTCCCCACTAGGGCGCTGCTGTTGTACCCTTTAGCAAGGTACTTAAAATTGTAACCTACTGTATGTGTGTTGCTCTGGTTAAGAGCATCTGATAAATTATTCTGCCACAATCTCATGTCAGCCTCTGTCAGCTTTTCAAACAGCGTTCTTTAGAGCAACATGAGTATAAATTGCTAGTGTGAAGTGTTTGGAAAAACTGTCCCACTGCACTGAAACCCCTCTTGGCAGCGTAGCTTTAGTAACTCCACCAATTTCATCCTCCTGGTTAGCATGGCACACAAGGTTTCTGCACAATGAAACAGCAACAACTAAATAACATGCTGAAGAGGTATGCTTGGAAACACTACCACTGAAATCACATGATCTTGCCATATTCTCATTTATTCTCTATTTACTATTTATTCTTATTTAATCTTATTATTGTCTTGTTGTCATTTATCTTCTTTCAGTACAAATCCAGCAGCAGGAAGTCTGTCCAATCGCTTCCATTTTAGGTGAAAGATGTGGAGAGCAGCATATTTATTGTATCTCATAACTCACCTGAATGCTGCATTAGAAATCAAATGTTAAGTACCTGTTCAGCTCTGTAGACAGGCTTATCAGACACTTAGAAGCCTGTCCAGCTGAACAGATAATGATGAAATAACAGGGGAAATGTGGGATTTCACGGCTCTCTTGTCAGGCAGATTTCTTGGCATAAAACCAGAAGAAGGAAGTTTCTTCTTTGGCAAGTGACACAAAGTGTGCCAGAGAGCGAACAGATTAGCGGCCCACTCTGTGGAAGCTGGATGGGCAGTGTGACGAGCAGGAATTTTGGTTTAATTATATCACAGCCATGGTTTCACAGCAAGAGAGCCGTGTTGTAAGAAGATGACAGAAATGATAAGTATAAACGTCATCTTCGTGCAAAGAATTCCTGCAGGTTTCTCTGCTTGGGTGCTCTGGGGTCTGTCAGCAGAGACCAGAGGACACGTCCTGTAAACCTCATCTCCTTTAAAGAAAAAACACTTATATGTTTCTGAGGCTCATTGTGCTGTTCGACCTTTCATGTACTTCTCTCCGTATCGTTGCAATGGAGAAGTGTTATGTTACATGAGATTTATAGTGGTTTTCTCTAAGATGTGCTCCATCATAGTGCAGTTCAGCCAGGTAGGCGGTCACGGTTTCTTTTGCGGGTGGAATCTGAAGCTTTCACACCTTCAGACAGGACCCAAAAATCTGACCCCCTGTCTAAATATCCTGCATCTCAGGCTGGTTAATCCTGACAACTATTTTTATTTTCCAGAAAAAGAGAGCCCCCTGAAAATCAACTACTGAAATCTTGGCCACCTATTGTTCCTTTTCCTGTCTTGGTCACATTTTGTCAAACATTGTTTTATATGGGCTGTAGGAAACAGAGTAAAGCACATGACATCACAGAGTGTTGGGGAGGAGCGAGGGAGAGAAAGAGAGGAAAGACTGTGAGAGAGAAAGTAAAAGGAGTGAGTGAGAGAGAGGAGGCAGAGAGAGCTGGGGGAGGAAGAGAGCATGTCCAAGTGGGACGAGGGCTGCAGTGGTTCTGTCCTTATTTGGGGTGAGGAATGTGGAGGGGTCAAGATTGAGGCAGCTATGAAAGACTGATCTCTCTCTCTCCAACCGACCCCTCCAACCTATTATTCTTTCTGTCTCTCTCTTTAAATCAACAGCAGCCTGTGACTCTCCCTGGCTCTCTATCTTTAATTCAACACACCCACAACCCCTAAAACCTATGACTCTGCCTGTCTCTCTCTTTTAATCAACACCCTGCGTGATTCACTCTGTCTCTCTCTCTTTAAGTCAACACTCCCATCCACCGCCCAACCCCTGACTCTCCCTGTCTCTCTCTTTAAATCAGCACCCCCACCAACCACCCAGTTCGTGACTCTCCTGTCTCTTTCTCTTTAAATCAACAGCCCCCTATGACTCTCCCTGTCTCTCTCTCCTTAATTCAACACCCCACCCACCCCCAACCCATGACTCTCCCTGTTTCTCTCTCTTTAAAATAAACACCTCCTCCCCAGAGCTGTGTGTTTCACCATGCTGTAAGAGGAGCTCTGAGTAAAGGCTAGAGATCGTGCAGGCAGTGTTTGAGAGTGAGTGTGTTAGTGTTAGTTGTTAGAGGGCTGACAGCACCTCTCAGTGAATAAACTGTGTGCTACGGTGTACTGATATCCTGTGTCATAGTGCATTGCTGTCCTAGCAGTGGGTTATATACTGTGTGCATGTTAGGGAATTCCCCTGTGTGTTAGTGCACTGACAGTGCAGTGAGATATGTGGAATGAGAGTATTGACAGAGTACTACCACAAACTCAGTCCTAATGATTACAGGACTGGAATGCTACTTTCAAAACCTCACTGAAAACTGACACCCTTTTTGATCTTATGTTTCTCCTGTAGCCCCTCCCTACATTATCCATATTAGATGTTTCTCCCATAACTAAACTATTGTTTTTGGGTAAAAATATTTCAAAATATGCAGAATATGCAGTGCATTAACTCCATATCGCAGCATTTATGCATACTATTGGGATTCCTAAATAGTGTCACCTTATCTATTAATGAACCCATTGGCAAAACCAATGAATGTTGCAGCTGAATAAATGCTTCTTCCTAATGTTGCTTTCTGTGATGGCTGCTTCTTTGTTTCCCATATTTTATTTATTGGGTGTTTTCCTATCAGATGACATAGAGCATGACAAAGATCATTGAACTGTTAACAGATAGACTTTCATCTGATACATTTAATCCCAAAAACATCTGTATGCAGGTAATAGGACAAAAAATAATGCATACCCACCCTACCCTCCCATCCCCCCTATTTACAAGTTGCAACCCTAAAAAAAAACAGGAGATGCAAAACGAAGACAATTTAAAGTGAAAGCAATAAGGTAAATAGATCAAAGTTGAAATATAATGAATGTACTAATGAGTAAAAATGGTATCTGATATCCCTCAAGCTGGGTCATAGATAGAGGTCTTTAGGACTCCAGGGGACTTGCTCATTTACACACTGTAGAGTCTATGGGGCAGTTGGGGAAAGATTCTGATAATTAGAGAGGAATGCCAAGAAGGGGCTCCAGGTTTGATGGAATGACTTTGTATTACCCTTTAATGTGTGTCTGATCTTCTCTAGGTGTATTGAGCAAGCAACCTCTTTCAACCAGCTATCAAAGGATGGAGTATTATGCTTCCATAGTAGAAAGATGAGCAGTCTAGCAAGTAGTTTAGAGAAGGTGATTACGTTGGAGAGGTGGGCTGAAATGGTGACATTCTTGGGTAAGAGGCCAAAAGGGGCAACTAAAGGACAGGGATTTATTTGTTTACCTGTAATCGTTGAGATACAGCTAAAGACTGATGTCCAGAAGTTATTTAAAGAGTGGCATAACCAGTACTTATGAATTAAATCAGCTGTAGCATGATGGCATCTGCAGCAGGACGGGTCAATGTCTGGGTTAATCCTAGACAGTCTAACTTTTGTCCAGTCTATGCGGTGAACTAGTTTCAATTGTATGAGGCTGTGCCGGGCACATATTGAGGAGGAATGGATGCGGGATAAGAGTCTGTCCCATGTTACATTGTCAATTTCAGCCTGAAGATCAGACCCCCATTGCTGTCTAAGGCTATGTTCACACTGTCAGTCCAAATCCGATTTATGTGCATATCCGATTGGAATCCGATCATATGTAGCAAGTCTGAACAGCCAAAAATCACATAAGATCCGATTTTTACAAATCCCTTTCAAACCACATTCGTATGTGGTTTGAAATCCAATTCAAATCGCATTTTTGCACATTTGTTTAGGTCTGAATGCTCTGATTGGATTTCAGGTGTTTTTTTTTTTTTATGTATGTGACTTTTGACACCACGTTAAGTTCACATGTACGTCACACGTACAGGAAACATGCTAGTTTGGTGGTGGAGGGAACCATTGATGAGCGGTTGTAGGTCGTAGTTAGAGCTGGAGCTAATGTGTTCGACAGAATTGTCGCCTCCTCCGTCTCTGACACTATCATTTTTATAAAACTTGCGCCGCGGCTCCACATTGCCGTGTTGTAAATAAGCAAGCCCATTTCATTACCCTCCATTTTGTTTTGTTTATGCTAACTACTTCTATTTCCGGGCGCAATGTCATTACTATAGCAACCAATGTGGATAAGACCGAAAATGAGGATTGCCACCCGGACACACAGATCGGATCTGATCACTTGCAATATATAATGCGGACAGTCAATCAGGAAGATCGGATTCTGATCGGATATGCAAAAAATCAGATTTGGACTGACAGTGTGAACATGAAGCCTAATATGGGCCAGGGAGGTGTTGGAGGGGGCAGAAATAATGCTATAGATTTTGGAGACTGAGCCCCTCAAGGGGATATCTACTTCAAAGAGTTGATCAATCTGGTCTTTTGATGGGAGATGAGGGAAGCTTGCAAACATGCTTTTAACAAAGTGCCTTATCTGCAAATATCTAAAGAAGTGGGCTCTATTAAGAGAGAACTTTTGAGAGATTTGAGAAAAAGTGGGAAATAGGTTGTCGATGAGGAAGTCATCAACTGACCTTAACCCCGCCCTGTGCCAAATGTTAAATGCATCATCATTTAGGGATGGAGGAAAGAATGGGTTTTTCGTAATGGGGGAGAGGATAGGGGTTACTTGAAGGCCAAAGTGGCCTCTGAACTGGCGCCATATTTTCAGAGATTGGTGCACAAGCATAAGATCGGAGAGGGGATGAGAGAGGTAAGCAAAGGAGGGCTGCTGGAGAAGCAAGGGAACAAGACTTTCCCTTTATAGTGACCCGAGCTGGGACCCAGCTGCTTAGCCCGAAATGGCTATGAAACCAATAGAGGATGCTATTAATGTTTGCTACCCAGTAGTGGCCCAGGAAAAACGGGAGTGCTAGTCCTACTGAGCGTTTCGGGTTCTGTAATATCTGTCTGTATCTGTCAGAACTCAGGCAGGGACTCAAGCGCAGACAGGGATGACTGATCCACATGGGTTTATTGAGTCCAAAGGGCAATCCAAAAATGAAGTCAAGGCAGGCAGAGTCAAAAACCAGAGCAGACACGGCAAACAAAACCACAGGGCAGGAACGAGAAGCGAAGTCGGGGGAAAAAAGGCAAGGAAACAGAACAAACAGCAGGTAGCGACACAGCAAACTGAGACGAACTGGCAACAAAACAGGGAAAACAAAACAACCGGCTAAGACGCTGCAGTCCTGACAGTATCCTACTTGGGCCCTTATTCCAGATAAAGGATGTAATGTATTTGTTTAAAGTGTTAAAAAATGATTTGGGTAGAAAGGCTGGGATGCACTGAAACAGGTATAGAAACTTGGGTAGCATGTTCATTTTCATAGAGTGTCACACGCCCAGCCAAAGAGAGAGGAAGGACAGCCCACCGAGCAGTCTTTTTTGAGATGGTCTAGAAGGGGATTAAAGTTAAATTTAAGTCAGAAAACTTACGAGTAAGGACTATTCCTAGGTATCTAAAAGAGTTAGAGGCAATCCGGAGCGTTGCTGCTGCTGATGGTAAATAAGATATGGGTATATCAATGGGGAACAGACAGAGACATGTTCTTGCTGATGGAAGGTAACAGCCAGTGTGGTAACAGCCAGTGTAACAGCCAGTGTAACAGCCAGCCCTACAGGATCTGATTCCTCAAAGTTATGGGGCCCTGCAGAAAAACAGCTACATTTCACCTCTCTAGTTCCACTTATCCAAGCCCTGAAAAATAAATAGATCTTGTTTTCTGCCCATGGAGACAAGACCTATTTAAGCAACATTATGAGTTTATATGGCCTTGATTACCATGCAGTGCATGTCAAATGTTGTAAGGACAGCAAAAGTCAGATAGGCCCTATCAGAGGCACTTTTATTGTTCATATTTATTACAGGGAATATTTAACAATATGATCTCTGCCCCTGGAAACAGTAACAGTAACAGAACAACCCCATGAGAGATCATCTGTGTCACGCATTGTTCGAGTGTTTGCTTTCATGTTTTTGTGCTTTGTACTTTGGGATTAGCTTGGTGCATGATATTGGTCATATTGTAGGCTTGGATGTGTGGGTCTAAGTGACAATGTCAAGGCCTAGCGCGAGCTAATGTTTGCAGCACTGTAGAAATCAGTGGAGAATTTGACTTTCCTTGCCTGTTATCCAAGTGAAGAGGTTGGAAAGGGTCAACACGGTGTTGAACGTTCCACAATCCACAGGCACAGACTTGCACAAAGCTGCAAGTGTAGTGCAATCAAGCACTGAGATTCATTCTGGGATTACTTCGAGCAACATCTTGGGTGCTGCCCAGCAAACCAGTGGTTAAAATAGAAGAAACTTGCAGGGAAAAAAGTCATTTTGACAAAATGGGCTGGTCTTATCATAGCTTAGAATTCTAGGGTGCGAGCAATACAGGTTCTTTCAAAGCCTGCCGACCCAGCACCCTTACCTCTGCAAGAGAAGATGAGCTGGCTGAGGAGGTTCCCTCCAGTGTCCCTCAACGGTCCCAGCCATCATCAATAAAAATACTGACAGCAAGGGAGTCATGCCAGGTCATCTGAGGTGCGTGCAGAGCAATGGTCCTGCCTTTGAGTTAGTCTTTCACTATAGTGACCACAGAGAGGGCATTCCCAAAGCTGTCACCAATAGGCCGCTAACAACAAGGAGGAGTTAAATATTACAAAGGATGAAGGATGGCAACTGTGGAAAATGAATATCTCAGACAATGTAAATTCAGTGACATAGATCAAGGGCTTTGCAAACTGAGAGGCATGCAGAATGCAGCTCAAAAGAGTGTGCCTGGAGTTTTGTTTACCTAAACGGCTATGTGTTTTTTATGTTTTGATGTGGTGTTGCTAGTGATAGTTGTATTTGAAACCCATGGGTCTTTGGTAAGAATGGAAGGGATTATGTCCTAGTGAGTGTCGGTGGGGTGATATGAACACCTTCACCAAAGGAAAACTCATTCTCAGCAAACAAGTAGGCTTAGTAAGATAACAATATTACATTAATAACACATAAGAGCTGTTTAATACATGTTTATACAAATGACCTGAAAATCATATGGTGGACCAGATATCATTGCTTAGAATTTCAATAGTAGAAACAGACCAATCATTTTGATTTGTTTCATTCTGTAATGAGCTGTTGACAATAACTCTAGAATGAAACCACAAACTTTAGAATGGAAGTTAATAACAGAAGTCCAAAACTATGTAATAGTACTCTGTAATGGAAGTCCTGAACTATAAACTATAGAGTAATAAAAGTTGATCATGGGAGTCTTAAACCATCGGCTCAAGTGTAATACTTGCCAATAAGTAGAGTAATGTAGTGCCTATCTGACCATCACTTGAGACTGAAGTGAAACATGCTGATAAAATCAATCACACCACTGTTCTCCCCAATAGGAAACACACAATCACCATACTACTGTCCTCACTAATGGGACACACACAATCCCCACACTGCTGTCCTCACCAATGGGACATGTGTCACTGCAGGCCTGTCTGCATAAAGCTATGCATGAGGTGTCCCTCGACTCATGTCTCTGCAGGTTTGGCATAGGCACTATGGTGTGTAAAGAAGTAGCAGCACATGCATCACATGCTTCAGAGGATGGCACATGTTGAATGAGTCCTCCTGAAATGGCAGTGGGGGTTGCAACAATCAGGTGGCTGGTCTAGGATCCAACTGGGCAATCTAAACTGGGAGAAAAAGGGAGAAAAAGAACTGGACATCCTAAATAAAAATTCTTTTTATTCATTATGATCAAGTTTACTTTGGTGGCTGCTGAAATGTGCTCTCCAAGCATACATAGAGTGTACATTTGGGAATTACCCATTAGCTTTGTGAACAAACTTATCTTTGGAAAATCATACAGCTCACATTTCTACACAGTATCGTTAAGCACAGCAGGATGTTGATTGGACCAGTTCAGGTTAAGATCCTTGCTCAAGGGAACAACAGCAGTTACTCCACCGCCATGTGTCCTTAAATAGGCCGTTCCTCGCTATCCCAGGACATTCTGGCCAAAAATCTGGTTCCCTCTGCCAAGATGCTCAAGCTTGGTTGAAAATGGACATTCCAGCATGACAATGTGCCAAAGCATTCATCAACACCTAAAAAGAAATGGTTAAATGACCACAAAATAGATGTTTGCAAACTGCCATCTCAATTTCCAGACCTCAATCCAATCGAACGTAAGTGGTTCAAACTCAAGAAGGCGTTCAAAATTAAACCCAAAAGATCTGAAGGATTGACAGTAAGAACGTGCTCATGTTTGGGACAGACTGCACACAACATCAAACTACATTCATACAAGTGGATTTCAAAGCAAGTCAACCTTTCCAAACTTCTGTATAGTATTATTAATATATCTTTTGCAGTATATGAAATGAGTTTTGTAACTGCAAACAACCAGGTTTTGTGAGATAAAGCTGGATTGTACTGAACAGTCCCATGCCATATGTCTACCTGATAGAATAACATTATTGTATAACAGAATAACAGATTGTAGTTTAACTGACATTTTTTTGAAGACAGGATGTAGTGGCTTCTTTGAAAAGGTATCATCCACTTGGTAGTTTTTGAGGTGCAAGAGCAGTGGTTATCTTCTATTGTGCATTCAGTGCTAGTATAAGGAAAGTATAATGTAAGAGAACATTGTGCACTGTACAGTGTACTGAACTCAGCTGTGACACTGTTTCCTATACCTTTGCGTGCACTGAATCACTGAAAACAGATGTTTGGTGAAAACAAGTGATGATGTCATGGGATTCCCAGACTCCCTGTAGTAAAGACCTGGAGTGTTTATCTGAGGCCACACAGGCTGGAGGGGCTGTGTGCACAGAGCTGCAGACAGTGCCTCTGATGCATTCCCGTGCCATGAGCCACAGAGACCCACGCTGTATACAGCAGGGGTCTCCAACTTTTTTTCACCTGAGAGCTACTTTGAAAAAATGAAAGTGGCAGAGAGCAACTCATGTCTTATATTACTCACACTTATTCACATAACGTATTAAAACACTCACATTAACCAGCTGAATTAAGCTACTTTTTGTATATACATGTATCAAATGTCAATATCCAAAGCTCACATTTTGGATCAAAAGTATCTTAAACTCACAAATATACGCTCTGTGTCCATATATTTCAAATTTCAATGTGTCAAGCTCACTGTAGCAAAGGGCGAGAGCAGTCACCCCACCGGGCCTCGAACCCGGATCTACAGGATACCAAACTGCAGCTTTAACCGCGATACCAAAGAGCCAGGCATTCGCATCTGCTGTAAGGTAAAGACTTAACGTGGCTTAATGTTTCAAAACAGCGATCAATGATCACCAAATTTCTCTCGGACATGTCTTGTCATTAACACTTTCACCTGTCAAAAAATCACAACCGAAATCCTATGGGTATGGACGTTTTCTTACACTAAGCGTTTTCCTCTCTATTGACGCCCACTATAAGGAAAAGGCTTACCGTGGCTTAATGTTCCAAAATAGCGGCCAATGATCACCACATTTGTCTGACATCTCACGTCATAAACACGTAGTAATGTTTTCTATGACTTTGATGTGAATTTAAGATGTTTTGATATATTATGTGTGTGACAGAGTACTGTCACTGCGGTTGAGTATGCGCTCTGACTGCCATCTCAACAAGCCTGGCTCCACAGTTGCCAAGTCCACTTAAGCGACTTTGGGCTTGTTTTTCTGTAAAGTCGCTACAAATATTGGCAGTCGCGGGTTGCGGTTTTTTGGGCTTGTTTATAAAGTGTAGTTGCGTATTTGGGCTTGCTCCCTATCTCCTGTCTCTCTCCACCATATCTGTCTAATAAAGCAAAACTGCCTAGTTTTTCCTGTTGCAGGATCCGTCCACAACCCCGTTCCCTCCGCCCTTCCCCTTCCCTCCGCCCTTCCCCTTCCCCATACAAATAAAACCAAATCAAAATCGCGCGATTGATGGTCCATCAACGATGGGGTTTCTTTAGCTAGTTCGCTAACAATGCCAGGGACTAAGTGGGCGAAATACGGAAAAAATACAACAAAGAGTGGGAGAAAGAGAGGGGATTAAAAGACTGGATTCGACCTTAAGCGGGGGACGATTCAAAGGCAGTGTGCAGATTCTAAGTGTGAAATACGTGCACATCATACAGTTTTTTTTTTTTTTGTTTGTTTTTTTTTTTTTTTGATTAATCAAACAGGAACAGAACTAGGCTAATAGCTGTTAAGGTGTGTGTTAATTTGTGTGTTACAGAGGAACAGAGCTGATGACAACACAAGGAGAACAAGGACAAGAGACAAGTTTTTTCCATGCATTACAGTTTTTTAAACTGCTTACACACAAAATCTTTACATGTCACACAATTTCTGAAACCTGTCACTCAAAGAGCAAAACCACACACCAAGTCTGCAAAACTATAAGCTAATTCTCAGCCTTTCACTCAGTTTTCAATTTCATAAAACACTTTTTGCAAAACACTACACACAATTCTCTACCTAAGAAACAAAAATTGAACAGGAAGTAACTTGCTTGCCTTTTCCAAACACAACCAATCAAAATGCTACACTTATTCACCAGTGTCTCACACCCACTCCTCACATGTACAAACTCTAATTGCTTAAATGATCACTAACCAATCTGGCTACAGAGCCAGAGTATTGGACTGTACCATATCTACTGATCTGTATATTCTTTTGTCTGTTACAGAGAATATTTGAGATGGATGCTCATGCCATTCTCCATGAATATATTTATGTGGATGAAGTTGGCTTTAGCCTCACCAAAACCAGGCAGGGGGAGAAATGTAATAGGACAGAGGGCCGTTATCAATGTCCCTGGACAGCGTGGGGGAAATGTGACCATGTGTGCTGCCATCACGCAGAATGGTGTCCTCCACCACCATGCCTTACAACACTGCCCATATGCTCACAATATGCTTGTTCCAGATCAAAATCCGGATCCAGGGCAGCCCAGATTTGTGGTAATATGGAACAATGTAACTTTTCACCGGCCAGCTGTTCTGGTCCAAAACTGGAATGCCACCCATCCACAGTTCACAGTTGTGTAGCTCCCACCATATTCACCTTTTCTAAATCCTACTGAGGAATTTTTCTCTATGTGGCGCTGGAAAGTGTATGATCGTCAGCCCTATGCCTGCATGCCGCTTCTCCAGGCGTTGGAGGAGGCATGTGGGGACATAGACGCTGCCACTCTAGGAGATTCTTCTCTCGCAGTTTGGAGGAGGGAATGCAGCTCGGCACTGGTGATTTGCCAATTTTTTTTTCCTCTAAAATTTCTACTTTTGGTTTACACATGTTTATGGTTTCTGTACAAATTCCCATATTGTATATGGTTTTGTTTTCTTGTATGCCATACAACACTGTGCTACAGTAACTACAGTAATGTTTTGGAAAAATAAATATTTTCTGTTTCACCATTGCATTAGTGTTTACTGTGTACATTTCAACCCTTCTCAGCAGATTACTTTCACTCTAGAACATTGTATGGAAATGTAAATATAAGCCTATGAAAGACAGAAGAGCTTTAGATTTAGAACAACAGTATGTACATGGTATATCCAAAAATGTACTATTGTGAAAAAAGTGTTTGCCATTTGATGCAAATACTTGATTTTGAGATGTGTTTATGGTATTTTGAATGCAGTGTCTCATTTTGCAGGAGATATGAGGCATTTTGCATTTTGTGTGTGCAATTTTTGGATTTGTGTGTAGAGTTTTGAAAAAATGAGACCTGGTTTCAGAAAATGTCTGAAAGCAATTGTAAAAAAACTGTAATTGAGGTGGCCAGTCAAAGGCCCAGTAGGCTATGTGTATTTTTTGTAAATGATTGTTTAAAAGGCCAACAGGATATCTTTGTTTTGCCTTCACTGATATAATTACTTTGCCAGTTTGTTATATACAACTTCTTTCCTTTTATTTTTATTCATTCATTCATTCATTCATTCATTCATTCATCACTCATTTTTTAATGGCCAGTTGGTTTTGTTCAACTTCTTTAGAGTTAAAAAGAAAAATGTAAAATTACAAGTTACAGTATTTTTGAAATGGTTGCTTATGAAATTCAAAATAAATTCATATATATATATAAATTGATCAAGTGGCCTCTCCCTCACACATTGTGGGAGGTAAGGTTGCCTGTTTTGGGCTTTTTTAGAGCCAAGTCACTTCTTTTGGGCTTGTTTCCATAGACCTGGTTGCTTGTTTCTCTTGCGAGATCTGGCGACACTGCTCAGTAGCTACCTCACTAGCTAGCCTACAGGGTAACTGACGTGATGACGTGTTGGCAAACTTGACAGTAGCCTAACTTATCTGATTGACAGCTGATATCATTTTCTGTTGGAGGGGGTGGGACATCTGTGTATTTGATTGGATTGAAATGGGAAGAGGTTTCCAGGGTGCATTTATTAGTTGTCAGATTTTTTTGTACATGACCTTTGAACCTTTTGGCAAGCTACTCAAAAACAGGCAGCGAGCTACCGGTAGCTCGCGAGCGACGTGTTGGAGACCCCAGGTATACAGAAATGCCCCCAGTGATGGCATGAAAAAGAGCTGGGACACATAAACCTCTCTGTGGTAAGTGCTCAGCTGTTTGGACTTGGACATAGATGATGAATCTGCAGTTGACTTGGTGAGGTCTCGAGTTTGTGGAAAACAGGGGAATATGGAGGGTAATTCTTGAGAAAAACCTAAATTCCTGTAATGTATGCGTCTAAAAAAGCCATGTAACCCCCAAAAGAAAAGAATACAAAAACAACACAAGAGTAAAGAGGCACAGCAGAACAGGCGGAGCAGGCTGGGGACCACAGCGGACCTCATGGCTAATGATGCTAATGACAAAATAGCACTACAGATGCAACAAACTCTGGCCTGGCTTTCAGCCTGATGCACATGGAGATGAAGAAGCTGTTCCTGATAATGCCACCTTGCACCCACGTTTTGCTCAATGCCACACAGTCTCCTCTAGGCACAACTGCAGCAAGCATTGTAACCACATGTGGACCCATGGTACAGAGATATGAACAGTCATTGTCAGCCAAATAAACTCCTTAAAGGCATTTTGCCCTTACATTTCCATATTGGCACCCTTCCCTCCACCAGAGTGGCAACAAACAGGTTCAGTTCAAAACATGTCTGAATATTTTTATTTTCTTTTCTCACACTTCTAACAGACACAGATCTGAATCTAAACTGACAAGGCAATGATAGGTGGCACAGGGATGGAGATGTGTGTAGTTTTTGCCACTGGACACACAGGCAGCTGAGAGATCCTTTTTTTCAGAGTGCCCAGGTATCCTGGGAGTCCAAGCCCCACCAGCTAACTACTGGGGTACCCCAGGGATCGGTGCTTGGCCCCCTCCTCTTCTCTCTATATACAACTGCTCTGAGTCCGATCATCCAGGCGCATGGCTTCTCCTACCACGGCTATGCCGATGACACCCAGCTTGATGCTCGCGTACAGGGTGACCAACAGAACTGCACCTAAGTACCTGAACTCACTGCTGCATCCCTATGTTCCCTCCCGACTGCTACGCTCTGCCACCGAACGGCGCCTGGTGGTCCCGTTGCATCGTGGCGTTAAATCACTATCCAGGACTTTCTCCGTCGTTGTCCCCCGTTGGTGGAATGAACTTCCACACTTCATCCGTTCTGCTGAGTCCCTCTCTGTCTTCAAGAAACATCTGAAGACACAGCTCTTCCACTCTCACCTGAGCACCTGAAACACCTCCCCCATCTCCTATTAAACTATATTTAAAAAAAAAAAAAAGTGTAATGGTTTGGCTGTAACAGTCTAATGTATTGATTTGGTGTAATGGTTTGGTTGCAATGATTTAAACGTAAAGGTTTGGTTGTAAAGGTTTGGTTGTAATGGCTTAACGCACTCGCTAGCTTTACCTGCTAGTTGGTACCTCGCCTGGCCAACCTTTGGAACTTTGTCATGCAGTACTTCTAATATTGTTGATTCTGTATGGTTTTTCGCTTGTGTTGTATTGTACCTCACTTGTAAGTCGCTTTGGATAAAAGCGTCTGCCAAATGAATAAATGTAAATGTAAATGTAACCACACCCACGTGAGAAAAGTACATTTTCACTTTTCGCTTTTGCCTGGTCAGCACACCACATTACACAAGCTGCCATTTTTGGCAAGGTTGTCAGCTAACCTTTCTCATATTCAGTAGGTATGAATTTTCAGACAGTGAGAATATGCCTATTGAAGAAGGTGGAGGTCAGCTGTTGATGAGTTTATAGGGGTACTGATCTTTGATCTTTGGAGTCCAATGCAGGGATTGCATCTGGCTACTGGCTGAAGTTGTGGACCCTCCATTTAGACATCATGAAAAGGGAAAAGAAAGGGGGAGATGGGGTGGAGGAGGGATGCTGTGCACCGCTTATGCAGACAGGAAGTGGTAAGAGGGATTTTTATAATTGTAGACCAGTTTGCTAATTAACCGGCCCTTCCCCCCAAGCCTGCCCCCAAACATACACACACACACACACAGAGGGGCAGTGCTTATCACATAGCATGTGTAATCAACCTGTGTGACATCATATGATCTCATGGCTGAGGCAGCTGGGAATGACACATGCACAGACTTGTGAGGACAAGCCAATCTACATGAGTTCCTCCACATGGAGAAAAGCGGAGGTAGAGACACAGAGGGTAAAGGTCAACTTGGGGGAGGGGGGGGTGGTTAGGGTTAGGGTTAGGGCTAGCAATATTAATACCATGGAAACATCAAGAAAAGTGAGAGAAGAAATTTACCACAAATCATAGGAAAAGAGAACTGACAGGAACAGACTTGCATGACTGTCAGTGTGTACCTATCAGTCTGTACCCACTAAAGAATTTATCTTCAGTTTCAGTTAAGTGGAAATGCATCACATGGCCCTGCTTTTTATTGCCTTTGCAAATGGTATCCATGGTGATGCCACTGTTTTTTCACTTCCTGTACACAGAGGGATTACAAAATATCATGTGCTCCTCTAATATAGCCAATATTTAGGATTAAGGTTAGCCAACATTAGCTTCATCTTCAAGAGAAGATGAAACCAACATTAGCTTCATCTTCAAACCAGTTCATAAAGGAAAATGTCATGTTCTGAATCTCGTAAAACCAAATAGCTAATTTATAGTTAATTAATTGAAGTGTACCCTTACAAAGCGATCATAATACCTGTACCAGTATGTTTTTGAAAATTCATTGTCAGTACCTTAATTCCTTTAAACAGCACTCATGAGAAATCATACAAAAAATGTCATATTCTGTCATATTCCATATTTTTTTATATTTTTGAAACATTAAACCCAATTAAAGGCTGTTTTGCAGTAGTCAAGTGGATGTTCATGGGTTAAAGCAGAGATGAAGGTGAATTGGTCAGTCTGTGTGAGTGTACAGCACAGGAACGTTACATAGAAATGTATGTGGAATGCAGATGCCTTGTCGGGTTTATTGGCCTGTTGGTGAGATTATGAGTGCATCTGTGCATTTTCCACTGTGTGTGGACACCTGTAGCTCAATTTCAGTCTGGATCTCAGGAGGGCACCATGCGAACACTTCTGTGACTCATAATGTTTGGATGAGAGTGTAAACACACCAGCAAGTGCATGGGATCTGTTTCTCCAAGTGTCTCTCCATCTGTCTCTTTCTCTTTATGCTTCTCTGTCTCTCCCTGTTTCTTCCTGTGTCTCTCTGTCCATTTTTCTGTCTGTCTCTGTCTCTTTCTCTCTCTGCTTCTCCCTTTGTTACTCCCTCTGTCCCTCTGTTTTTCCTTCTGTATCTCCATATCTCATTCTCTGACTCATCTCTTTGACTTTTTTTTCTCTCTCTCACCTCCCTCCTCCTGCTCCTCCCCTCCAGTGCACTCTATCCCTCTGGGATAATCACTGTCTTCAAAGACCAGCCCTTTTGGTGTCAATTAGAACTAAATTACACCCCAATGCCATGCCTACAAACACACACACTTACTTACACACTGTCTTTCTCTCTCTTTCTCTCTCACTCACTCACTCACTCATTTGTATGCACACAATTTTCTTTATCTCCCTCCCTTTATCCTTACTCTTTTTGCATGCCTGTTGATTTTTGGTAACTTTTCCTTCCTAACTGAGGAGATATCAATTGAAAATTCTACCTTTCGAGCATATTCACAATTATTTATTTCACAACTTTAAATGTCTACATTTTATTTCATCATATGAAAAAATTATATCTGACAATGCAATACAATGCACAAAATTTCCAAATCCTATGTAAAATGAAACACTGGCTTCAAATCTATATTTTCAATAAATGATTACAGACATGGGATAGTATGAATAGCTCTCACTGAACCAATTTTACATAGCAATGACAAATAGAAAATTGTACTATCGGGATTTATATCCGTTTTGGCTTGATCATACCATTTTATGGCTGACCTTCACACATGTTCAATTCCAAAATAAACATAAAATACTACTATAACATGTCTTGAAAATATGTACTCTTTCCAAATTATTTTTTCAGACAGAGGAATCACTTGGTCCAAATTCAAATATTATTTTAGACTAATTGTGTTGTTTTGCCAACACCATGTCCACTGTTGCAGTCACTTGCTGTACAGGTGAGGATACTGTCCCCAGCAGAGAGTTTTCCTTTAACTCTGTGCACAAATACAAATATGTTGATATATGGGGCTACAATTTTCAGTTTTACACACTGTAAAATATATGTAACCAGGGGTACTGGTCTAGACTACACCACCTTGGGAGTTGCACCCAAGGAAATAGTTATTACAATACTTTTTATTCCCCACTCAGGTCCCCTTAATTGAATAAAGTCAGCAGAACATGGATTCAAAGAAAAACTCAGTTTATTAACACCCAACAAGACAACCCATACAATACAAATATAAAAAAGTAGTGGCACTAGGTCCTCCAGGACCACTGGAGGCGCCAGGGTCTGCGTGCGGGTAGGAGACGACCGCTGGGAGGGGTACTCACGACACCGGAAGTGGAAGTGACACCACAGATACCCGTGATACACACAAGCACACAAAGGAACACCACAGGCAGGCGAGTTCCAAAAAAGGTGAAATTCGCCACGCACAAAATATCCCACACACACCGTGTTTGTGTAAAAGACAACCACGTCCGAAAATGCCGCTACCGCCTCCTCCCCGCAAGTACAAACCCGAACCACGCACGAATAAAAGGAAATAAAACAAAGCCAATTAATCAAAACGGTAAAACCAATTAAAACCCGTCAATAAAAGAGCTATAGTTGGTTTGTCACGTTGGACTAAAACAATTCGGTAACAAACTAAAAACATTCAGTAAGATTCGCACGGGGCACACGAAGGGAAAACAGGACAACCAGATCGCGCTGTGTTGAAGTACACACCCCGTGCGATATACAGTAACGTGTGCTACACGATCAAACACATTTAACATAATAAAAATACAATGACAACACAGCAGTCAGCAATGTCCTGTAGGGATCAGATCATAATTAGTGTATGTAGGTGTAACAGGTGTATAAATAACATTTGAATTTCACCAAAAAATCCCCCATTTCCTATTGTTTTCATTGTATTATGTTTTAAAAAACAAATGTATATTGTTTTATTCATTCATTTTCTAAAAATCATCCTACGCACTTTGATGACGTCGTTAGAGCGCGTCACGCGGGATTCTCTCCAGTCTGCCTAATGCTCTCTGGAGAGAGGTAAGCAGCATTTCGGCTCTTGTCATTTATGGTTTAAAAAAAGTTCATATAAATGTTCGGAACAGTATAATTTGGTAACAAGGTAACAGTATTGTATACCTGGCGAAGAGCTTTTGTACTTTTCGTTGGCTTTTATTTTCGTGTACTTCGTGAAATACAGCAAGCTAATGTTACCGCGAAAGTAGCTAGCTAATGTTGGGCATAGTTACCTCAGTACAGTGTTGCTAGCCTGTAGATCCACATGGTAAGACATTTGTTTGATAGCATTTACCCCATAGCTTCGGTCTAAAATGTTTGCTTAGTAATTTGCCGGGGCTATTTCTTTATTATGCAACGTTATTTTCGGAACCCTTACAGTAGCTGACGACTAACTGGTACACTGTTCCGAACTAAACAGAAAGAAATATTTTAATTCGGAGCTTATCGGGAAGAAATGCTACTGATATTGACAGCGCATTATAATTCGGTCAATGATTCCATTGTGAACTTTGCATTGACGGCTAACTCCTTTCCGTTTATCGAGCAACACGTTGCTTCACCAAAGTATACTGTTTTATGGAAATTACGTTATTGATTTTTCCACAGGCTACTAACATTGCATATACTGCATAGCGTGTGTTGCGCAAATATGGTGTATGTTATGAACAGCACGTATATATGTATGTAATGAGTATATTTTTGGCGTATAACATATAGCTAGCATTGGTAGTCATGCTGTTGCTCACCTGCTTTTGTATATTAGGCACGTGACATCAGCCTGAGCTGCCATGACAACACACGCTGTATTTTGTCATTCATAACAGGTATGTTGCCTTGCTGTTTATTTTGTCAAAATTTCATTCTGTTTTCATGAGTTCATGCTTTTTATATTACTTATCATTCTTGATATATTAAGCTGGTGATTCCATGTACTAGATATTGTGCAAGAAGAGCGTTATCCCATTCTAATATGTAATGTATGCAAACTCATAATGATGTAGTTTGCCCAGTCTGCTTAATGCTCTCTGGAGAGAGGCACGTGACATCAGCCTGAGCTGCCATGACAACACACGCTGTATTTTGTCATTCATAACAGACCGTCCAAGAATAAACGGGTCAACCAGCAGTCGTTGTCAGAGTCATCAATGAACGGCAGGCAGAAAAATACACAACGCAGACACACCGGTCACATAGGTACTGTAATAACAAAACCTCCGGAGCAGAATGCTTCCCTACTTTTACCGCTAACAATAAAAGTTTAAAACCAGTACCTTCATTCACCACAAAGGCGGATATTATTATCCAGGCAGCACCGCTCAGTCTATGGCCACCTATAAAACAGGCAGCTGTCAGATCTGCACCAAATGTAAGTAGCATGGATGTTCACAGTTTGAAACATACCTCCAAGACAGCAAGGAAGTTACGCATGACACAGAACGCGTCACAGGAACAGCGAAAGGTAAGGCTTTTTTTTCCTGCTACCAACCCTACGGTGTATTTATAGCCGATCACCTTGACTGATTTGTGCGTTAGCAAACAGCTATGTTGTCAGCCCTGCCTAGCATGCTAACTAGCTTGTGTGTGCCAGCGCATTGTATTAACAATCCTGCTACATATATTTATGCTTCATTTCAGTAGTTCACTTTACTGCATTCACTTACAGGTTGTATTGTATATTGTATGGTACTGTATATAAGAGTATAACAGAGAGCACAGCACAGTACTCAATAACGTTTCCTTACCTATTCTCATTTCTAAATATCCAAATTATAAAGACTACAGTGAAATGACTCAAACTGGGCTGCATGTGATCATGCTCCTCTCTAACACTCAACCCACGGGTGATGAAATGATCAACCAGTGTTCAACAAAATGTCATTGGAAAGGTTTTACTGTCTGCTTGGTTGCTTGGCTTCCGCCTTCTCTTCCCTGGTTGATTACATTGTTCTCCAGTGTGTCAACAAAAAAACTGTAATAATATTACATTACATTGCATTATTGTCATTTGGCGGATGCTCTTATCCAGAGCAACTTACATAGTGCATCTAATAAAGTGGTATGAAAAGCTTAAAAAACAGGACACCACTAATCACACACAAACAAGTGTCAGTGCTGAACACAGTGCTGAGACCACAAATGTGTGTGCCCAATAGTCATTAATAGTCATTATCAATAATGGTAGCAGTAATTATTAATTAGCAATTATTAGCAGTCATTATTAATAATAATAGTGTTAATAGTCATTAGCAATAATTCTAATATTAACAGAAATTAATAACAGTTGTAGTAATAATATTATTATTAATGGTGGTGTTAGTAGTCATGTCTTTCAGCCCATTATTTTCCAATGTCCTGATTCATTTTCATCATACACCTTACTCCTCACAATTTCCCCAGTTTAGGACTCATAAAAACCACGAAGGAACCTCAGTTGGATCAATGCTATTTAATATAATGCTCTTAAGAGAGGAAATGCCAACTGAGGGCTTTACAGAGCGCATTGAATAGAAACAGGAAACAGCAAGTAGATGGACAAAGAACAGTGATCATACAGGAAGCGTATAGAACTTGTCAACTGGAGTGACAGCATGAAAACATTTACATTTTACATTTACATTTATTCATTTGGCAGACGCTTTTATCCAAAGCGACTTACAAGTGAGGTACAATACAACACAAGCGAAAAACCATACAGAATCAACAATATTAGAAGTACTGCATGACAAAGTTCCAAAGGTTGGCCAGGCGAGGTACCAACTAGCAGGTAAAGCTAGCGAGTGCGTTAAGCCATTACAACTAAACAATTACAACCAAACCTTTACGTTTAAATCATCGCAACCAAACCATTACACCAAATCAATATGTTAAACTATTATATCCACACCATTACACCAAATCAATATGTTAGACTGTTACAGCCAAACCATTACACATTTTTTTAAAAATATAGTTTAATAGGAGATAGGGGGAGGTGTTTCAGGTGCTCAGGTGAGAGCGGAAGAGCTGTGTCTTCAGATGTTTCTTGAAGACAGAGAGGGACAAAGCAGAACGGAGGAGGTGTGGAAGTTCATTCCACCAACGGGGGACAACGACGGAGAAAGTCCTGGATAGTCATTTAATGCCACGATGCGACGGGAACACCAGGCGCCATTCAGTGGCAGAGCGTAGCAGTCGGGAGGGAACATAGGGATGCAGCAGTGAGTTCAGGTACTTAGGTGCAGTTTTGTTGGTCACCCTGTACGCGAGCATCAAGGCCTGAACATGATGCGGGCAGCTACAGGGAGCCAGTGGAGTGAGACTACGATGGGTGTAACATGAGCCCTTTTTGGTTGGTTGAAAACCAGATGTGCATTCTGTATCAACTGCAGAGGTTTGATAGTGCATGCAGGTAGGCCGGCCAAAAGAGCATTGCAGTAGTCCAGTCTTGAGATGACCAGTGCCTGGACAAGGAGCTGCGCAGTGTGCTCAGATAGGTAGGGCCTGATTTTCCTGATATTGTACAGTGTACAAATTGTGCAAATTTGCAAAAAGGAGCTGGGTTCTGAAAAAGGAGCTGGGCTCAGATTGTGCTAGCCTGTGAACAGAGATGTCCTCACAGAACAGATTACAGTTATACATTAGTGATGTCCTTACAGAATACCTTCCAGTTATATATTAGAGATTTCCTCATGGATTTTTACAATTTACAACTTTATAACTTTACAATTATCCATAGTGAGGTATCATACAGAACATTTCCCTTTCAGAAGATGTAAAAAAACCATTTTAAAATCTAATCTAATCTATGATCTATGGCCGTTGATTTGAACCTGCAATCAGGGAGAGGGAGAGGACGCTGGCGTTGTTTGTTCGCCGCTTCTCCGTTCGAGCTCAATAGTTTATAATAGTATAACAGTTTAACAGTTTATAATAGTATAAGTCAAGTCTACGATTGTCGTTATCTTGCGGTAAACCCTTCGGATACTTGTCTGCCCAGTGCGGATTCTACCGACCCTAGCGGCTTCGTATCTACCTGTTTGTTGTCAGCATACCACTGCCCGGAGACTCCCGTATCTGTTCATCGTGGCCACCGTGAGGTTCTCACTCGGGACCTGGGCTGCCTCTCAGGCTCATCTTTTCCTGGTGAAGTTTCTCCTTGGTGCATACCCCTGGGACCCTGAGCTTCCACGGCTAAGTCGCTGCTGTTCTCCCTCTGTGTTGGATGGGTCTTCTCGTGCTTTACGTTCATGGCTAACGGCTAACAACTCATTCAACTCCTCACGACCGGCAAGATGCCGAATTATTCCGCCAACCAGCTGAAGAAACTCAACAATTACTCTATTCCATCCTGTATATCAGCTATCAAACAACTGGGACTCTTACGCCGGCCTTGTTATGTTCACAGAAGCTTCCACAGAAAGTTCGTCTACTCCCGGGCTGGTCACACCATTCCATCCCTTTGGTCAGCCGTGTGTCCCGTCGCACCACAGACACGTCATCAGAGCACTGTTGCTCTCTGGACTAGTAGCACTGGAGTCACCATGACAACACCACTCATTGAACAGGATAGAAAACGTGGAGTGGATTTCAGTCTACTTCGTCCATTACAGAGACTCACTGGTTCATCTAATATTAAAATCGAACTGTTTAATGCACAATCTCTCACAAACAAATTGTGTCTTATACACGATCACATACTGGAAAAATGTTTGGATTTGATGTACATTACAGAAACCTGGCATCAACCAGATGTTTTCTCTGTTTTAAATGAAACCTGCCCTCCTGGTTATTGCTACCGTGAGAAAGCCCGCAGTACAGGTCGTGGTGGTGGTTTATCTGTTATTTATCGTAGTGATCTCAATCTGACCCCTCTGCCCCTGCCTGAGTTGTCTTCCTTTGAGTGTCTGTCATTCAAATGTAAGCCCCCTTCTCCAATGACAATACTTCTCATCTACCGTCCACCCAAGCCAAATCCATCCTTCATCCCTGAGATGTACAACATTCTCTCTATATTCAGTACAATCTCTGCCAGTATTATTGTACTTGGAGACATGAACATTCACATCGACACTCCCTCCTGCCGACTTGTGGCTGAGTTTCTCCAACTACTGGACTGTTTCAATCTCAGGCAACTTGTTGACGTCCCCACACATACTAGAGGGCACACTCTTGATTTGGTCATCACTAATTCTGCTCCCCTCAGCAATCTGTTGGTACATGATCTGGGTGTGTCCGACCATAAGGCCGTCTACATAGAGTTGCTATTTTTGTCCCCCCTCACCAAGCCTAAACGCCAAATCTGCTTTAGAAATTTAAAAAACATCAATCCAGAAACCGTGACAGCTGACCTCCAGCACATACTTCATACAGACTTTTCATCTGCCAATGAAGCTGTGGACTTTTACAACAAGAAGCTGAGCAGCATCCTGGATCTCCACGCTCCTGTCAAAACTAGAGCAGTTACCTTCTCCCGCTCATCCCCCTGGTTTACTAGCGAACTCCGGAAAATGAAGGCTGCTGGGCGTGTTCTTGAACGGCGCTACAAAGCCTCAGGTCTCACTGTTCACAAGACAGCCTATCGGGACCACCAAAAGGCCTATTCGAAATCTCTTAATGAGGCGCGGTCACAGTTTTACTCAAATATCATCAGTAGTAGTCCTGGCAGTTCTAAGCAGCTGTTCTCCACCATTAATCATCTTCTCACACCACAAGCTCCCTCACCCACAGCGTCAACAGAAGAGCACTGCAATACCTTCATGTCCTTCTTTAAAACAAAAATTGACTCGATTCGCTCTGCCCTCTCTGAACCCTCTGCTGTACCCTTTCAAAATGACTACTCACAGTGTGAGAGCTCTAATACCTTCAGCTGCTTTTCAGAATCTTCACAGCAAGAGGTTGAAGATATCATCAGGAAGATGAAACCCTCCACCTGTGCCCTGGACCCCTTTCCTACAGCCCTAGTGAAAGCAAACATTTCTGCTATAAGTCCCCTGATCACCACTATAATTAACCACTCTCTCCAGGCTGGCCATGTTCCATCTGCTCTGAAGACTGCCATAATCAGACCACTTCTGAAAAAACCCACTCTGGACCCTGAAGTCTTGGAAAACTACAGGCCCATTTCCAATCTGCCATTTATCTCTAAAGTTCTGGAAAAAGTTGTGGCTGCCCACCTCCAGGACCACCTCAAATGCAACAGCCTTTTTTAAAAATTTCAGTCTGGTTTCCGTTCTGAAACAGCACAGAAACAGCTCTGGTGAGGGTCACCAATGACCTCCTTATGACCGCTGACTCTGGCTCACCTTCCCTCCTCATTCTTCTTGATCTTTCTGCTGCATTTGATGCTGTTGACCATGGCATACTCCTCCACCGGTTACATCAGACAATTGGTCTCACCGATACTGTCTTCAACTGGTTTGAATCATACCTTACTGACAGAACAGAGTACATTGCCTCAGGAAATGCAAGGTCCCTGACACACTGTCACCTGTGGTGTTCCCCAGGGGTCAGTGCTGGGCCCCGTTCTTTTCACTTTATACATGCTCCCCCTTGGCCGTGTCATCACTCGCTTGGGAATTTCATTCCACTGCTATGCTGATGACACACAATTGTACATGAAAACGGATGCATACACCTCTTCAGCTTCCTCAGGGTCATCAGCTTCTTCAACTACCCTCTCAATTTTAACTACCTGCCTGGAGGAGATAAAGCTGTGGATGAAACATAACTTCCTCCAGTTGAACAGCTCCAAAACGGAAGCCATCCTGGTTGGCACACCCCATCAGATCCAGTCTTCCTCCATAACCAGCATCACTTTCTCTGGCCATGACATTCCCCTCTCTTCAGTAGTCACTAATCTTGGCATAAGATTTGACCCTCAACTCACCCTTGAAGCCCATATCAAACATCTCTGCAAGACCTCCTTCCATCACCTTAGAAATATTGCCAAGCTTCGTCCCTCTCGCACCTTATCGGATGCAGAGAAGTTGGTCCACGCCTTTGTCTCCTCTAGACTGGACTATTGTAATGCTCTCCTCTTCGGGATCCATAACAAGAGTCTGCAAGAAACTACAGTATATACAAAACAGTGCTGCAAGGATCCTCATGAGGGTGCGCAAATATGAACACATTACACCCATTCTCCGCTCACTTCACTGGCTTCCCATCTCGGCCAGGATTGAATATAAGGTCTCCCTCCTCACTCACCAGTGCATCTACGTCAACACCCCTTCCTACCTGAAAGAACTACTCATTCCACAAATCCTCCTTTCGTTCTGCAAATACCAATCGTCTCCTGCTCCCCAGAACAAAGCTCAGGACCATGGGCGACCGGGCCTTCTGCTCCGCCGCCCCTCGTCTCTGGAATGCCCTACCCAACCATCTCAGGGCACCGCAGACTATTGACAGTTTCAAAAATGGACTCAAAACATTTCTTTTTAGCAAAACCTATGATTTTTAAAATTAAATTTTTAAATTTTTAATTTTTTACCTGATATCCTATGATTCATGATGGACTGCTGTGATGCTTTTATCCTGTAGCACTTTGAGATTTGCTTCAAATGTAAAGTGCGTTACAAATAAAATGTATTATTATTATTATTATTATTAAAATCCCATGTTTGTGTCAATTACAGAATGTTGAACAAAAAGTGCAGCATCTCCCCTTAGCCCCTCAATGACTTTGCTCATGTTTTTGAATGCACTTGAGCATCAGAACCAAAAAAACATCTGCACCAAAATGTAACAGGTGCAAAGCAGTATCACAGAATTTTCCATTAACATGGTGTCATCATTACTGAGATGGAAAAGAACTGGAGGTGGTCCCTGGGCGCTGCACTTCAACTGGGCAGTGTGTGTGTGTGTGTGCTCAAGCTCTGTTAATGGGTCAAATGCAGAGGATGAATTTCCCCATGAGGGATCAATAAAGTATATGATTATTATTATTATTATTATTATTAACATGGTGTTATCATGGAACAGAAGAGAGTGGCCATTCAACTGGGCAGTAAAGCCTGTTAATACAGCTACAAGCACCACAGTCTTCATCAGAGTGGCAGATTTGGAACAGACCCTGGAACAGACCCTAATTCCCTTTCACCAGTGAAATTTTATGGAGGACTAGCTTCCAGAGACAATGCGGGTCTGATGAGGTGATATGGAGCTGGAGGGTGCTAACCCTCTCACAAACTTCCCAGTCACAACTGTCAATCAAGAATTCATTTGCACAGAACAACTCTAAAAACACATGTCAGCACTTACTTACTCTCTGTCCCCTTGTCTATCTCTATCTCTCTCTATCTCCCTCTCCCTCCCTTCCTGTCAGTACTTCAGCTTGAGATGTCTTGCTTGTGTATGTTTCTCTGTCTTCCTTTTTGAGTGTGGGTGTGTCTTTGTTTTTGTTTTTGCATGCATGTGCTTTTGTTTTTGTTTACAGCTCCATGTGCTCCGTCGTCCCACCTCCTGTCCTTCCGATCTGCCCTTCTGCCACACCCACCACCTGAAACCCGTCCTGCTCACCTGTTCTCTGTTAATTCATTATTAGTCTGTGTATAAATACCCCTCTGTTTTTTGCCTGCTGATATGGAATAATTCTCTGCCTGGTTAGTTTGGCCTTTGCCTGTATTTGTGGATTTGTTTTCACCTTGTGATTTTGGATGTTCTGCCCATTTTTGTGGATCTTATGGTGTTGACTCGGACTGTTTTTGACAACTGTTTTGTGCCATCTAGTAAAATGCCTAAGTTTGGTATTCTGGGCCCAGTTGTTCAAGAAGTTTAATCTGGATCAGAATGATCCAGATTTGGAAATCCCATGTTTTGCTATCCAGGATCAGGTAATCCATTTTACTTTTGTGCCAGTTTTTCAAAGCAACATTGGATTGGATCACTCTGATCCAGATACAAACTTTTCAAGATGACCAAACCTGGATTACCAGTGCTCTGAATGGGATCATATCACAATGTAGGCTACTAGCTATGTAAAGAACAACAGGTAGAATAGCCAGCATGGGGTCATGGGGTCAAGTGTTTTTATTTGAAGAGACAGAAAACAGCACAATAAAGCAATAGAAATATCCCCTTCCATTTTCAATTTCTTTTAAACAGTCAGACCCCTCATCTAACCCACAACAAATAAATAAAAACAAACAAATATACATTATTCACATATACATTGTGGATCTTTTGAACGTGTGTTTTAAATCATAAAAAGGCTAAATTTCCAATAGTTAACAAAATAAAGAACGTTCAGAGTTCTTCATTTGTGGAGAGACCAGCTTTTTGAAGCCCTGCTTTTCGGAGGCGGATCTCAAGTCTGGCTTTGGTTTGCTGTAGTTGGGTAAGAGTGATTTGTTCCTCTGCCAGACGAACCTGTACTTCTGCTCTTTCGTTTCTCGTTTAAGAAGTGACTTATAGGCATCATCATCTTTGTTTGGCAAAGAATGCTTCTAGCCAATGACAGTTAAAATTAAATATATTATTTTTGTTTGTTATGACAGCTGTTTGGGGTATTATTTTATGGGGACAAAATCCTTTTTTTTTTTTTTACTTTACTGTACTGAACAGCTTAATAGGTAGCCTAATGTCTACTTTATCTACTTTATCACTGTAACGGTTAAACAAATCAAGTGCAAAATATAAATAAATGTATATATGCTACATGATATAAATGTTGTATTATTTGACCAATTTTAAAGGTTGATTACATTTTGTTCCTGAAATCCACCCTGAATCCACCCTTCTGCTGGGATCAGGATAATCCTGATTTTTTGGATCAAAGGTATCCCAATCCTACTAAAAAGTTTTGAACAACACATACTGAAGGTTTGATCCAGATCAAAACCAAGATTGGATTACGTGATCTAATCCAATTTCAAAATCCTTTTTTTTCTTTTGAACAACCCATTTTCAGGATTTGATCCAATCCGATATCTGAAATCCGATCAGATTACTTCTGAACAACTGGGCCCTGGTCTGCACCTGGGTCCTTACACCTAAAAGCCTGACTGTTACGACCCCGTCTAGGGTGGGGTGAACATAAACCTGACATCCTCCAACCCCCCCTGCCACCCGACCAACATACACACACACTGCAAATTTCAAGTCATCCTTTTTCTTTTTTTTTTCTTTTTTTCTTTGAAAGAAAAACAAATACTTGGGCCAGGCAAAAATAATAAACAAAACACTACTAACTGGGGAAGAGGGAAGCTAGCTAACTTACCAAAAAAAAAGTAATGAAAGGAAATACAAAGCAACTTCCCTAACTCCCTAACTAATGAAAAACGGGGGAAAACTGTCAATAAACAAAAATGGCACCCACCCTCTACAAACGTTCAGGCTGACAAGAAAGATAACACAAAGGCAACATATATAAACTATTTACAATATTTACAATACAGACGCACACGTCCACGTCCACACTCCAGCACACACTCTCCGAAAGTGTAAGCAGCTGGGGGGGGGTTCGCAGGAGGAAAAAGCCCCCGGTGCCTGCCCAGATGCCGTTTTTCAAATCTCCCCACCTGTCTTCCAGCTAATCACCGCGATCTGGCAATCTGAAAATAAACTGAACGGGGAGCAAGAGGAGGAGAGAGAGACACACACACAAATACGTCCTAGGACGTAACACTGACACTTCCTCTCTGTTTAGTTCAATTCAGTTGTGCGTTGTTGGCAGGACAAAAGTACTGCAATAATTTGAGCAATATTAAGTCTAAATACAACTACAAGGAGCTAAATAAAAAAAGGGTTCCGAGTTTTCTGGATCTGCATGTCACTCAGGTACTCTGTTCAACACTTTGTGGCAACAACGCTGTGGTAATGTACTGTACTAATCTGTCCTGACTGACTTCAAAGGATGTGAAACTGACATCTTGAGAGAAATTTAAGCACATTAATGTACAAACATCCATACAGCACATGAAGGCCAGGCCAAAGTGACCCAGCCAGTTCTCATTCACACATAAAGGCCATCTTCAAGGTTATAGAGGGCTGTGTGAATGACAGAGCAAAACAGACAGGCTCCAGGGGCATCATATCATCCATACTCACTGTGGCCGTGACACCGGGGGACCCAAACCATAAGTGACACATGAAAGGCTTACCACCAAACTCACCATGAGCCCTTCTGCTGCATTTCAGGGTCATGATTAGGAGGGCATATATTACAATTGTTTTGCAAACTGCTAATCAATAGAATTAAATATACTGTGAAAGATAGAGAAGTTGCCTTTCCAAAATTTGCACTGAATATGAATAGCATATTCAGCTAAATGTAACTTGAAGAGCTTCTTATTTTAAGGCCTATATTAGAGCTGGAGGTGGAAGAGTCTGTGATGCTTTATAAATGATTGATTCTGCATAATCACATGGTGCAGACACTACAATCCAGAGTGTCACATTCATTGCTTTTTTTCAGCAGTTTCGCTTTTTGGTTGCCTAATCATTCTTTTATGCAGAACTATGGAGCATGTCCACAAAAGCCTAACACCAAGCCTAACCCCTGGCATTTTATTATAGTGTGTCGATTAATAGCTACCACCCATTAGGAGCTGCTACCCCCCGCACACACACACACACACACACACACACACACCCACACAAGCAGGAATGCAGCAACTCAACAAAATTACAACTATGGGTTGAATGTGATGCAGTTTTCTTCATTTGAGTGGTTTATCTAATGCCCTGCATGGCTGTTTCCTCATGACACTGAGTAATTAGACCATGTTCTCAAGCCCCTGGTGCTGCAGGGTAGCAGAGCATGCTCTTTCACAGGGGTGATGATACAAGGGAAGTGGGTGTGGAGTGACGCCCTCCCTGTGGTTTGGGGCAGGAAACGAAACTCACACGTTTGATTTCTCAATAAAACTGGGTATGGGCGGCTGAGGGAATGGAAGGGGCAGGGAGAGGTGGCCAAGCGAGCTCAGCACCTCTGCTGGGCTCACACCCAGCCCTCAGCCCGGGGGAGATGCACAGAAACACAGTAAGAAAAGCAGGCAGGGTCTGAGGGAGCATGAGGACACTGCTACAGCTCCACAGACTGTATACACAGCTTTCTGGTGCAATTCTAACAGCACCTTATATAACTGACTGCCACGCTAATGGTCACATGACTGTCTGTGCTCAGGTGTTTGGGTGTTGCTAGTCCTATTGTAAAAAGCAGGATTAACATATTGCCCAATCGGATCACAAAGAGTGTGCATTTCACAATGATGAGAGGCAGAAGACTCAAGAGGCAGGCTACACACACAGCTGGAGAGAGCATGGGAGTTGTCCTTAGAGCTGGCCAGCTATGACCTGAGAACAGGATTCTTTGAGCCTGCAAGTGTGAGGAATTTCTTGCTTGGATTAAGTAATGCAAACAGAGAACAGGAATTTAATTTGTGGGTCTTTGTTTTGGTCATTAAAACATCACCTGATTGGGATTACAGGATTCAAATAAAAAACATTTTTTTCCAAAGAAAACATACTTTATATTGTACGATTAAGTCACAAACTTCAAATAGTTGTCTTTACTTGAATTTTCTGCTGTATTGACATCTATGGTTGCATGTGCTGCATAGTGATTTCTCATCTATTATCATACATTAAATTAACTGCAAATGTAAATGTTACTATGTGAATTTACTTTTTTGAATTGTGATCATTAAAAGATTCAGCTAGTACATTTTCTTTGTATTTGTATCCCTTTACCCAGGAAAAGGACAACACTCCACAAACACATGGAATAAAATTTGCACTGATATGGAAAATACACACATAGACACATGCATAAATACACACACACACACAATATGTCAGTGTGTCAGTGTAATATGTAGGTTTGTGTGTGTGTGCCTTTGTGTGTAATCTGTATGTGTGTGTGCATGTGTGTTTGTGTGTATAGTCTGTAGCTGGGTGTCATGCCCACAAATTGGCCACTTAGAATGTACCTTCCTGATATCTAAATTAATCTGCCTAATTCTCCAGACTGAACCAGTGTTCCATAAATCCATAGAAGGCCAGAGTGATGGATGAGGCAAAGCTCGCTAAGGCACTCATAATGGTCATCCTAAACTGGAGAGACAGAAGACTGAATCACATCGGAAAAGATCTAATGCTCTGGCAGGAGGCCATGACATCATGGGGGTGGAGTGGGAGGAGTCCACAGGCAGGGGAAGATTAATTAATCATGTCTGTCTGTATTAACCCCCCATATCCCTCTCTCCTCCTCCTCTCCTCTCCCTGTCTCTCCCTTTCTCTTTCCACCCCTCCCTCTCTCCTTCTCTCTCACTCTCTCTTTCATGTCCTCTCCCTCTTTCTCACTCTCTCCCTTTCTCCTTCTCTTCTCTACCTCTCTATCCAACCTACCCCCTGCAGTCATTGTACTTGAAAATACCCTATGTGCAAGAAATTTTTCAAAATAGTGAGAATGGGAGAAAAATTATGTCTTGCTGATATCCTGATGTCCGTAGACTCAGCAGCAAGCAGTCACACCAGCAGAGAAACAGAGGGGCATTTGCCAGAGTATATTATAAAATAGTATCTGGATAATGTCAGAGACAAGGTCAGAGATTGTGGAAATTCCAAAACCACCCCTCTTCATAACATATTTGTTCTGCATTAACCAAAAGTTTTAAGATATGACCTCATACTCTGAAGAATTAGTAAAGTGCAGCAAGATCAACTTAAACCCACTGGCTCTTTTCATTCTCACACAATACCATCTACTGGTGACAACTTACATTTCAAAGTTGGTGTCAGAAAATGTAGGGACCACTTATACACAAGTTGAAATGATCTGTTTCTAGTTCATATTCTCTTTCTAGTGATACTACAATGTAGTACAGCTCTAAACATTATGTGCTGCCACTCTCTCAACCTGTTAACCAATGTTTGTCCCAGAAATGAGCAAGGGCATGGATGGTTTACATACCACTGCCATGTCTATTCAGAACAGCTGTCACTACAGCTCTGCACTGCTGATAAGGTCAGAACAAAATGGTTTACTTGAACCAGCTTTTATCAATAAATATCAATACAACAACAACATTTTCTCCACTGTCTATAATGCTCAAAAAAGGCAACTGAAATTGCATCAATGTCCTGTATTCTGTAATTGACCGTGCTATTCATAATGCCATAACAGATACTATAGTTTCCACTGAGCTTTACAGGTTTACAGGGGGTGAATCGCAGGGGGTTGATGTGTGTACTATGGCATGCCACACTCTTCTCTCTGGCTGGATGTTGAACCACCGTCTCTCACCATCTCTCCCCAAGACAGACCTGCCCACTGCACATACCAGCCAATCCCTCTCCTCTGAAGGACGTGTCCCTGTCTGAGAGGCTGGTCCCCTGGGCCTTCCCTCCCACTGTCCCCAGAGCCACCTCAGCTTCCCGAGAATGCTGGCTGCTTGGCTGGCCCCCTGCCCTCCACACTGTGCCCATGCCTCAGCTGATCTCCTTTACCTGGCCTCTAATCTTAGCACACCTCACATTCCTGACTCCAGCGCTTGCCAACCGGGTGCTCCTAGGTGTAGCTCATTTCTTGTCTTCAGTCCATCATTAGCCTTTACATTCCTGCAAGAACCCTCCGCTCCACAACTTTACTCCCAGCCAGTTACTCTCCTCTGTGGCCTCTCCTCTGTGCTTCACTCTCCCTCTAGTGGTGAAATGAGTTACCAGCATCCATCAGAACTGGACCAACCCCCAGCTATATGACCAATCCAAACCGAAGTGAAATCGATGGCAGGCAGTTTAACAACATTATTGTGATGAGGGGTAATGTTGCAATTACCAATCTTTGTCTGGGCATATCTGATCTCAATAGGATAACATGGTTCTTATATTATGATTTGGCTTTGTGCCTGTGTTCTCTTGAAAATTGTATTGATAAGATGGACAGTGCATTCAGTCTGCCCTGATATGCAAACATAGAATTTATAGACCATGAAGGCATCATGACTGAACACCTTCACTGACAAACAATATTGCCATCTCTATCTGTCACTACACTACATCAGTTCACACTTCAGTTTCTTTCTAACCCATAACAAACAGGACCAAAATAAATTACATAAATTACAAATACAATAGTATGCACATTTTGAGAGCTCACAGCACAAGTTTCTTTGTTATGATAGACAGGAGGAGCATTACTAAATTCCAACCAGAGTGGTTTGAGAAAATGTTTTGCAGGCTACATTGACAATTGCATTTATCATAACTAAACTACTGTATAATGCAATATGTGTGAATGTTTGTTATGACACTAGCAGCTGGTGTTACAGAGGTGTATATTGTCCTTTACAGCAATGTGAAGAATAATCAGAACCTCAACGGGTGCCAGTTTTATTCACCAGTGGAGCAATGCTGTTGTACCTGTGGGTAAGGTGCTTCACTCAGATTGCCTCAGTAAATATTCAGCTCTATACATGAAAAACATATATAAAAATGCAGTCTATTACTATATGAACCAATGGTTTCATAGGGATTAGAGTGGCTGCAAACCAAATACAGAAAGTATTCTTCCCATTCTTGATTACTGTGGTGTAAAGGATATTCCTCCCACTCTTGATTACTGTGATGGCAGCATAGAGTATTTCTCCCATTGTTGATAAGGTGATGTTATGCAGAGCATGGCCTCCTGGGGCACTTTCAGGACACTCTATATGCTCTGCTAGTCAGCCATTTCATTTATGGCTGGCATCCCTAGTAAAACACACCACTCTGATCTATACTCACATTGGCCATAGGTGGAAAAAGGCACCTTATTTTTTGCTTGTATATAAGATGACCAAAGCATGCCTACCAAAGTGGCAGATGCAGTGCTAGGGTTACTGACTTAAAGAAGAGGAGATGAATGACACAAATGAGCAGCAGTGAGGCCAGCTCTTATGCAGTGCCTGTTTTGTTGGACAACACACACCTGCTGCAAATGATTTAGTTTACTGAGGCCCCAACCTCACTGATCTAGTACCAGGCTACCAGAAACTGTATTAAATACCCCTGACCAGTGAGTCTATAGGGCTATCATCTTTTTTGCATCTTTGTCTGTCTCCTTCCATTCCAAGTCTGAGAAATGCTTAATCACTCACAGAGCTCTACTAAGTTTTAAACTGCTGATTTGTACCAATTTGCCTTATTTCAAAAATCACACCCTGTGACAGCACTGGCCAATGCACCACACAGAAAAATGCAAGAGGGATTCAAATTTACAAAACAAAATGCACTTAAAACAACCTAAAGAAGACCCAGTCTTCATCACACAAACTGAATTCCAAGCTTGCTCTCTAGCTACACACACCTGTATTTAACAGGCATCTAATCAAGCAGGTGGGGCTCATTAACCAATGACCGGGCTAATACAATTAGACACACAGTGTCGCACACTTGTTCGTCACTATCTGCCTTTCACGAGTCATTTTTAAATAACTTTGTTCAAGCAGTATCACAATCACTTCACAAATTGAGTGCAGTGTTGTAACTGTGTGTAGTGAGTGATCATTACTTGTGATTTTTAGCGCAACAGTGTGCAGTGAGTGATTAGTATTCCTGATTTAGCGTGCTTACTGAGGTCCATCTTTAACCTGGAGATGAGCAGTTGGACAGACAAAACTAGGGGTATTCCTACAACTCCTCGCTTCCTCTTAAAACACAAAAACACAAATATAAACACATTTAAAATTATACCATGAACAAAAATAACGATATATGAAGTAAAACAAAACAATTGCAAGAAAATATTTTTTTGCCCTAATTTTCACTATGAACTAAAAATAAACCGAAATTTGACCCAAAAGTTCCCAAATCTGGCAACACTGGAAAAAGTTCTTCAACTTGTTATTGACGCTCTCTTTAAAATAAGCCGTGCCCCTTCTACATCCACTTCCAACTTTAAAAGCTGGCTTGCGAGCATTGTGGGTGGGACTGAAACTGATTCTCTTAAGACTGTGCGAAGCGCTCTGGTGTTTCAACACTACGCCAAACACAGCTGTGTCTGCCGAACTGGTGGCTTGTGAACGCCATCAGAAATAAGGTAATAACATTTTCCTTCATAATCTATATCAATTTTACTTTGTCTTGGTAGACTAATCTTCATAGCTTTGTGAACTACAGCAAAGTTAGAAGAAAGTTCTGTATTTCCATGAAGCACTTGGCGCTTTCAGCATTTACGAAGACACATTTGTTCTTCAGGTGAGGTTTTTACCTTGCCTGTCGTCTGTCAAACAAAACAGACGTCTTGGCTTTTTTTGGATAAATGCTGGGCAGGTGAACTGGAGATGAGATATATCCATATTCTTTACAAATGAGAGGATGTTTTGTCTAAATGTCTGCTTTAATGTCATCAAGCAGACCCGTCTGACCAAAAATGGAGACCGATTTCGTAAAATCATTTACTATTATTAGCGATGAGGTAACGAAAGTCGAAAAAGGTTAAATTCATAATACACGATCTGGATGAAATGTAAACCGCCAAGGCAAGTATTAAATGCTAGTCACGTAAACAAAAATGGATCTTGCCCGATAAATCCTGTCTTGGATTACTGTAAAGTGATATACTTTTGTAAATTATTTTTCTAGTCCCTTAAATTAGTAATACAAACAAGCATTAAAATTATTTAGAGTAACCAGCTGTTGGGTCAGTTCTTCACTTACTTTTTCTAGGCCTAATTATATCTATCTATCTTTATTTATTTAGCACTCTTCATACATGTCTGTAACACAAAGTGCTTTACAGAAAGAAAAAACTAATTAAAGTGATAACACAAGATAAGACAGGGATACACCATACATAAATTCTTATAAAACTCCTCCCCACTCCCTCCCGTCCCAGGAATACAATAAAACAACAATAAGATAATAAAAACAATAAAATAATACAAACCGGGCATAAAAGAAATAAAACGAGACTCAATAAAAAGCCTTTTTTAAAAAGTATGTTTTAAGTCATGATTTAAAAGCTAAAACTGAGGGAGAGTCTGTGATATTCTGTTGGAGTGTGTTCCACAGTTTTGGGGCATAAAAATTAAAAGCAGCCTGGCCTGGTTTTTAAAACAAACTTTTTGGACACAGAGTAGGCCAGCAGAGGATGATCGCAATGCTTTCTCTGGTTCATACAGTATGAGCATGTCTTGAATATATTCAAGTGCCATCCCATATTTTGCCATGAAAACCAAGAGTAAATTTTTAAAATTAATTCTAAAACAAACTAGAAGCCAGTGCAGGGATTTGAGAACTGGGGAAATTTGATCATATTTTCTAGTCCTTGTCAGAACCCTGGCTGCTGCATTTTGAATGACCTGCAGTTTTACAATAATATAACTGGGGAGGCCAGTAAACAAGGAGTTGCAGTAGTCCAGTCTAGTGGAGATGAAAGCATGGATTATTTTCTCAGCAGTTGGTAGTGATAAAAATGATCTTATCTTTGCTATATTTCTAAGATGATAAAATGAGACTTTGGTAAGGGATTTCACATGTGATTTCAAACTAAGCTCAAAGTCTAGGATTACCCCAAGATTCCTAACTTCAGACTTAAAGTTGAACATGGTTAAATGGGGCAGCTGTACCAAATGTGTTCAAGGGCTATGCTAAAAAAGAGCATAATCTACTCACAAGTTTTTTATAACACTAAATGTAACTTCATGTATAAGACCAAACACACACATGTACAAATACAAATAAAGAGTACTGGTGAGCTAACAGCTTAATCAGACCTAGTAAGTGTAAAGTTGGAATGAAACCAAGTTTACATAGGTGCCCCCAAGACCAAGAAATGCTATCCTACTGAGTGTGGAAAAGTACTTGCAGTGCCTGAGAGATAACTAGAGGAAGTGAGAGAGTGCATTAACAGGAAGCTGAATGGAGGCAGCCTGCTCTGGGCCTGTGTCCCTGGCACAGTGCCCAAAGCACTGACAGACACATCTTGTTGGTGGAAACTTTGTTCTTTTGTAATAAAGCAACAGGAGGCATACATACCGCATACAGGTGCATTCCTTTTTCTTTTCCTTTGCTTGTGTTGGATGTGTGTATTTTTTTATTCATTCTCAAAACTTTGGACCTCTCCATGAAAGCAGTTTAAAATTGTAGTGCTTTGCTGGAAAATGGCACCATGTCTGGCTGCAGCTTCTGTTTGAAGGCAACAAGTTGATTTTTGTGTTGGTTTTATTTGAAAGTTCCTGGGAAATGCACTATTTTATTGTTTGTGGACTCCTTCCATTGGGTGAGAGTGTGATGGGCCTGTTTCTTGGCTCTGTCATCTCCTCCCATGGCTTTTCACACAACTTCTATGCTGACAACACACAACTTATCCTGTCTTTTCTGCCATCTGATACACAGGTTTCTGTGTGCATCTCAGCTTGCCTGATAGACATTTCACAGTGGATGGTGGACAACTGCCTAAAGCTTAACCTAGCTAAGATTGAGAGATGCTTTTCATCCCATCCGCATCCTCTCAGTTTCAAGACCTCCCCCTTCAGCCTAGACTGTACACTGTAGACTGTAACACCAGTAGCATTGTCAAAAGCCTTGGTGTAATACTTGATAGCCAACTGTCCTTCTGCTCTCAGGTTGCAGCCGTGAGTCGGGCATTCAGCCTCTGTCTGTGCAACATCTGAAGGATCCATCCCTACCTCATTAGGCCCTGGTCCTTTCACTCCTGGACTACTGTAACTCCCTCTTTGTCTTTCTGCCTGTGCTGCCAAACCCCTACAACTAATCCAGAATGCAGTTGCACAACTTGAGACCATTAAGGGAGATTGTAGACAAGTTACACCCCTCCTCACCTCACTTCATCGGCTTCCTGTTATCACTCGCATCAAGTTCAAAACCCTGGTGCTGGCATACAGGACAGTGAATGAGACAGCCTCATACCTACAATCTGTCTTCATACCCTATGTTCTGCCAAGACCGCTACGTTCTGCAACCATGGGGCAACTGACTGTCCCATCCTGATGGGGCTGTTCCTGTCAAACATGTTCTCTGTCTGTACTGGTCCCTCAGTGGTGGAGTGAACTCCTCACGGGGGTCAGGCCATCTTCCGACACAGACCCCTCTTCAGGCTGCACCTCAGTACCGCCTCAATCCCTGCCCCCTAACGCCTGCTACTTGTACCTGCTCTTTATTTTGCATGTAGTATTGCAATGTGTTTTGGATTCTGTGATCTAGTAATTGTGATATATGGTAGTATACTTGGCTTCCCTTGTCTAGTCAGGTTGCGCAAGTTAACTTAGGGTAGGGCTCGAATAGTGTTATGCTGACACTCAGTGGTATTTATTTATTTATTTATTATATATAGTTATTGTGTGAATTATTTTTGATTAATTATGAATGGTTTTTGTGATTGTACTGATTATAATGTTGGTGGGATATGGGTAAACTGATAATAAGTGTGAAGGATGAATAGTGGTAGTTGTGCCCTGTGATGTTTGTATTTGTTATTGTTTGTTAATTGTAAGGGTCAAATGCACTAATGTAAAAGGGTTACCCTGAAACCAGTCATTTAACACACCGTTTGCAACAGCCAGGTATCAGCCATGTCTTTGCAGCAGCAATTGGCAACATCCTCCTGTTCTGTTGACCTGTGCCATAGTGAGTCACGTGAGTGGGTGTGTGTCTTTTTGGCTTATGTTTAAAGGTCCATGTAGGGCTGGGTGATATAGCCGTCGCAATATATATCGAATAGCTATTTTTAGTGCAATAACAGCTATCCCCGGTATGTGGTGTTAGGTTTCTTCCCTTATGTTTTTTCCCTTTAGTCATACCTGATGCGGGAGCACACCTCCAGTTTTCCAAGGCCATGTGAAATGCTTCGGGGGGAAAAAACGCCATTCCTATCTATTCAATGTAGATATCAGCAACTATGCTGCTTCCATGTGGTAGATAGAAACACATGCCTACAAAGATGAAGAGTGAAAACATGCTATGTTTTTTCAAAGCTAATAGGTAAGTTAACCAACATATAGATACAAGTGAGATTTTTCTGCCCCGGAAGCATTTCACTGAACTTTGGAGGTGTGCTCCCACATCAGGTATGACTAAAGGGAAAAAAACATACGGGAAGAAACCTAATGCCACATACCGGTGATAGCTGTTATTGTGCTAAAAATAACTGTTCGATATATCGAGTCGGCTATATCGCCCAGCCCTAGGTCCGTGTCTCTGTGGAAGAGGTGGGTTGTTACACACGTCGTGTGAGGGCTGTCTGTCTGTCAGTCCATTCTAAGGCATCCGTATCTTCAGTATTTTATTTTTATTAATACTGTTAAAAAAAAAAGATCTTTAAACTGTATTTTGTCATTGCGTGTGTTTGTGGCCGATTCGGTCATAGGCATCCAGACAGGTGAGCCAGCCGGTGACACTATGTGGCAGCGGAGTTTGGAGGTACCATCACTCAACACTGGATACACACAACATGCACAACCCTGGATGATTCTCTCCATTCTTGCCATCATGACTCTTTCTATGGGTGGATCAGATCAGTGTTTCCCAACCCTCCTGGTGGCACCCTGTCCTGCATATCTTCTATCTATCCTTGCTCTACCTACCTGACTGAACTCATCAGTGGCACGTTTGATTAGCTGAGCACACCTGATTTAATCAAGCAGCAAGGGTAGATAGAAGATATGCAGAGCAGTGTGCAGCCAGGAGTAGGGCTGGGAAACACTGGATTAGATAAATGCTCATTTGAGATATCAAATGTGAGAAATGAAGATGATGTGCTTTAGAGCATAAGGTGTGGGTGTGTATGTTTTTAAGGGCATCCCAATGGTAGCCAGCTCCCAGTCCCATATATTGAGTGAGGGGTGAGCTCCTCGCCCTTTCCACTACTGCTCACATGTACCTTGTGGCCATGCTATGCCAGCTCAGGCATGGTGGCAGCAAGGTAGTAGAAATGTCCTATTCTACACACAAAGATGTGCCAATTAATTATCCACAGATTATGGATTGTGCTGCTGTTTTCGTCACCAAAGTGTGTGACTTTTCAGTTGTTGTCAAGATCACTTTTTCAGCAAGGGTAAACAGATGCTGTGTAAAGGACTACCAAGGAAACTGATGCTTATCAAAGTGATTTCCCTTGCTCAGTAGGAAAATGATTGGCCTTTTGGAGAAGTTGTTGTTAAGCTGGCCCAAATAGAAAATGCACAATAAATCCACTTCCTCAAACACCTATGAGTCACAGTGGTTATAAAGGAGTCTTTTTTTTGGAATACTCTGTATTTGTAATGTGAGAAGCTTGGATGTTTGCCATGGTGGCAAAAGAAAAGCTGACAAGTCAGTTTCAAGAGATGGCTGGGACTACTGAAATGCCTCACCAGCATAGGTCTCTATGGAAATGGTGTCCTGTCTCTGCCAATCTGTGGAGGAGTATAAGTGTGCCAAGACAAGATTGTGTTAGTGTCATCTCCAATCTCAAGACCCAATCATGAGAGCTGCTGCCCCAACCATAGCCACAGGGAAGAAGTGGCTTCCAGCAAAGGCAGTCCAGGATGCTGAGGCTGCTCTCCGGCATAGAGATATAGTGGGCCATGTCCAACAAGGTAGAGGAGGCTTCGGATCAGGAGAGTTGAGACCTTCCTGGAGAAAGGCCACTCCTTCGGAACGTCAACAGCTGGTGGTGGAAGAAAATCTACACCTAGAGGAGGCCAATAGGTGTGCCAGGGCAGTCACACAGGCCAAACAAGGAAACTGGACAAGGTGGGACAGTGTCGTGAGGAGGAACATTACATGGCCAGACCTATGGAGCATGGAATCCAGTAGGCTGAGTTTTACCATCCGAGCCACTTATGATGTTCTTCCATCTCCTGTGAACTTAAACATCTGGCTGGGAGAAGACCCAGCCTGCCCCCTGTGCTCAACCCCTGCCACACTCAAGCATATATTGGTTGCATGTAAGACCAGCCTGTCAGAAGGAAGATACACCTGGCGACACAACCAAGTGTTGAAATGTTTGGCAGCTCACCTGGAGCACAGGAGGAAAACAATCAATGCCACGCCTCACAATAAGCAGAAACATCATCCACTGCTGGTCAGAAGCAGCAAGCCAATATACCACCACCTGATTCCAGTGCGTTGAACTTGGCCAGAGACTGGCAGCTACGTGCCGATGTAGGCCACAGACTCAATTTCCCGGAAGAGATTGTATCAACCAACCTGCGTCCGGATCTGGTCCTATGGTCTACCTCCACCCGACAAGTCTTCATAGTGGAGCTGACGGTCCCTTGGGAAGATGCAGTGGACGAAGCCTTCGAAAGGAAGACCCTGTGATACACTGAGCTCGCAGGAGAAGCCCGGCAGCAGGGCTGGAATGTTAGAATCTGCCCTGTAGAGGTGGGCTGCAGAGGCTTTGTTGTCAACTCCACAGCAAAATTCCTAAGGGAGGTGGGAATAACAGGTCAAGCCCACAGGAGGGCGATTAAGGACCTCGTCAGTACAGCAGAGGCAAGTAGTCACTGGCTGTGGCTCAAAAGAAAAGACCTCAGATGGGCCCCCAAGTGACAGCCTGGATGCTCACCATGCGACGCACATACCCGGGTCTGATCAGCCTGTGGTGGGCCTGCCTTGACTGAGGGTGTCTTGTGATAAAAGGCCGAAACACCCAGTACACAACTAATGATGTGTGTCGCACTGGCAGCACCTAGTGGGCACCCCTTCCCCACCCAAGTGGCCAAGTTAGTCATACATGGCCACAATAATGAAGAACATGCCAAAGGTCGCTTCAACAATCCACAACAAAGAGCCCCCTCCATTCGACCAACTGCTATCCATATTGAGAGTGCTGATTTTCTTTGGGATTGTAACACCAAGTCCTACTATTGAAACTATGAATGCAATATAACCTTCTTAGTGGCTCTGTTCTGAGATCAGTGTTCACGTCATAGGGTTGGCTGATGTGGTTACAAATTTGGCTTCATTTGTGCTTTTGGATTCTAATGGACTCCAAGATTTGTTTGAATGACTCGGTATAAATGACTATAGTCAAAGTGTTGTCATCTTTTTTGGGTCCTTGTTTGTATTTGCACACACATCGGTTATTAAAGATGAACAATGAGTGTGCTGTCGGAGAACCTGCAGAACTAAGGGAGTTGGGGCCATGCCCCTACATATGCCCCCCCCACAAGGCAAGATCTCTGACTCAGTGGAATAAACAAGGCAGTTTGCATGCTTCCAGCAGGCATGTCTCTCTCTGCAGTAAACCTGTATCTTTGTAGCCAGTTTAACCACAACCCCAGTGTGGACTAAATGGAAGTGGAATTTTCACTGTGTTACAGTGTTCCTTCCGAGCTGCAGTCTACACCCTAGGTTTCTGTAATGTCTGGTTTTTGTTGCACTCATTTTTGGAGATCCTATGGGGCTGTCTAGTCACTTCAGTTTTCAATTGGTCCTTCCCTTTTGTAACATTGTGTATTTCTGTGAAATTCCATTCCGTTTGGAACTTAGACAGTGATTCAATGTGGGATCCGTCTGCTGAATGGTGAGCGAGAGGCTCATCTTCAGGGCGTGCTTAGACACGTAAAACTGCAGAGCATTGTTCCAGTACAGTGAGGGGAGTATTACCAGTGCCTGAGGGCAGGGAACAAACATTGCTCAATAAGAGGACTGCCTCACTGGCTGTTTAGCTTTGCTGTATAAGTGAGTGGAAATAAGTATGCTGAATGAAACACATCTTTTCCAATCTGGATTTATAATCATTGGAGAAATCATGTCTTCTGTCTACTACTATTATAAGTTTATTAAGTAGTTTAACAGATGTCTGAAGTCTGGAGTTTCCACTCCATTAGGAGCTGTAAGTGAAGTTGTTAAAATGTGGCTGTCTCTTTGTTCACTGGTTTCAGCAGCTTAACCATGCATCATGGCCATCCTCTACTCATCCTCTTCCTCCTCTGTCTAAGAGGACTGGATCTTGGTTTAGGATTCAAAATCTGCGCCTTCAACATCCAGAATTTTGGCGATTCCAAATCGACCAATGCGCCGGTCATGCACACTTTGGTCCGGGTGAGATTCTCTCCAGCCAAAACAAATGATGTTTTCTATGTCACATTTAGGCCCTGTCCACACGTACAGGGGTATTTTTAAAAACATAGCTTTTTCTATGCGTTTTGGCCTTTCGTCCACATGCAAACGGCGTTTTAGGTCACTGAAAACGGATCTTTTGCAAAATGCCTTCCAGGGTGAAGATTTTCAGAAACTCCATTTTCAGTGTTCACGTGTAGACAGGGAAAACTGAGTTTTTGGCTTGTGATGTCAGAGTGTCCGTCGTAATAACTTTTTTTTCAGGCTTCTGATTGGCCAACATGGCTTTACGGTTAGGGTTATATCGTCGCCTGTTGGTTTAGCATGCTCTTGACAGCACGTGTTTGCATTTTTGTGTGGACGGAGATTTTTTTTTGGAGGAACGAAGGAGGAAAACCCCCGTTTTCAAAAATACCCGTGTACGTGTGGACATGGCATTAGACTGAGGGTGCTTTGCAGTAAGAGTCTGAGGTAATCAGAACCAGATCTGCTTTGAGTAATGTCAATTCTGTGGAATCATGAAAGGGCTTTTCCAGGTAGGCCCAGCCCTTCCTGAGAAACCTGGCACCCTTCCCTAAGGCTCTTCCTTGGCCCATTAGCATTTTGGCTACATTCACAGAGGATACACACTCAGTGTTTTATAGTTTAACAGAGATGAGGTTAACAGATCTAGGCATTTCAGCATGAGTGAAATGTTGTTGTCAACCTTTATACATCCAGCTGCAAAATGTCTCCATAGCAGCTCTTTTGATTTATGCACCTCTGTATTTGACCCACAAGCACAGCTCTCCTCTATCCAGAATTGACAGGGGTTTTGTTGTCTGTATCTGAACCTTTTTATGTTGTATTGTATGTTTTATGTTGAATGTTGTATGTTGTGTTGTGTTCAGATCTTGTCTCGCTGTGACGTGTGTCTGCTTCAAGAGGTGAGAGACTTCAAGGGTAAAGCCATCCCAACCCTGCTGTCAGTGCTCAACAGGTACACTCACCACTGACCCCCTGTGTTAAGGTGAAACCATTGCATACTCTAATGTCATAGCATGGTACACCACAAATGAGCATGTTCATCAGAAAAATGTTTACAAACAATAAGAACAATTGTGTATTTATGTAAGGAAGCATTTAAACCCTCCCAGTTCAACTGAAATATTCTGTTTTTAGAGTAGCATTGTGTGGGGTTTATGTAGGTGAAATGGTGAGAACAGCAATTCTGTCATATCAGTAAGGCTCATTTGAATTTGAAATCCCTCTGTCTACAGGTATGATGAAAAGTATCACTACGACTACGTGGCCAGTGGGCGTCTGGGCAGGACGTCTTACCAGGAGCAGTATGTCTTTGTGTACAGGTGAGTGAACCCTTCACACAAATACATTAGTGCACACACACCCATTCTTTCAGGTCTCCCTCTCATCTGCTCTCCCTCTCCTTCCCTTTTATGCCCAGTCTCTGCCATCTGTCCTCTTCTACATTTCCCTCTTCTCTTTCCATCCCTCTCCCTCTCTACATATGGTCTGATGCAGCTCTGTGTTCTGTGTGCTCCCTGCAGGACAGGGTCAGTGATGTTGCAGGATACATACCAGTACCCCGACACTCAGAAGGGGGATGTGGATGCCTTCTCCAGGGAACCCTTCATAGTGAGGTTCAAAGCGCCAAAGACAGGTTGGTGGCCAGGGGGTGTTGTCAACAGGCCGAAAAGGTGCCATGTGAGTGATGTCCCTTTTTGTTCTCCGCACAGTGATCAGAGAGTTTGTCCTAATCCCCCAGCACACTACACCCAGCAATGCCACCAAAGAAATCGACGAGCTCTATGATGTCTTCCTGGATGTTAAAAAAAAGTGGAAAATGGAGGTATGAGGGTAGCAAGCTAAAGGTTATAGAGAGGGGGAAGACTGAGAAAGAGAAGACTCAAGGATCACTGCTAATCAAATTACACACCTGTTACTCATTTACATTTATTCATTTAGCAGATGCTTTTATCTAAAGTGACGTACAAAAGTACTCCTCCCACAGGATGTGATGTTCCTGGGAGACTTAAATGCAGCCTGTGGATACGTAGCCAAGAAAAACAGGAAGAACATCCGGCTGATGTCAATGCCTGAGTTTTACTGGCTGATTAAAGACCAAGATGACACGACTGTCAGAGAGACAACCAGCTGCGCCTATGACCGGTGAGGGGCCACAGAGGGGCTGCAATGTACAATAAATGACTACTCAGGGGGCACAGAGGGTGGAGTGTACACTAGATGACCAGATGAAGGGTTGTAGTATATACTGAGGTGCTGCACAGCTTAATTTCCAAAACTGCAAAATTTCTGTGTTGTTTATAAGTAGTTGTCAGTGTTGCTTTGCCAGAGTCCTGGCCCTTCCTGCTGACCTCTGCATCCTCCCCACAGCATCGTGGTACACGGGGAGACATTCCTACGAGCAATCAAGCCCTACTCCGCCCGGCCCTTCAGGTTCGACAAGGAGTTCCACCTTCCACTGGAAAAGGTCAGCCTCCGCTCCTCCTCTCCTCAGTCTCCCACCTCTTCCTGTTGTCTGGCCTATAACCTACTGCAGCGGGTGGGCTCGTGGAGAGTGCATGCCTGCGTCTATGTGTCAGAGAGTTCTGGCCTCTCCTTTCCAGGCTTTGGACGTGAGTGACCACTACCCTGTGGAGGTGGAGCTGAAGACCCGGTCCTCAGCATGGCGACAGGCCCAGGTCCACCCACTCCTCGTCCCTCTAGCCACGCTCATCCTCGGCTCGTCCCTCCTCTCCGGGTCAGACTTGGAATAAAGATCCTGATGGAGCGTACCTGTGGAAAACGGCACATAAGACTTATGAAAGATTGTATCTTCAGGAAGCTGACCACAGGAAACACACATTGCCAGAATATGCACAGATTTCCCAGAGCAAATGCGGTGAACTCTTGCTTTCTTGTAAATCTCTTCATAGCCATATCAAGGGGATACTCTGGAGACTGTTAAGTGCCATCTCATTTAAGGATATTTTTCAGATTTTTAGAGTTTTGTGTGTCTGACCAAAGTCTTATTTTTTCAGTTTGAGATTCTGTGTTCTGAGTTCTGAGCAATTACTCATCAGGGATGGACTCTGCACACCCAGAGCAGTTTGAGCCCTTCCAGGTCTTTGTCGAAGCTGCATAGTGTTCCAACAGCCAGCTTCCTCTCTGTGCACCAAGCTGCTTGTGGGAAGACCTGCTCATTCTACTTTGGATTGGTAGCTGCCCCCATCCCAGCTCCTGGATCACCCATTGGCAGAATCAGAGTCTGGTCGAAGGTGTAGTCATGACTGGACAGGGGAAGGCCAATCAAAAATCAGATTGTGATCTTTTATGAGGCGTGTTCCGTCCCTGCAGTTGTGACTGAGCATTCCACACTTCCTCCATAAGCCTACAAGCCCACCCACCACCTTCAGGTGATGAAGCAATCCAGCCAGAGCTTTTCAGGGTAGTCAACAAAGCAATGCAAATCGCTGAACAAATACAACCCCTGGCAAAAATTACAGAAGCACCACACTTAGAGGATGTTCACCCAGCTTTTTTACTCCATAGCAAATATACAAATCACAAAAATGACACAAAACAATTTTTGTTGAATAGCTGAACATTCTGGCTTCATGAAACATACCTCAAACAAATTAGTTAAATTAGTTTAATTAATGGCATATATTTTTCCAGATCAAGTAGAGGAAAAAATTATGGAATCATCAACAAAAAAAATCTCAATTAGTACTTTGTTGCTCCTCCTCAGGCTTTTATGACGTCCTGAATTCTTTCACTAATGAAAAACAATATTCTCCATCAAGCTGGTTCCAACTTTCTCGAATAGCGGTTGACAGATCAGCTTTGCAGGATGGAGCCATGTCATGGACCATTTTTTTTAATTTCCACCATAAATTTTCAATCAGATTGAGATCCAGACTGTTTGCTGGCCATGTCATTGAGTTGAAATGCCTTTCCTGAAGAAAAGCTTTAACACTCTTTGCTCTGTGGCAAGATGCATTGTCATCCTGAAAAATGACTTCATCACCAAACCTATTTTCTATCAATGAAATGAGAAAAGTGTCCAAAATTTCAGTGTAGACTTGTGCATTGACTGTTGAGGTAATGATTGTCATCTCCCCTGGTCCTTTACCTGACATGCAACCCCATTTCATAAATGAGTGAGGAAATATGATTGTTTTCATCAGGTAGTCATCTTTATATGTTTCTTCAGAACGGCACCAGACAAAAGTTCCTGCATCATCTCCTTGGCCAATGCAGATTTGTGATTCATCACTGAATATCACTTTCATCCAATCATCCACACTCCATGATTGCTTCTCTTTAGTGCACTGTAACCTTGTTTTCTTCTGTTTAGGTGTTAGTGCTGGTTTTCATTTGACTTTTCTGTGTGTAAGTCCCATTTCATTCAGTTGATTTCTTAGTTTTGCCACAAACATTGACATCTGTTTCCATTTGTTTTTCATTTGTTTTGTGCATTTTCTATTTTCAAGGCATATTGCTTTGAGTTTTCTGTCCTGACGCTTTGACGTCTTCCATGGTCTACCCGTATGTTTACCTTTTATAACCTTCCCATTTTGTTTATACTTGCACCAAATTTTAGACACAGCTGACTGGGAACAACCAACATCTTTTGCCACACTCTGTTGGATTTCCTTCTTAAAGGAGTTTTATAATCCTTTCCATTGTTTCAATTGACAACTCTCTTGTTGGGGCCACGTTTCCTTTCAATTAGCCAAGTCCGACAGCTCGTTAAGGTCTGCAAGTACTCTCTTGTAACTGCAGACTAATTTGCATTTTTAGACTTGTGCCGATATTTGTTTTAGAAATGCAAATTACAAGATGATTCCATAATTTTTTCTCTACTTGATCTGGAGAAAAAAAATATACCTTTAATTTAATTTCTTTGAGGTATGTTTCATGAAGCCAGAATGTTCAGCTATTCAACAAAAATTGTTTTGTGTCATATTTGTGATTTGTATATTTGCTATGGAGTAAAAAAGCTGGGTGAACATCCTCTAAGTGTGGTGATTCCATAATTTTTACCAGGGGATGTAAATGCCTCTTCTGTAGGTTGCCCTCCAATTGGGTTAAGATGCCATGATTCATGAAGGGAAACCTGCCTTTGTGTACGTATGAAAGTGAGCCAAAACTAACATGAAACTAGGAGAGTGGTGAGGCCCTTTATGTATCATATTTAGTATTATTATCTGATATTGGTATATCAGATGATTGATTTTAGCTGGAGTTTCCCTGTAAGTTAGTATGTCTTTTCTCAGTGTATTGGTAAGCTCTGTATGCACTTCAGGGTACACATTGCTTGCTGTAATCTACCCTACAGACCTCACTGAGAATCTCTGTGCTCTGACCTCATTCATACCAAAAATACCCCTTTGATATTCCACATTAAGTAGGTATGGAAGCAGCCATGTCTTCATGTTTTTATGCCACTGATATGACTTTGAATACTAATGTAATAAGTGTAAATGGTGCCTTTTATGTGTTAATTTGTTGCAGGAACTGTAGGTTTCTGTGGAAGAGGGAAAGGGTCAATAAAAAGCTCAATCTGGAAAGTTTTACTCATTTGACAGATGAAAGGATTAGTGGTGCATGATGGAAGGTTCAGGTTGTCATGGTGAGGAGAATGGGACCACTAAGTATTCTATCCATGAAATATTAGACCTGTGCAGAATTTCCAGGTGCCTTGTATTATCCCATCTTGCAGAAGGGGGGTGACAGAGTGCGCACCAGCTCTGTTCAAAATTACAGTATCCTCAGGTCTGCGGGGGAGAGAGGCCCGCTGTAACACTGGAACCAGAACTCAAGATAGGAGGGGACCGTGTGCAACCATGCTGTCTACATGGAGCGTTTGCTGAGTTTTCCTGCCCAGGGGTCTTTTACTTTCACATCCCAGGATAAGGCCTGCAATGTTAATACCATTTCTGCATTAAGAAAAAATAAATGAATCCAATGATGCATTGACAAGTAGGAAGTAGGGCTGGGCGATATGGCAAAAAATATGATCATGATATTTTTTTCCATATTGATCAATATCGATATTTATCACCAGGGATGGCTGGTATAAAGATGAGAAATTTAAAAACCTTAGAACAGATTTTTTAAATTTTGGTGGAACCTAGAGCAGCAACAGCACCAAATAGTTCCGCATTTCCATAAAAAATGAAATACTGGTTGACTCAAATGCACTAAATATTGTGACAATTTTAAGTGTGATACAATTCATGCTTGCAGCTGAAGGTTGCTGCTCTTTTCTGATGTTTAATGGAGACATGCAAACCAATGTACATTACTGCCACCCACTAGGCAGGAGTACAACTTTAGTTCAGTCAGAAGCCTCTCAGGCACAAGTGATCATCCCCAAACAGTAAAGCTGGGGGTCCCTATTAAACACTAAAATTACAGTACCTTGGCCATTTCACACACTGCTCCAGCACTGAGAAAAAAACATTCAGAAACAGCAAGGTGAAATCAATTTTATTATTTCAGTAATATCCACAGATGTTGACCTCCCCCTCATTTTACAAATCAAATTTGTAAAAAGTGAAAAGTACTTAAGTGGACTTAATCATGTTAGAAAGCGCAGACAAGTGCTGTAATAACTGATGCCACACTAATACCGATGTGCTACATTGAAGTGTGAAATCCCTACAGTAATACTGAAAAGGAAAAATGGTAGAGGTACAGTTAGGCTAGGGAGCTGAAGAAGTGGTTACACCACTGTCTGCATGGTGGTGGTGGGCTGGTCCAGGGAGTGCCCATATTTGGTTGGGAGGGTGGGGCTAAAATGTATGGATGTGCTTCATTCTAGCCATCTGTGAGAGGAGCTTCCCTGCATTGTCCTCTCTAGCCCCACCTGTCACAATGCAGCAATGCTGGACTTCATGGATCCAAGAGTAAGCAAATGGGAGTTCAGGTTCTGCTCACAGATCCAGAAATGCTTAGGCTGAAGGGAAGAGGAGGACAAACATTATGTTACGTTAGCTAGCTGACTATCTTAGAAGGAGCACCACTGGGAATGTTCAAATAACATAACAGGAAGGCCAACACACACATGTAGGCTGGGTTGGATACACATCATCCAAAGTGGGGTCACCAGGCTCCAGGTCAGCTTTAAGGTGCAGCACAGGGATCAGAAGGGTGGATGGAGAGATTGTCTCAGAGGTCCCTTAGAGCACCTAGCACCTCCCAGCTTGGCGCATACACAACCAGAGAGTCACTCTATGCAGCCATTGCACACCAGAGTTGCATTGAACGCAGTCTGGTCGGCTTAATAAGCTGCAATCGTGCAGGAATGTGGATTTATGACTGACCTAGCAACCCCACCACTGCTTGCCATGATGTGGTGCACACAGGCAGTGGCTCCACCTTCCCCCTGCCCTGGTCCAAGAGGATGGGGAAAAGAGTTTCAGAAAGGGCAATTATACAGCATTACATAGTGGTATGCACAGCACCAAATCCCAAATGCATTAAATAATAAACAAAAACCCACATTTAAATGCAACATGATTAGAATTAGCTGGAAAACTACCCTTGAGTTTGATGAATTTAAGCAAGTAAATTAACTGACAATATAACTACAGTATTACAGCTAAGTATCATTTTACCATGTTACAATGTTTGTGCACAAGTAACATTCTTGAGGTCCAACTAAGAAAGATATATTACTCTTAGAAATTTCAAAATATCAATCTTCCCTAATATGCACACAAAGATGTACTTTAACACTATGTGACTTTTGGCAAAGTCCTAAGAAGGTGCTAAACTTGATGCCAAGTATGCCTTCTGTGGCAGCTTGCAGTACTACATAACACTCATGAACTCAGACTGAGCTTCAAACCAAATGTGGGCAGAGGGTGAATGTTTTTCATTATTCCACCAAGGAGCCTGAACCAATCACCACCCACAGACAGGAATAATCTGCTAATCAAGGACACACATTGTGAGGAGCACAGGGTGTTAAGAGTCCTCACAGGAACTTCTAATTCTGTAGTTTGAAAAGTATTTCAGTGCTAACATGTATTTATAATCATTAATGCAGAACTAGGTGGCAAAATAATCACAGGTCAACCTTGCTATGATTTCATTTTTAACAAGACAAACATTACATGCCATTAGCAGCCCAAAATGGCAACTAATTGGCAAAACAAGGAAAATCTGACACACAGGTGGGCTGGGTTGGATACACATCATCCAAAGTGGGGTCACCAGGCTCCAGGTCAGCTTTAAGGTGCAGCACAGGGATCAGAAGGGTGGATGGAGAGATTGTCTCAGAGGTCCCTTAGAGCACCTAGCACCTCCCAGCTTGGCGCATACACAACCAGAGAGTCACTCTATGCAGCCATTGCACACCAGAGTTGCATTGAACGCAGTCTGGTCGGCTTAATAAGCTGCAATCGTGCAGGAATGTGGATTTATGACTGACCTAGCAACCCCACCACTGCTTGCCATGATGTGGTGCACACAGGCAGTGGCTCCACCTTCCCCCTGCCCTGGTCCAAGAGGATGGGGAAAAGAGTTTCAGAAAGGGCAATTATACAGCATTACATAGTGGTATGCACAGCACCAAATCCCAAATGCATTAAATAATAAACAAAAACCCACATTTAAATGCAACATGATTAGAATTAGCTGGAAAACTACCCTTGAGTTTGATGAATTTAAGCAAGTAAATTAACTGACAATATAACTACAGTATTACAGCTAAGTATCATTTTACCATGTTACAATGTTTGTGCACAAGTAACATTCTTGAGGTCCAACTAAGAAAGATATATTACTCTTAGAAATTTCAAAATATCAATCTTCCCTAATATGCACACAAAGATGTACTTTTAACACTATGTGACTTTTGGCAAAGTCCTAAGAAGGTGCTAAACTTGATGCCAAGTATGCCTTCTGTGGCAGCTTGCAGTACTACATAACACTCATGAACTCAGACTGAGCTTCAAACCAAATGTGGGCAGAGGGTGAATGTTTTTCATTATTCCACCAAGGAGCCTGAACCAATCACCACCCACAGACAGGAATAATCTGCTAATCAAGGACACACATTGTGAGGAGCACAGGGTGTTAAGAGTCCTCACAGGAACTTCTAATTCTGTAGTTTGAAAAGTATTTCAGTGCTAACATGTATTTATAATCATTAATGCAGAACTAGGTGGCAAAATAATCACAGGTCAACCTTGCTATGATTTCATTTTTAACAAGACAAACATTACATGCCATTAGCAGCCCAAAATGGCAACTAATTGGCAAAACAAGGAAAATCTGACACACAGGTGGGCTGGGTTGGATACACATCATCCAAAGTGGGGTCACCAGCTTCCAGGTCAGCTTTAAGGTGCAGCACAGGGATCAGACGGGTGGATGGAGAGACTGTCTCAGAGGTCCCTTAGAGCACCCAGCACCTCCCAGCTCGGTGCATACACAACCAGAGAGTCACTCTATGCAGCCTTTGCACACCAGAGCTGCACAGAATGCAGTCTGGTCGGCTTAATAAGCTGCAAGTCGACAAATCCTCCATAGTAAGAGTGTTCGATGCCCATGCGTGGTGGCACTACTATCCCTAAGGCCAGGTTCACACTACACAATTTTAGCCCCGATTTTTCAGTCACCGACAGTTTTTGGAGATCGCCGAGAAAAGCCCCAGATCAGAGGCAAATCGGCATTCGCTCGGGGCTCGCAAATCGGTTCTCGATCGCTATGCGTGAATTGTTCAAAGACGCCATCGGAGAAACTCGCTGATGCCTCGCAGACGCCCGAAAGATATCTAGCAGGCTAAATATCTGGACCCGTCCGCGAGTCCAAATCCTGTAGTGTGAAAAGTGTTGTGACCCGGTGTGATGCTAAATATTGTACGGGGTAAAAATTTGTACGGGGTGCCTACTGCGCTTCACTTCCGACGAGTCAGAACGCGTCCCTTCCGACAAGTCAGAACGCGTCATTTTACGCAATTTTCGTCATTTTTTGGCAGTTATCGCCAGTGCCTGTGTGATGATTCCTGAGGTATTGAAGTTTATAATATTGTCTGTGTGTGAGTTCCTGTGGTGACCGTTATATTTATATTAATTTACTATCTTTATATTGCGTATTTCTTGATGACAACATCAAGTGAAAGAGAAACACATGGATGCGAATTCATTTACATGATAGTGCCCATTACTATCTTTACAAAGAAATTCACAACTATTTTCACTAATACACTTCAATGGAACATCCTATGTAGACATGACAATGGTAGGAACATTTTAACCATAAATATCCAGAAGGAATTAAATTCTGTATGATCATATCTCAGTCTAAACTTAACTGATCCCGATGATGGGTTTTATACCAAATTATAGTCGAATATAAATTAAAAAAGCTGCATTACACCAGTATGATTTGGATTATTTCTAAGTAACTGCATAGAATGTAATGGTTTATTCCTTGCTAATGTCAACTTGTCTCTGTGTGGAATAATCTCTTACAGGTTACCATCCAAATTCTACAGAAGCATGAAGGTTTCAGTCGCTTTTGGGCAGAGATGTCATTTGCTGTGGAGTGCATCAACATCTAGTTATGATGATAATTTATAGTTTTCTTTATGTTTATACTATTTTTTCTTCGTCTTTCATATTAGCTCTAATTCATAGCATATCAGTTCCAATCTAACCTGATTATAAAAATGTGCACTTTATGGTATCCTTTTTGTAATTTTTCTGTTAATGTCCTGGTGCCAGCCAGAGGCAGATGGGCTCCTCCCCTCAGCCTGGTTCTGCTCAAGGTTTCTTCCTTTTATTAAGGGAGTTTTTCCTTGCCACTGTCGCCATAGGCTTGCTCTGGGAGGGGTTTTAGGCGCAGGATATTACTTATCTGTGGAAAATGCTTTCTCGGTCTCAATTCCATTATATAATATGTCATTGACCATACTTATACCAGTTTTAAACTCTACTTATTTATGTATGTGTATATATAACAACAGAGGTGCCTTTACTATGACACTGGCATTGCTGTTATGCTTAGATAGCTTTTTACTTTACCACGCTACTGTAATGGCTATTTAGGCTACCGCTACAACATTGTCCTCCACCATCTGAGTGTCTGTTAACCATTCGCTACAACAGGTCGCTGTCTCTCTGCAAACAGAGGTGCCTTTACTAAGACACTGGCATCGCTGTTATGCTTAGATAGCTTTTCACTTTACCACGCTACTGTAATGGCTATTTAGGCTACCGCTACAACATTGTCCTCTCCATTTCACTCTTCCACCCATCAACAACTTGATCAACAGATTGCGGATCATTGTTTGTTTGTGTCTGTTTATTTTTTCGTTGTTTTTGAACAAAGGAATTGTCAAGCTGGCCTTAAGGAGCTGACATTTTTCCTGAAGGTTCAAAAACTTGAAAATTTAGACGTGACAATTACAACAATTATCGCATTTGAAGGCCTTTAGTACTCTTCACTTTGCCATTATCCAAACAAGCAACTGTTCAACCACGATAAACCATCCTGCTTTATTCTCATATAGCTGTGGCAGTAATTAGACACTGGCATTTCTGTTGTTGTTAAATATTATTTTTATTATTCTTCTTCTTCGTTTAACTTTTAAACGTGAATGTAAAATTCTGTTTAGGCTCCACATAACTGAAATTATTTCCCAATACAGTTGAAATACACAAAATACTAAACGTCACACTTACCTGCTTACTGCATACTTACTGATACACTCCAGCAACACCTTTAGTATTATATTGATAGTGCTGTCATGTCTAATAATTGTTCACACTTGATTTTTTTTTAATTAACCTTCATTTAATTATTCAAAATACAATATACATATATTTCTGAAACATACTAACTCCATTTGTTACTCTTTAATAAGCTGGCATAAAAAGTTATAAATGGAACTAAAATAACTGCCTGCTGCAAAATAAAAATGACTGATTTGAGTAGTCAGAGTTGTGCATTTTCCAAAAATTTGTATGATTGTTTGGTTTAAATATGTAAAGGAATAATGTTCATTTCTATTCTTACTTACTTGCTTCTTTCTTTCTGGAAAATTCATCTATATTAATTCATTTTTTTTTTAGTTAAGAATCCATCAATGATTGTGCCTTTCTAAAAAATTTAATTTTTTTTTATTTTGTAAGACTATAATATGTCTACAATAATGAAAGAATTTACAATAAAAGCTTTCACTGTTTGTATTACCTTGTTTGAATGAGCCATATTGAAAATCCACCATAATCATACATACTGGCACAATATAGTAATACAAGCATAATACAAGCTCATGCAGTGTGGACTAATAAATAGTTCTATAGTTTAGATATTTAAAATTATACACATTTATTAGTTCATAATATAAACTTTATAATTACATTCGAATAGACCTAAATTGTAAATTGGTCTATCATAAAAATATTACCTATATAATTAAGTATTCATTAATTTATTTACAATATTATCCACTATCAAATATATTATTTACATTATTGATATCCACTCCACCTTTTAAAAGCCACATCAATATTTTCCATATCCTAAAAACAGTACATGTGACTTTATACGGTAATGTGGCCTTTGAGTCAACATTTTAAATTGATGGGACAGACACGTATTAATTGGGATCACGGAAACTGTATTCAAAGCCACTTGTCTTTAAGGCATGCAATTATGATTAATATACAACCTTGTTGCATGGACTGTTTGACAATGCTCACGACATCTGTGCAATGTCATGTAAACTCGAGGTAATGCATTTCAAGAGCATTTCTGTTTGGTTAAATTTAAGACATGCTGAATATGATACCTCGGGTGAAGTGTCTCACGTCGCTAGAAGCTTATGAGATCAAGGAACGCGTACAAAGTAAACTAGCTAGCTAGCTACCTAACTACCTAACATTGAGCGCATTTGTGTGCTAGCTAGTTAGTTAGATAATTAGCTTGGAAGCAAAAGTTATGCATTAAAAAAAAGTTATGCATTAAAACGCCAGGGAAAAAAGTTACGTTGCTAGATAGCTAATAGCCATGGCATATAATTTTTTATGGTCGGAATACAGCCAGCTTCCACTAGCGTTGTTTCAGTAACTTGGTTATCTAGCTACTAAGCTAGTTTATTACCATTAGCTTTAGCGATCTGGCCAATCCCGCAGTAGGTGATGTTAGCTAGCTAGCATACTTTCATCTGATGTAAGATATGTATGGGTGGCTGATTTCAGAAATATATGAATGATTTCCACCTAATAACCATCAAAATTCTACATATATTTTTATAATACAAGACATAAGTAGTATTTATAATTAGCTAGTTAGCTAATTGACTGCACAAAATGACTTTACCCGCTAGCTAGCTACCGTAGCCACATTATTTGAAGCAACGTATCAAAAAGACAACGATCTATCTGGTTAACTAGCTGTAATTGTAACTTAGTTATGACTATTCAGCTAATTAGACTAGCCAGCTAGCTATAGACATGCAAATTTCCGTTCAGGAAAAAAAATGTCCGGTAGTCATATCTACCCTTAATGTGGCTAGCTGAGGTTAGCTAGCAATCCAGCTAGCTCATTAGCTAGTTAGCTAATTAGCTCGTTAGATCGTTAAGCGATCCCTAAATCTGATCTATTTCTTTATCATCTCAGCTGTAAAATTCGCTGGTTAGCTAAGGCAGCCATATGTGAGGAATTGGAAAACAATAATATACCAATTTGTGAGAGAAAATTTATTTAATTTATGTAATTTATTCTTAAAACAAGTTCGTTCCCACTGTGATAACCTTTTCACACAGGCACTGGCGATAACTGCCAAAAAATGACGAAAACTGCGTAAAATGACACGTTCTGACTCGTCGGAAGTGAAGAGCGGTAGGCACCCCGTACAAATTTTTACCCCGTACAATATTTGGCACCACACCGGTTGTGACTGGCAGCGAGTGGGCGACGAGCTACAGCCAATGAAAGCGCAAGACACGGGGTGAGGGGAAACCCGGGGGAGGAGTTGTACAACATCAACAAGCGTGGCTACAACAAAAGTGCCGCGGTCTGCTCGTACCCAAGAAATGGAGGAAAATTTGGTTGAACTTTGGCAGGAGCACCAATGCCTTTTTGATTTTTGAGTTTCCAAAAAATAATACATTTCTGCAGTACTGTGAATATGAATTCATGACTTAATACTGTGACTCTTACATTGCAATTTAATTACATAAACAATATCAATAATAGCAGTACCCCGTCAAAATACAAATATTGTGAGATGAGATTTTGGCCATATTGCTTACAGAGCATATTATCCTTGTCTACAGTAGCCATTTTTGGAAGAAAAAAAATCCCTGTCTCGCGCATGGTATCGCGCCATTCCCCGTGTCACTTCTTGCGTGTTTTCGTGACAAAACGTAGTTTGGAGACCAGACAGACTCGTCGGAGATTCCTCCTAGTGAAAGATCTTGTAATGTGTGACCCCCTGTCGCTGATCAGTCATGTAGTGTGCAAACCACAACGCCTTCAAGATTCCCGATTATAAGACAGCAAGTTGTGTAGTGTGAACAGTTCAGCGATCTGACGACTTTGAAAGTCATGTAGTGTGAACCTGGCCTAAGGGGTCACGTTAACATGGGGATGCACTACGTCGCCGTCGTTACCCGACTTTACCTTATAAGGCCGGGGAACGTGCAGACAACGGAGAGCTGCGACAGGCGGCTGGTTCTGGGCCTCGGTGCACAGACAGGGTCACGTGCGCGATGTGAACAAGGGCCTCAGTGTGTGAAGGCCTTTCCAAAGCCGCGCGCTCTCCTGCCTTGAATCTGGTGGACAGTGCAAGCGAAACAGGGGGTTGACGATTAGTTGGAGCGGTCATTTAAAAACTTTGCGCCGATTTTAGGACCGACGCGCTGAAGAGTTTTGACCACCGATCCACAAATGGCTGCACGCGCACCGAGGCTTTATTTACCGAATAGCTTATATTACTCAAACAAATCAATTCCGATCTGTTCAGATAAATTACCTTAGCTCACAACCATTCACTATTATAGCTTCTTCGATTCAAAACACTGTAGTGTGACGCTACAGGATTTCGCTTACATCTTTCACGTGTGTGACATTGGGCGGAAGTTAACGTACATTCAATTTAAGAAAATACTTACAAAAAGTAGAAAGTGCCTGTACTTAATTCACTTACATTGGATAGGTAGCTAAATGTCTAGTATTGGGTGGTAAACATTAGCTATTTATCTAATGAGAGTGAAAAGACTCATTATTGCGTTATGTTACATACAGCCTGACTGAGTGTCTGATTATGGACGCCGTTCTTCAAGAACAGACAAGTAACAGACAAAACATCTTAAATGGCGAATGCACATCACCGAACTACATCACTGTGATGGAAAAATAGCCAGCAAGGCTATTCGACTCTGGTAAGACAACATACTCTAGTTATGTGACGAATGAAACAGCCAGCATGCTTACCGCGAACCAGAGCCACTACATCAGTCGAAAAACAAGAAAAAGCCATAATCTGGAGAATATAAACGTTTTCCTCCATTTTAAAGAGAGCACGCCGCCTTCCGCCTGCATACGCATCCACCATGTTGAGGAAATAGAACATATGTTCCTCTGTCTTTTACCTTACAGGGGTCGTTTCTGGCTTGTTGCTTTACCGCCGTCTACTGACTTGGAGTATGAATTGAAGCTACTGAGATGTGTATAGCCCTTTCGTCTTGCGAGAAAACTTTACAATTCTCAAATTACAGAGAGAGAAAACTTTACAATTCTCAAATAGTTTTGTAGTTATTATTTCTGACATAGGAATCGCATCTCAGATAGGTAACACCTACTAAATGTCCTTAAACCTGTTTGTGAACTTTAGCTAATTTAAATTGTGAGGGAATTGAAGATAACAGCATAATCGTTCAATGACTAGAGCAGGAAATTCAAGTGAAATCAATGTCTACAGTTTAATTTGAATCTAGGGCTGTGTTGAGAGAAGTCTTGAACACGTTTTGTTTGGTAAGCAATTCCATGCATTTGAACCATTAGCGTAATGCAATTAATGTTAATGCACGCATGAGACATTAACTTTAGACCATTACAGTTTTTCTCGTTTGCTTTAACACATTTGTCCACTCTGACGTCACATTTTCACAACAATTAACACACCGGCTGAAACAGAAGCTGACTGGCCAAAATGACTAATTTTGTTTGCAAAATGCTCAAACACTCACAAATTAAAAACATTCAAAAATATATATATATATATTTTCTTCAAACAACACAACTTGTGGTCAAATTCATATATTCTTTCAATCAATCATTACACAATGGACAACAAAATAAAAAATACAGCTATGGATATGAACTGGTTCAACCTTAATTTGCGCTATATGTCTGTGCCATTTGTTTCACACAGGTGCATTGGAGATTCATAATTATGCAAATAATTTCTCAGCTGTGAATAGATGTTTTCCTTTTGTTTAACACAGTTAATCCAATAGAGTTTTGGGTCTTTCTATGAGATCTGTGTTAACTGTTTTGAAAAAGGGTGTAAAAAATGTGTGAAACCAATGAAAAAGTGTTAACACATTTGATAGAGAAGACTTCTGCTGTGCTAAGAAGGTGATGATGAAGAGAAAGTGGATCCCAGTTTCATTAAGCGTGTCTTAACAATCGAGAAAAACTGTAAGGGCTATTCTGCTTTTCCATCTCTCTCAGACTCACCCTCAAGTATGAGAACATTTTGCTGCCCCCAACCCCCCCCCCCTTTGCCATGAGTTGTAACAAGTTGTGTTTTCTATAAGGTGTCAGCGTGGGATATTTTCAAGGTGAAGCTGGATTACAACAGGCAGAGAGGTGTCTTCCACAGCAGCTGCAGCAAGTACCCTTACAGCCACCAGGAACACAGCCATGTACAGTCTGCCATAGTGACAGTCAGGTACAGCCTGCTATCCACAATATTCCAATGTCCCATGATGACTTGCGTGGAATATGTACAGAACTTCCAGTTTTGCGTAAACAAACGTTATGTTAAATGCTACGGTAACGTCTTAAAAGGGCAGAAATTTGGGAACATACAAAGACAACACTAAAACAATTTGATATTGTCCTATCCCACCCTTCTGCCATAGAAGGATGGGAGGATGATATGAAAAAGTGGCCAAGAATTACATATGGTAGTATTTTAAGTTACATTTTTGAGTCATTATTAGCAAGTGACGGAGAAGCTATGAACAATCTGCAAAGCTCTGAAGCAAGATTCAAGATTCAAGAGTGATTTATTGCCATTTGTACAGGTACAGGACAGCACAGGAATTTTTTGTGTGTTGCTCACCGAGTCAGCTTTTTTATTAAAAAAGTGGCAAAGAAAGGCAATTAAAAAGAGCAGTGAAATAAGAAATAATAAAAACACCTGTACAAAAAAATACACACTATGAATAAATACACACTCTACACACAATATACAAATACACACTATAAATTATTGCAGAGTAAATTATTGCACTATTGAATTGAAGAAAATATTGCACAAATCAAGATAGACCAGTGGACTGGGGAAGACTCGGAGAGTGAGAGGGGGTGAGGTAGTTCAGTCCATAGGGTGCAAGTGTTGTGAGGTGTTAATTGTCCATGGTGCGAGTAAGGTGGGGGGTGTGGTATTTCCCTCCCGCCTTAATGTCCTCAGCAATCAGTCTGACAGTTGCTGGAAAAAGGCTGTTGTGAAAGCGTGCCTTGTGAGTGGTGATGGTCTCTGGCCTGTGGTGTCTCAGGTTGTATCTCAGGTTGTGTCAGTATCTTCACAGCAATAAGGTTGGACGGGTTCTGGTGAAGACTGTAGACAAATCCATTTATTTAAAAGCGGATATTGAGCCTAACCAGAGCCTGAAGAGTCCGTACCACCAAGCATGCGTGGTTACTACAGAGACAGGGGAGGTCTATACAGCAGGGTGCTCATGCATTGTAGGACTCGGGCGATCATGCAGCAGCTGTTTTATGGAAGGTTAGCTGACAGCAAGCATAGATTTATATGTAACAGGCATGGTTTTAGGACCCAGGGGAGAGGCAGGACGGAATAAGAGGAGAGCAAGAGCTGACACTGGCGTTGTTGCGTTGGTGGGTATATCGCGAGAGCAGTAAGCTCTCGTTTGTACGGAAGTGCTCAGGCAAGGTGGCGTACAATATTATTCCCCGGTATGTTTGAAATTTTCTTTGCCTAGCTAGCATTATTGTAAGCTTTTTGGATACGGTGGTTTAAAGCGGAGTCATTGTGTGTTACGGTTACGACAAGTGATAGATGTTTAATGTTTTTCCCGTAGCATTCCAACTGTAATCAACTTGTGTGGGACGGTGCAGCTTGATAAGCGGTGCATGCAGTAAATCGGTGAGCACAGAGTTTTATATTGATTTGTAGGCTCTCTGTATTATGTTGGATTACTCACCTGCTGTACTTTGTGTTCTAGCTGCAAGTTGAGAGCTTCCTCCCCAAGGGAGAGCATTCGGGAGATATTTGAGTGGACAGTCGTTTCAGGTAGCAAACTTTGATTCCAAACGTTAATGCCGCCAGTGAAGGCTGTGATGCTTGGGTTTTAAGATCGAATGTATTTTTTCCTTAGTACAGGGTCAGTGCATGAGGAAAATAACCCCCAGGACAGTCTCTGTGAAGGAGGTGGCCCCCCTCATTTGCCACTGATTTTCCCACGATACGGGAGATAACTAGCTGTGCCTGTTATTCGCGCGTGGCTGGTCCGCGCGGGTTTATATTTGTGTAGTTTCTTTAAATTGTTAGGCAAGCTCGTGAATGCATAGCGAACACGGGGACTTGGAGGGGTAAACTTTTTATATTGGTAGTGTTGTATCAGCCCGCTTTTGACTGTGGGGTTAGTGCAGAGGTGTCAAACTCAATTGCACAGGGGGCCAAAACTCAAAGCACACTTTAGGTCGCGGGCCGAACAGGATAAACATTTATTGCACACGCTAAAACTAAATGTTTTTTGAACATAATTATGTATAAAAGCAGACATGAATATTATTCCAGAATAAATTAACTTATGTCAGTACTTTCATCCACAGCAAGAGAGTATGCAATAAAGTCTTTGCTTCTTTCAATCAACTGTGTTCTTAAATCAGTGGCCATCTCACAAACCCGATCAGCAACCGTATTTCTACTCAGGCTTACATTTGCCAACATCTGCTTTTTGTCTGGACACAAGACGTCGCACACCTTCATCATGCAGCTCTTCAGAAACTCTCCCTCGGTAAATGGCCGGGCCGATTTGGCTATCTCTTCTGCCACAATAAAGCTTGCTTTCACAGCAGCTTAACTTTGTGATTTCGCTCTGGTGAAAAACGTCTGCTGAGATGTCAGATTCTTCTTTAGCTCTTCTACTTTCTGTGGCTTCTGCTCTGCATTCAGGTTTTTCATCTTATCCTGATGTTTTGTCTCGAAATGCCGTCTTAGATTAAATTCCTTAATTACAGCCACATTAGCTCCACAAATAAGACACACGGGTTTACCGGCAATGTCAATAAACATATACTCAGCCTCCCATCGGATTTGAAAGGCTCTGTTTTCAGAATCAACTTTTCTTTTCGCCATTGTTAGGGGCTAGCTTTGACTTTACAATAGGGTTGTATACAGCAACAGACGCTTGACTTGATTGACGCGGGAATGTTCCCGGGTAACCTATCGTTCGGCAAGGCAGCTGTTGCGCTGCATTATGGGATCTGTAGTTTGTGTGTTATCAGCGCTTCATATCGCCGGGCCATTAATAACAATAATAATAGATCTATATAAAATGATCTCGTGGGCCGGATATAATTGTACGTCGGGCCGGATGTGGCCCGCGGGCCTTGAGTTTGACACCTATGGGTTAGTGGATGTCTTAATTTTGTAGTCTTTATTAAATTATAAGTGGCGCCCATGATAGTCTCTTTAAATTAATTGCTATGCATTAGGCATTGGGCTGGCCCCACAGTTGGAGGTGTGGCTGGTGGGTACCTACATATGTAGCTTTTTTAAATTGTATCTGCCCTGGATTAGTGGTGCCTAAGGTGAGGGCCTAGTTACGGTGCATGGCCTTGCTCCACTATAGCTTTTTAAGTTATTGCTAGTATTCTAAACCTGCTGGAATTATTGTACTTATTGTAACCAGTGCATGGCTGATACAGGGGCCGCTGTAGGGAAAGTCAGTTGTAGGTGGATTAGCAAAAAAAACTATTATCGTATACTGGGTTTAGTGTGGACATTCAGGCCCAAATTAACACGTGTGCGGTGAAATTGGAGTCTGGATTGGGTTCCCATATATAATCACAGGAGAACAGTGGAGCTTTATGGTGGGTGTTTTGCTGCCCCTTGAATGTAGTGTGTAATGTGAAATGCCTTTTCTGTGAGTGGGCCCTTTATGTTCTCACTTTGCCCAGTCCAAGGTAGAGTGTAACAGCTGGCTCCCCTGTATGGTGTCCGCGCACAGGTTGGCGGTTAGTACGAGCCCACCCTTAGTGCTTTTATATAATTTCTAGACTGCTAGCTACGGTCCCAGGGTGGTTCTTTCTAGTTTTCTGATAAAATAAAGGAAATTTTTTTTGATACCTCAGTCTCTTGTCCTGGTCATTCTGGACGCCTGCTTTTGGGGAACCCGGTTCTGGTAATTGTGAGGGCCCCTTGCCCCTATATGCAATGGTGGCGTAGTCTAGGTTATAGTGGGTTGTTTTATCTACCCCCCCATTATTAGCATATGCCACATATACACTCACTGGCCACTTTATTAGGCACACCTGTCCAACTGCTCGTTAACGCAAATTCCTAATCAGCCAATCACATGGCAGCAACTCAATGCATTTAGGCATGTAGACATGGTCAAGACGATCTGCTGCAGTTCAAACCGAGCATCAGAATGGGGAAGAAAGGTGATTTAAGTGACTTTGAACGTGGCATGGTTGTTGGTGCCAGACGGGCTGGTTTGAGTATTTCAGAAACTGCTGATCTACTGGGATTTTCACGCACAACCATCTCTAGGGTTTACAGAGAATGGTCCGAAAAAGAGAAAATATCCAGTGAGCGGCAGTTCTGTGGGCGAAAATGCCTTGTTGATGCCAGAGGTCAGAGGAGAATGGCCAGACTGGTTCGAGCTGATAGAAAGGCAACAGTAACTCAAATAACCACTCGTTACAACCAAGGTATGCAGAAGAGCATCTCTGAACGCACAACACGTCGAACCTTGAGGCAGATGGGCTACAGCAGCAGAAGACCACACCGGGTGCCACTCCTGTCAGCTAAGAACAGGAAACTGAGGCTACAATTCGCACAGGCTCACCGAAATTGGACAATAGAAGATTGGAAAAACGTTGCCTGGTCTGATGAGTCTCGATTTCTGCTGCGACATTCGGATGGTAGGGTCAGAATTTGACGTCAACAACATGAAAGCATGGATCCATCCTGCCTTGTATCAACGGTTCAGGCTGGTGGTGGTGGTGTAATGGTGTGGGGGATATTTTCTTGGCACTCTTTGGGCCCCTTAGTACCAATTGAGCATCGTTGCAACGCCACAGCCTACCTGAGTATTGTTGCTGACCATGTCCATCCCTTTATGACCACAGTGTACCCATCTTCTGATGGCTACTTCCAGCAGGATAACGCGCCATGTCATAAAGCTCGAATCATCTCAGACTGGTTTCTTCAACATGACAATGAGTTCACTGTACTCAAAAGGCCTCCACAGTCACCAGATCTCAATCCAATAGAGCACCTTTGGGATGTGGTGGAACGGGAGATTCGCATCATGGATGTGCAGCCGACAAATCTGCAGCAACTGCGTGATGCTATCATGTCAATATGGACCAAACTCTCTGAGGAATGTTTCCAGTACCTTGTTGAATCTATGCCACGAAGGATTAAGGCAGTTCTGAAGGCAAAAGGGGGTCCAACCCGGTACTAGCAAGGTGTACCTAATAAAGTGGCCAGTGAGTGTAGATAGTTCATGAAGTAAGATTAAATCAATTTAGATACTTTTACAATTGTTGACTCTCATTGAGTGCACAGGAAACTAGTGGCAAATTACTTGATTTCCCCTGGTTCAGCCTTTTTCATAGGTGTCAACCACACTGATGGTCTGATGTGATGTTCAATACTTACGATGTTGATATATTGTTTCCATACAGTGACACAGGACTGTTTTAATGTTTACTTTATTGTTTGGTAATGTAAGGTTTATTTTTGTTAATGGTTGTTTATTGGCTGGCTGATTAAGTCTAAAATAACAGCACTAGGTCTTTGATATAGCCCACGAATCTATGGTTGTACTACAGTGATGAAGCTGTGTCAGTGCTGGTCTTTCATTTAAATTCAGTTTATATGCATCCTGAAGAATGTAATGCATTTTTTTTTCTCTGTGCATTCTTAATAAAATTTAAGTGACTCAACACATTCTCTCTTTATAGTCACATTTTTTCAGACTTGGTGTCTATTTTTATTTATTTATTCATTTATTTTAAACAAGTTTTTAAAACAAATACAATGCACAAATACAGCAGGGAAATGACAGACAAGAATACAAGTGAGAGAAAAAAAATAGATACAAGGAACCATAATTAAAAAAAAGACATGGACAGAGACAGACATACAGACTGCTATGACAAGACCAAGCATTCCATATAATGGATTGTATGAAACTCAATGGGGGAGTTTAGGTGCTGATGTAGATGAGACCAGGCAGTAAGATGATGAAAGGAAGAGAATAAGATATGACCTGAGAAATTTTGATGTTGAACTGTCTTTATGAGCAGCTCTGTGTAAATCAGAGTGCCACAAACTCATCAAGTATTTCCTCATACTCATAAATACCTGGTACTAGGCCCATTTCAAAGATATTAGCATGCATGTGTCAGAACTCAGGCAGGGGCTCAGGCGCAGATAGGAAAACTGATGCACAAGGAGTTTATTAAATCCAGAGGGTAATCCAAAAATCGTAGTCAAACAGGCAGAGACCAAAACAAGAAGACACGGCAACCAAAACCAAAAGGGCAGATCGAGGAAAAAAAGTTGAAAAACAAGCAAGGCAACGGAACCGGCAGGCAGACACGAAAACAAACGGTGAGTAGCGAAACAGAGGACTGAGACGAACTGGCAACAAGACAAGAAACAAGCCGGGAAGATATAGGGCTGGGCGGATGAAGAGATGGGATGCAGGTGCACGGGGAGGCAGGTGGAGACGATCCGGTAATTGGATGGGCGGGGACAGGGCGGAGAGCAGGGCAGGGCTAGAATGCAGAGAAACACTAAACAAGAGCACATGGACGGGGAAAACAAAAACAAAACCAGCTAAGATGCCTCAGTACCGACAGCATGCTAGTTTAGCATGGTAGGTTGCTAGCAGTACACAATTTCCATGTTTTTCCATACTGTATTCCATACTGTATCAAAACCACTGATGCCCCTGACCTCTAATGATTGACTTGACATTTTATACATGCTCAACTATTAGCAGCACAGAAGTTGACCTTGCACAAGCGTAGACTTTTCCTTGAACAGTTAGGGAAAGATCTTGTGGCACCTGTCATGGCACAGAGGGAGCATATTCCACGTAATGTAACATCGGCTTCGCTGGTGATTCAGGCAAGAAAAAGATGTGCCCAAACACCAATGCTAGTGCCGACACCAGCCCCAAAACGTGTGCGTTGTCATCTTTGCACAGGGTCTGATAATAAAACCCCAATGATCTGCCAGAGATACAAGCGACATGCAAGCGACATGTTTGAGATAACACCTCATGATTTTTCTACACACTGTCAACACACTGTATAATAAGAGGGACTGCACATAAAAAACTATGAAAAAATATAATAAAAAACCACCCCCTCCCCCCCAAACTTTACCAAACTATCCCTTTACCCTACCTACCCATATCTACCCCAATACAGAGCAGGCACCTTGTCGAGGTGGGGTAGCTTGAGTGTCTCAGTGATCATTTGAGCTATACTGATAGGGGCTGTACCAATCCCTGTGAGGTCGAACCATAACAGGAAGGCCAAGGGTGAGAGATTAGACTAAGACCAGCTCTTTTTTGTCTATTATTCATTTGAATTAGTGTATTTTTCGGTTATATGGATGTTGGAAAGAGCAGTAACTCAGAGATTTTGCTATCAGTCTTGAAATCAACTTGTCTTGGTTGAAGCAAAAAAAAAAAAAAGAGAAAATTCATACGCTTCCATTGGGCGGTTTAGCTGTGTTCATGGTAATATTACAGAACCCCAAACTCCTTGACTTGGTTTAAATATGTCTGTAGATAGTTTCATTGGCATTCATAAGTTTGTAGCTTTATCTTCTTTCTCTTACAAATTTTGAACATTCAGATGTTATAGTCGGCTACTTCAAAAGGGGGCCCTATAGACTTAATTTATGTTGAGACAGTTTCAATTCATAAATATCAGAATCTATTACATCTTAAAAGGCTAAGAGTTGTATTTTGGGGAATTTTATGACAAATGTTTTGGATATCGGTAAAATTTTCATGCTTTTGCAGTGCATGGGACCTTTGGAGGGCGCTAGAGAGTTAACAAAACAGCTTGTGTTGTTTATGACTATTTGGTTGTATTCTACACTTATAGCTGTAACTGTGCCAAATTTCACATTTGTATTCAAAGGTTTAGTTGAGTTATGCGATAAATTGGACCCTGGGTCATAGTGACCCAAAGGTAATAGGTGTTATTATTTCTTAAGACAATGGGAGGGTTAATGGAGTGAAGTTTAGGAGAAACAACTCTGACAGTCTGGTGGAAATGTTTATGCCCAGATACTTAATATTACCAGTGGGAATGGGGAGAGGTGGGCTCTGAGCTGCAGCATTCCAGTCATCACCACATATGGGTAGAATTGTTGATTTTGTCTGGTTTATAGCATAGTCGGAAAGTTTGGAGAATGAGTTAATGAGGTTGAAGGCCTCTTGTAGAGAGTTTGATGGTTCTTGCAGATAAAGCAAAACATCATCTGCATAAAAGCTAATCTTGTGATGAGTGTTGAGGGTTTGATTCCCTTGATGTTGTTTTGACAGCGAGAGGTTCGATGAACAGGGCAAAAAGTGATGGAGAGAGTGGGCATCCTTGCCTGGTTCCCCTGTGCAGTGTGAAACTCTGTGATGTTAATCCATTAGTAACAACTGTGGCCATTGGTGAACTGTACAGTATTCTTAGCCACTGAATAAACGATTCTCCGAAACCAAATTTGTGTAGTGTTCTGAATAAAAATTTCCAGTTTACTCTATCAAATGCTTTTTCTGTGTCTAATGATACAATTATTGTTTTCATTTTGTTTTGTTTTGATACATTAATTCAATTAAATAATCTGCACATGTTATTTGATGAGTGTCTTCCTTTGATGAAGCCGGTTTGATCTGGATGGATTAGTGATGGGTTTACAGTTTTGATTCGAGTGGCTAGTGCTTTACTGATAATTTTGAGATCTGTACTGATGAGTGATAGGGGGCGGTAGCTGGAGCAGAGAGTTGGGTCTTTATGGGTTTCAGTACTACTGAGATGAGGACTGTGTTCCTGTGTGGTGGAATTGTTGAGTTGTGTTTAATGTTAAGTACCATTCTGAAAAACAGTGGAGAGATTGTATTCCAAAAATGTTTATAGAACTCGTCAGGAAAGCCGTCAGGTCCTGGAGCTTTATTGTTTGGCATCTTATTGAGTGCTGTGAGGAGTTCGTTAGCTGTCAATGGTGTGTCTAGTTCATCTGCTTGTTCCTTATTAGGTCAGGGTAATTCTATATTACTGAGGAAGGAGTTAATATCTACTGAATTGGGTTCCTTGTCAGGGGTGTACAATTTGCTGTAAAATTCTCGGAATGCGTCATTTATTTCTTGGGATGACTGCATGGTTTTCCCTGCCAAGTTCCTTATGACTGGTATAGTTGACTTTTCTTTATTTCATTTGAGTTTGTTTGCCAGATATTTTCCTGTTTTGTTATTGTTTTCAAAATGATTATGTCTGAGTCTTTGTATCAGAAATTGGGTTTTTTTATTTATGATATTGTTGAGCTGTGATTTAGTTTCTGTCAATTCCTTATGAACTTGGTCTGTGGGATTTTTAGCATATGTGTCATTTAGTTCTTTGATTTTTTGTTCAAGATTTTTTTCGAGTTCCTGTTCCTTTTTTTCTTGTATAATGAGTATAATTTTTTCTCTCAATACTGCTTTTGCTGTTTCCCAAAGTAGTGTGGATGAGATGTCCGGAGAATCGTTTATTTCCACGAAGGATGCCCACTCTTTTGTGAAGAATGTGTTGAAATCAGGATCTTCTAGCAAAGAAGTGTTCAATCTCCATCTGGTGATGGGTTGTTTGAGTTGTCTGGTGTTTAGATTGAATGATACAGGGGCGTGATTGTTGATTAAGATGGGATGAATTTTGGAATCTGAAATATCAGATATAATTGAGTTGCTGGTGAGAAAAAAGTCAATACGAGAGAATGATTCATGGGGCGGTGAAAAGTGTGAATATTCTCTGATGGATTTTTCAGGAACTTTCACCAAGACCAAAATCACTATTTGTTTTAATGTTTCTGTGGAGTGCCAGTTTCTAGTATTAACAGTGGTGGATGATCTGTCTAAAGTGGGATTAATAACTGTATTGAAGTCACCTCTAATTATGATTGTACAATTTGATAAGTTGGATAGTGAATCGAAGAATGTATGGAAGAAAGCAGGGTCATCAGTATTGGGTCCGTATATGTTTGCAATAATGAAGCTGTTGTTGTTAATGGTGGCATTGATGATTCAGGATCAGTGACGGTGGTGTTATGGATTAATGGATTTTTTTTTTTTATTAAAATTGACATTGACAATTGACAATCTTTTCTTAGATTTGTAAGTTGATGAGTATACTTGATTAAATTGTGGGGTTTTCAATTTCTGATTTTCAGATTCTGTTAAGTGAGTTTCTTGTATCAGGCATATGTCTGCTTGTAATTTGATCAGGTGGTTTATAATTTTAGTTTTCTTTGCCTGTGAACTAACCCCGCGGATGTTCCAGGTTACAAATTTGAGTGAAATCATTGATATAGCTTAGGATCGATTTTACAGCTATGTGTTTTACGTAGAAGTTTGTGTGTATTGGGAATATGTAGGGGGTATGAATGTAAAAATTTATGGTGAGTGTGTGGTGTATCAGTATTAGTTTGCCGTATTTGGATTGCAGTTTGACATGACATTGATAGTGGATTTCGGTAAAAAGAAGAAAGAAAGAAAGAAAAAAAAAGGGTTTACTGACATCTCTGTGAAACAGGTTCATCATAATCATCCCCGTTACAACACCATACAAATTCCATATTTCTAAAGTTACCTTTAACAGATAGACATAGAGAGACAGGAAGACAGAGACTGATATTAAACATAAAAGAGAAAGAGGGAGAAAGAGAGTGAGAGGAAAATGGAGAAAGAGAGAGAGAGAGATAGAGAGATAAAGATAGATGGGTAGTAATTATAGTGTTGGCTATAAGTGTAGTGTTTGTTTATCAGTAGACAGCAGGGTGTAAATTAAAGGTTTTGTTTTCATATTGGCGTATGGGCTATTGTATGTTTTGGGTAACTAAATCCAGGTGGTGATGTTGCGGTCATGGTAGAGCTGCCTGTCGACGTATAACTTGTCCACAGTCAATGCAGCTCGTCTTCCCTTCTCCTGAAATTGCTTCAGGAATTGGAGAGGTTTTTTTCTTCTCTCTTGTATTTCTCTAGGAATCTGATCGTTGAGGCCATAATTAGTCCCTTTCAGTTCCCTTCCTTTGCTTTTTACGGGTTCTTTTTGCTTGTAATGTTCAAATTTTGCGACAATAGCTCTTGTCTTTCATTGTTGGTGTGTTTTGTGCAGAGGTGGTGAACTCAGTGAAACATTATTTTGTTTACAGTGTCCGATGGTAATTTCAGGGCTGATTGCATGAATTGTTTGATTGCAGCTTTTGGGTTATCTGGTGTTTGTTCGGGTATTCCGGAGAAAATCAAGTTACCGCGCATGCTGCGGCACTGGAGATCTAAGATTGTCTCTTTCATTGCTTTGTTTTCATTAGCGAGATTAGTGACTTGGGCAGATAAAGTTGTGACTGTTCCTTTTAACTTGTTTTTTTTCTGGAGCGTTTCGATTTGTGACTGGGAGAATTCAAGACTGGATTTCAGGTCTTTGAGGTCTGCGTGCAGTAATTCCAGTATTGAGAGTTTGTTGTTAATAGAATGGAGTACACTAACCTCGATTGTGCTTGTTTCATCCTCCGTCTCGGTAGACCAATCTCATCTTGGTTGTTTTTTGCTGGGTTTAATTGCCATTATGCGCAGGTTGTAAAAGTATTCTTTGATGAAGGAAAGCAGGTTGTCCACGGTTGAAGAGTTAGGAAATCCAATGTCGGGAACAGTAAAAGTGATGAAAAAATATCCAGGTGAAAGTTTTGTTGCAGTGTTTTTGTTTGCCTAAAGTTTAGGAGGACGTCGCCATGTTAGGTCTCACCCGCTGTCTCGCAATGTTCACACACACATCATCACATTCATGTTCCCACAGTCACCCAAGAAGAAAGAAAAAGACCTTAAGAAATAGACTCAACAACTAAATATTAATAAATGTTAAGTGGCCTCTATATGTTGGCCTATCAGCACCATTAAATAGCCTAAATCTAATCAACGTTAAATGTCTTTAAACATGTAAACAATGAAAATTTTCTCATTTAAACGGTCAGTGATTTTCACCATTTTGCACATCCCTAGTTAACACACCTACTAAGTATCTCAGTCTAACAAAATGTTTTTGTGATTAACAAATCACTTCGTATGTTTTCTTTTTGGAAGGTTGAGAATGCAGTCAGACAGGGGAAGACAGGGACATCCTGCACTGATGTTCAGAGAAAATGGAATTCAGGGACAAGAAAGAATGTAGGGCAAAGGAAAATCAAACAAATAAACTTCAAATGCCACAAAGCATCTCACCCTTAAGTTCCACAAGTCCCTCCACTTCAACCCAGAAACCAAATGCAAACCCTGACCTATTTAGATCTCACCAAGAATTTAGAAATGGTGTAGACGCCTCTGTGATGGCTCCCCTTTTTCAGCTCCCAACAAATGGCCTCCTGCAGCTGTGTTACAGAGCAAGTAGACTGAGACAGAATTACCCTTTGACCCCTTCTTGCCTCACAATGAACATAAAACTGAGTTAGTGTGTCAGAAATGTCCTGCTTTTTATGATGCGTTTGTGAATCTTAGCCCAGAGAATCTTGATAGGTTGACACAGGAAACACAAATGCAGAGCAAATCCCAAGTATGGCATGATGCCAGGAAAATACACATTACAGCCAGTACAGCAAAGCGGGTGCCAAAACGCAGTAAAACTGACCCCAAAAAGTTCCTAGATGAACACTTGTTTCCTACATTTAAAGGAAACTCTGCCACCAGGCATGGCAGTGATAATGAGGAACAAGCCATTCAGGTTATGAAAAACAGAGGGCGTAATGTTGAGGAAAGAGGTCTTGTGGTCTGTTCTGATCAGCCATGGTTGGCAGCCAGCCCAGATGGGATCATTGATACTTTACAGCTCCTAGAGGTGAAATGCCCATTCAATTTCTCCATGTCACTTGCAGAGTTTCTAAACCAGCCACATGGTGACATCAAGTCCTTAGGGGATGGGCAGTTCTTAGTGCAACAAAATGGTTTAAATGGGTATTACCTCCAATGCCTGTTGACCATGCTGTGTCTGGGAGTTCAAACCGGCAAGCTAATTGTCTGGACACCTAAGGAAGACCTGGTGTTGGACATCCCTTTTGACAGAAAATACACAAAGTGCCAGGTAGAGCATCTTTTGCTTCTTGCATATGTTACCCAAAATTTTACTTCTTACATATGTTACCCAAACTTGTAGATGACTTTGTAGCTGGCAAACTAAAACTACCTTCAATTGGTGAAGATGGAGTGACTTGAAATACTAAGAAAGGAGAGGCTAGAAACATTGACTGTTCTGATGGTTAGAGTTTTTTGTTTGGTTTTTGTATAACAATGCTCTTGGTCACTTTTTAGAAATGTATTTTTTCATTGGATTTCACTTTATTGTATATGGTCACAATGAAATTGATGGAATATGTCAGGAGTTTTTATTTACTGAAATCCTTTCAAACCAACCACTAAAGACTCACATTCACCAAAAATTAAGACATACACAGAACGATTGTATGTTGTGAATAGGTTTGAATAAGATTAAATACTGCTTGAATATTAATGTCTTGACACAAACAAATCAATTCTGTACCATTCTGCTCACATCAGCTGGCAAGGAGAGCCTTTTCCTCTATGTATAATGTTGAAATACATAAAATGTTTTCAGGTAAACAGGTGACATTGAATAAACTTTGTACAGTGCAAATATGAATACTTGTAATACAAAAGTGTGGTTCCACTTTTTGCTTCCTTAAAAATTACATTACATCCATTGTCATTTAAACTGTTTTTGACACAACATACTGACCTTCATCTCACAGGCACATTTTCTAGAGGACACTTCCACTAATCACCCTATTTCCTTGAAATAAGGTCCCCTCTCAGATTTACCATACTAGCAGAGACAAGCAGTATTTTATCTACTTTGGGGATGAGCGTGATAGGAAGTTTGTGGGAGGATTTTGTAAACTTTCAGTCTCCTGATTGCCCTCTCCACATGAATCCGAACATTTGCAATTCGCCTGGTGCTGGTGACCTCATCATAGGTAAGATGGCTACCTCTGCATGTGAAGGCTGGAATGACCAAGGTCACTTTGCATTCCTCCAGTAAGTTGCGAATATCAAATCCACGATCTGCCATGACTTCATCCCCAGGCTGTAGGTAACCTGGAACCCAGAGTCATGCAGTATAAATTTGTCACTGCACCTGCCACCATAGGCATCTGAGATGAACCTGATCAATCCACAAGGAGCTATTGCCACAAGATATTTAATAGTGTTGCTGGCATAGTAATGACTGTAGGAGGCACTTCGCGAATCCAGATTCATGGCTTTCTGACACCACATGAACAATCAATGATGCACATCCAAATGCAGGTGGCATCTGGTTTCCCTTGCCATGGCACTGGACTTTTACAATGCTCAGCCATTACATCAATCCACAATCTTGCTTGCCAGACCCTGTGACACTCCAAAACGATGTGCCAGATCTGCCATGACTAGGTTAAGCCTCAATTTCATGAGTGTCATCCAGATTTGGTGCACTGGAAGCACTGAAATTGAAGCTGGAGCAAAAGGCTTGAGGCACTCAACCAGGGTCTGAAATGACAGTAAAGGGAGACCAGTGTAGAGGAAACAGTCAGCAGAGTTGGTAACCAGTCTGTCTGTAACTGGGCTCTTGCTTGGTACTGGATCTGCTGTGCTGCTGTTCTGCAAAGGGCATTGTCTTGCATAGTCATAGTCTTCAAGTGCAGGATCCACCCACTGTGTTTGGGCAGCAAAGCAAACGTTAATCTGGGCTTCTCAAATTCAAAACACATCCGTGGATTCCCATCCTACTTTGTTTCTAAGTAACTGTTTGGCTAAACACTAACCTGTTGGCACAATGTTGGCATTGTTCTTGACAATTTACAGTGCTTCTTTTCTGAGGGTCTGTCGTACCCAAGGTATAAAGTTGGATAGGGATTCTCCTCTGTTGGCTTCTTGACAAAATGAAATGAACAAACAAACAGATTTTTCAGAGACTTTTTCAAGCAGAGATTCCGAAGCCACATTCGTCTGTCATCTTCGGCAGTAGGCAGTCGATGGAAGGAGAACCACCGTGGACAGGAGCACTGCTCTTTCTTGAGTGATTTATGATCATAACATTTCTGTTGTAGCCACATATTTAGTTTCACTTGCCTGTTGTGACAGCCACAAACTGCACATGTTGTCCAAGAACTCCTCAGAGACATTTCATGGAAAATGAAATGGCGAATGAAATGGTAATTAAACAAACTAGCTAGCTAGCTAACTTTCATCGGCTTCGTTAAAAACAATGAACAACGACACTTCCGTTTCCCAACTGGAAGTTCCGCACACATGACGAATCCGGCGACCTAATTGTGGGGGCCGCCATTAAAGTTTGAGATTTGAGTCTTCCAGATGAGCAAACGCTCTTTTAAATACCTCTTCCAGATCTATTGGCATACATCGCATAGATGTCTCGGAGATGTATGTGTGATTACAGGGATACTAATACGCTAGCTAGCTATCGAGTTTTTTGTAGCTCTGTAACGTCAATACATTGACAGAGCAACTAGCTAGCTCTTAGCTAGCTTAGTTGTTAATAACCAGGGATGCAGTGCTCTTCTGAGTATGCCGGGTATGTAGCTAATAACTATAAATTATTACAGCCGAATCTACAAATCTGGGTAGCCCCATCTTGATGCTAACTTTGCGCCATGCATCTTTTTTTTTAGCGAGGTTGTGGTACCACTTCGAAGTGGTGTCATACAGCTCTGGAAAGCGTGACACACACAGTATTAGCTTCTCCAGTTTGTCCTCCATTTTGACGTTGGATCTCTAAATTCAGTGTTTATATTTCGCGCTGCCCATGTTTCAGTATGTCACACTGTAAAATCATGGTTACACTCGGAAAGGTCAGTGGCAAACGGGGTCGAAGTTCAATCAATTTGAGCGGAGCACCCGCTGCCCGATCTGCTCTGCACATGCGCATGCTTACACAACGTATTTCTGTCTGATTTGTACCACGCATTTGTGTATCTTATATGTATATGCCATTTCTTTCATAAAGTGCTAATTTAAAAAAGCAAAAAAAAAAAATGAAGGCAACACAAAAAAAAAACACTGGATGGCTGCCAGCGAGTAACCGAAAACAACTGGCAGTTCACAGCAAGAGTCTGTTTAATGCTTGTTATTGATGATCTGAAACTGCTTCGCGTTGTCTATACATTAGCCTACCACTTATGTTTTGTTTGTGACGTGGCCGATATCAGCCAACATAAAAGCACAGATAGGTTGTACGACTGCTCTTGTTTTATTAACATTGATTGTGAAAAGATGTTTTATTAAAATTACACTGTGATCAATACAGAAATAAAAGGAATATGATGACACAAGGCTGCTGAAAGGATCGTTTTTTGTTTGTCCATGTCACATCTTGATATTGCTGGAGGGCTGCGTAGAACTCAGTATCAGACATATTTGTTGTACAGCATACACATACAGCTAATTTGACCACCAATTAGTGATGTGCAGTTCATGAACAAACAAATCATTTTGAGCGAACCTTTGAGGTGAACTGAGTGTACTGAATCCCTAGTCTAAAAGATTCGTTCCTTCCTCTTTGCAAACATGCTCGCTGATTAGTTGGCATAGCAGCTATAACTCTCCCTCCAGTGGATGTTAGATATGCGGTCTGTCCATGAAGCAGCCTATCACAAAACTGTATCAGCAGTACATTCATGACAACAACTGGCCAATGGCTGAAATGCTAAAACTCTCAAAGCACCTCCCACTGGCCATCTCGGCACAGCTGACAAGGTGGGACAATGCCAAAGATCTGGTGACTATGAAGACTCTAAACTCCCCCTACTGACCTGATGAACTATTGACAAGTTCCTCAGTTCACCAGTTCCTTCAGACTCAGAGGACCCGGTGAACTGTTGACAAGTTCCTCAGTTCACCAGTTCCTTCAGACTCAAAGGACCCAATGAACTGTTGACAAGTTCCTCAGTTCACCAGTTCCTTTGGACTCCAAAGATTCACTGACTATGAAGACCTGGTGACTATGTGTTGCCAGAATCGTTGGTTCTCAGTATAGCAGGCTTGGGCTACATCCGCCATGGACTGTCACGATGCAAAAGGAATAAAAATATTATTAAATATTATTTTGCTCATCTACCTGGAATATTATTTTATATTTATATTTTTAGCAGTAGCATATTTTAGGTGCGCACAATGTATTGCAGTTCTTTATCACAACTGCAATCTTACGTAGGCTACGATTTATTTAATATTGACATCACATTTCCTTTTAACGTGAATAAAGTCCTTATTAATAAATACTGACAAATCAACACAGTAGGCTACAAAACAAAACAGAAATGTGATGCATAAGCCTATGAATCACATTTGTAGCATACTATGTCTACATTAACAATAAATAAAAATACGACATCACTGACTAGGCACATAAGTACATTAAAATGTTTGGGCACTGTTTGTTCAAAACTTGTAAAACAACATTTTTTGCTTTGGATATAAGTGTGGCTCTTTTTTCCTCAGTGCTTTCTTTTAGTTTTAGCAAATGACATGTACTTAGGCTATTATACGCGTTAAAATGTGGGGTTCTATTACCTTCCTAAAGACGAAGTATACTTTGCAGCTGCATGATTGTTTGAATAGCATGGTGCAGTTTCACGTAATGAATATTCCGATTTAATTAGGGGCCAAGCACCGAAGGTGCTAGGCACCTATTGTAGTTGTTAGAATTTTTCACTATTATTATTAGGGGCCAAGCACCGAAGGTGCTAGGCACCTATTGTAATTGTTAGAATTTTTCACTATTATTAGGGGTCCAAGCAGTGAAGCTGCTGGAACCCTATTGTTTTTGTTCCGATTTTTCTTATTATTAGGGGTCCAAGCAGTGAAGCTGCTGGAACCCTATTGTTTTTGTTCCGATTTTTCTTATTATTATTATTATTTTTCTCCAGCAAAACGCGATGGGCAGCAAAAACCGTAAGTCGCACATGCACCAAATCTTAATCATAGATTTCAAATTGGTGAAATGACTCACGCAAGTGAAATCACCGATTTTCGCCTGTAGGGGGCGAACATTTACGTTTTTGCTCATATCTCGGGAACCGTAAGGGTTAGAACAAAAATTCTTTTTTCCTCTGATTCCTTGAAAGCTGCCGAATCAATTCGCGCCATGAAAATTTTCCCGCCATTTTCAAAAAATCGAAAGTGAAAGTAAAACAAACTAGTCGGAGGCCGTTCATCCGATTCTCACGAAATTTGGTATGCATCATCTATGTACCATGCTGACAAAAAGTTGTAAAAAGATTTTTGATTCGCTGTTCCGTTTCAAAGTTGTACGTCAATCAAAATTTAAGGCATGGCCCATAATGACTCTACAGCCAATATCTTGGGATGTAAAGGTCCAAACTTAATGAAACTTGAGACACTCAATCAGTACCACATTCTTTGGATGCACACCAAACTTTGTCAAATTTCATCCATAGGGGGCGCTATAACTAAAACATTGCAATATCTCAAGAACCGCTTAAATTCAAAATCTGAAATTTGGTGTACTCATACTTGGCCCCATTTGCTCACATTTACTAGAGTGCCAATTGGCTCGCTCAACAAAATGGCTGCCAAACAGCCAATCAAACTTCAGCAGTCAATATTTGCCAGTGCGAATGGCTGATCTTCATGAAAATAAATAGGCTCATTCAAAATGGCACATAGAAGCTATGTACCAAATATGAAACAAATCAGCCAAAAGGGGGCGCTGTAGTAAGCACATTTACATTTTAACTTCTATCATGGGAACTGCAGGGGTTAGAACAAAAATTCTTTTTGGTCTGATTCCTTGTACACTCCCAAATCAAATGCGCCCGCTCACACCAATGTCCACCACAAAATTTCCACGCCATTTCAATTTCATGAAAAGGGCAGGAAAATGAACTCGTCCGAGGCCACTCATCCGATCATCACGAATTTTGGTGTACGTGATGTCCAGACCATGCTGACAAAAAGTTGTAAAAATAATTTTGATTCTCCATTCCGTTTCAAAGTTACGTGTTAATGAAATTTGAAGGCGTGGCCTATAACGACTCTATGGCCAATATCTTGTGAGGTAAAGGTTCAAACGTAACCAAACTTGACTCCCTCCATTATTAGCATGATCTCTGGAAGCGTGCCAAATTTCGTGACATTCCGTCCATAGGGGGCACTACAACTGACATATTGCCATATCTCAACGACCGCTTCAGCTAAAAATCTGAAATTTGGTATACTTATACTTAACCTCATTTGCTCACATTTCGTTTCATATGCAAGATCTACAGACCTTGTCGACCAAAAGGTATTTTGATTCATCAAATCATTTCTAAGATGCCATCCATTTAATTTTGCAGGTGATCCACACATGCTCTCACAATCTTGTGCATCCATAGTCCAGGCGTTACAAACCTTTTTACACATATGAAGATTGAAACCCAAGGGAGTATTCCAATTTTCTAATATTTGTGGATGCAATACTGTCATTGCCAAAAATGTGTATTTGGTTACCTCTTTGTTTGAGAAGGTTCATGTCTGATATTCACATATTGGAGGTTAAAACATGCTGTGATTTAATATGAACATGTCTTGAAATTCCCAAGAGTGCAGATATATAGGAAGTTGTTTTATTCAATATATCTCTCAAACAACTGTTTTGTTACTTCATTGCATTACCCTGTTGGTTAAATTATTTGGAAATGTCATGGATTGAAGTGACAGTGAAGGTTACATGACTGTCAGATTAGACATGCTTTATATCGGTTGGAAAGGGGATATTGAGCTGTTTCACAAATAGACTAGATGTAATTTGACATGACACAGCCTGAATATCATGTGTCAATTTTTAACGTTTCCTAAAATTCCACCTCTTATATTTCCTATTGAAGCCACTGAACCACTTCTAATTCCAACATTGGTTGCAACTTTTGCGATTCTGCTTGGACCCCGATGATCGCCGCTTGCGGCTATATTTATTATTGTTTCCGCCATGGGAGTCTATGGCAGCCCATAGAACCCCTTGGTGGATTTTGATGAAATTTGGCACATTGATAGAGGACAGTTCAAGGTATCCGGGCACCAAATTTGGGGTCAATCCATGCATCTCTGTAGCGCCACCAACAGGCCAAATTTCAAGATACATTTTTGCTTATAACTTTTGAACCGTTTGTCCTAGAGTTATCTTTTTTCCCCCTGAATCCTTGGGTCATGACGAGTCGATTGCACACATTGCCGTTAAAGTCCGCCATATTGGATTTTCCGCCATTTTCAATTTTTCGAAAAACCTACTTTGAGAATTAGTCCTAGACCGTTGATCTTATCAACACCAAATTTGGTCCGTATCATCTAGAGTAACTATTGTCAAAGTGGGATACGCGTACCCCCGGGGGTACGTGGATCGATCTGGGGGGTACGCGAAATACATCCGTGATTTACCTTCCCAAATAGTCCTGTTGAATAGCCAGCTTTAGTCTCCAGTAACAAAAATAAATGCATGCACACTAGTGTAACGACAGAAGAATATTATCACAATGTCCAATGTGTAAGGGATATTGTTCACAGAATATCAATTAGGCTACAAAATAACCGAACGTGTGTGGATCGCGCAGGGTCGTTAAACTTTGCTGGAACGCAGCTCTCGAATGTTGCCTGAACACAATCCCGCCAACACAGTCAATTAATTATGCTTAAAATAAGAAAAGTCGAAAACTGACATATACTAACTGGATAATCTGATCACCACTGGTTTTATTTTAAAACGACAATTATTTTGGCGATTGAGTGCATGCAGGCGCACTGGAAGGCATCTTGAGTGAGCCGCTACGCAAAAGCCACGATTGTAACCTTAAATCGGCTGCATTTAAGTAAAATTAGCAAAAGTCCCCTTGCTTCGATGGATTGTTTGGGCCACACTGAGGAAAAAATACATTCTGAGATTTCACGAATAAGGTCGTAATATTGCGAGAATAAAGTCGTCTTTGGTCGGGGGTAGCCCTTGTTGTTTTGCTCTTTTTGTCTCTCTCTGTCTCCCTCTCGCAGACACACACACACACACAGTGGCCTCACAGCGTAACCTTGCATCAGCTGATGCCCTCGGTAACAAATAGTGTATGGACTTTAAATGCTGTAGCTAAATTTAAGAATTTAAAAAATATTGTATTTTTTATATTCTTTAAATTCTTAAATTTAGCGCGAATATCTTTCTGTGCCTGTGCGTGCACGAGCAGACACAATTAATTCACTTGCAACACTTTTTGACCAATAGAAACAATGTTTATGCCCTCGCGCCAAGCTATACAAAATAACCGTTATAGGCTACATGTTCATCACCGACACGTAAGCTTGTTTTACACCGTCCTTTTTGAAAAAACAAAAAATGGATAAATGGCTAAAAAAAGTTCAGCCCACACCCAGAGTGGCAAAAGAAAATTTCACTGGTACTACAAATGAAGCCCATACTGTTGGGACCAGCTGCTCAGGTCTTTCAGGTATGACCATCAGTTCTGATGCTAACTGTAGCTCTAATTGTGCTGTTAGCGAAGCTGCCACCAATATGGACAGTGATGATGAAGCAGCCCAAGAGCCACAGACCCCTGCCTCAGGAAGACACCAAACTGACAGGGAGGTTGGAGTCTCAAAGAGACGCAAATATAACGAAGACTATATTACTATGGGGTTTACTTACACTGGGAGTAAGGACTTCCCTCAGCCTCAGTGTGTCATATGTGCGCAGGTTCTGTCCAATAACTGTTTGAAGCCCTTGCGCAGACATTTAGAAACAAAACATGACCATTTGAAAAATAAGCCACAGGAGTTTTTTGAGCGCCAATTGAGACACCTTTCTAATACCAAGAAATGTCTAACAGCAACAGATACTATTAATAAGGCAGGGCTAGAAGCGTCTTACATGGTCAGTTATAGAGTGGCTAAGTTAGGCAAGCCTCATACTATTGTAGAGGATCTCATTGTCCCCGCTGCTTTGGACATGGCCGAGAAAATGTTGGGGGAAAAGGCTAAACGGACTTTTCAGAAGATGCCTTCATCAGACAACACTGTGTCACGACGCGTCAGTGACATGTCAGCAGACGTTCTGAAACAGCTACTGCTTCGCATAAAAGCCAGTGAATTCTATGCATTACAGCTGGACGAATCAACTGATGTAGCGGGCCTGGCTCAGCTATTGGTATACGTTAGGTATATTCATGGTGGGTCAATTCAAGAAGACATCCTCTTTTGCAAACCGCTAGAAACCAGAACAACTGGGCAGGACATTTTTGCACTACTAGACAGCTTTATAACATCACATGGACTTACGTGGACCAAATGTGTTGGAATCTGTACAGATGGTGCAAAGGCCATGACAGGAAGACACAGCGGAGTAGTCACTCGAGTGCAAGCAGTTGCCCCCGATGCCACCTGGGTACACTGCAGCATCCACAGAGAAGCACTTGCTGCTAAGGGAATGCCTGACAGCCTGACTGAAGTACTGAATGATACAGTAAAAACGGTGAACTTTGTTAAAGCAAAACCCCTGAACTCACGCCTTTTTTCCACCTTATGCAACGAAATGGGTAGCGACCATTTAACCCTGTTACTTCATACTGAAGTGCGGTGGGTATCAAGGGGGAAGATTTTGGCACGTTTTTTTGAACTGAAAGATGAGCTTAAAATGTTTTTCATTGACCACCCTTTTCATTTGTCAGTCAAGTTGCATGACGAGGAGTGGCTCACAAGGTTGGCCTATTTGGGGGATATTTTTACTTGCCTGAATGAACTGAATCTCGGACTGCAGGGTCTCTCAGTGACGATATTCAATGTGCGGGACAAAGTTGAGGCCATGATTAAAAAGCTGGAACTCTGGTCTGACTGTGTCAACAAGAACGACACTCAAGTGTTCCCATCATTACACGATTTTGTGTGTGCCAACGAAGTCAAACTTGCGGACAGTGTCAAATATGACATAGGGAAACACCTCGGTGAGCTGGCTGCACAATTACGCAGGTACTTCCCCAAAACAGACGACAGAGATGACTGGATTCGTTATCCCTTTTCTTCCACCAACTCATGCCATCTATCTATGTCTGAGCGAGAGAGCCTCATTGAGATATCCACAAACGGGGCAATGAAAATGGAGTTCAATCAGAAGGCGCTGCCAGATTTCTGGATTGCCTTGCGCAAAGAATATCCTGAATTGGCAAATCGCGCCATTAAGACTTTGATGCCCTTTACAACAACGTATCTATGTGAGACTGGGTTCTCAGCTCTCACCAGCATGAAGACAAAGTACAGACACAGACTGTGTGTGGAAAATGATCTAAGACTGAAACTGTCTCCAATACAACCCAACATTCCAACATTATGTGAGGCCATTCAAGCACATCCCTCACATTAATCTGTGGTGAGGTGAGGCATTACGTGTTCAAGTTCATTTTGCCCAATGTACAAGTACAACTTGGGGCAAAATGCTCTGCTGCCAGCTCCTCTTCTAACTGCAGTGTGCAGTGTGTGTGTGTGTGTGTGTGTGTATAGTGGGTAATGTAATAGCACTATGTACAGTAAAGTGGATACGTCTCTGGATATTTAGGATATTTTCAGAATTAATGCTAAAGGATGTATGTGTGTTCATTTTTACAGATTTTACAGTTTTGTAGTCCACTATTGTCCACATAGTCCAGTTCAAATTGGCAGGTGCAGGATAGTTTATGGCTGTAGTCCAGTTTGTTACTGACCAGTTTTGTTGACCTTGTTATGTGTTATGTTGTGCGTGACTTTAGTGCACATTACCTGTTTGAAATCCAAATAAAATGTAGGAATTATTGGTTATTCTGTGTCATATATTTATATGTTATGTATATTATAAATATGTGTGTTTACTTTTTGTTTATGCAGCAGAATTACTATATCTATCTATCTATATCTATCTATCTATCTATCTATATGTGTATGTGTATATATATATATATATATATATATATATATATATATATATGTATGTATATATATATATATATATATATATATATATATATATACACACACACGCATACATTCACACACACACACACGCATATATATCTATATATATCTATATATATCTATATATATATATAGACACACACACACACACACACACACACACACACACATATATATATATATATATATATATATATATATATATGGTGAGCTGCCATGGCACGGGGGTACTCAGTAGGATGTAGAGTGTCTCAGGGGGTACATGGCTGTTAAAAGTTTGGGAACCACTGATCTAGAGAGGGCTCTGACCAAAAGTTCTGTAAAGAATTTTGCTAGGGCAAACAATATGGTCGCTGTCGTCCAATGAAATTCAATGGCGAAGACACCAAAACAGGAAGTGAGCCATATATCAGCAGTGTTTGGTTGGATTGATGCCAAAGTTGGTACACTTCATTGCCATGGGGAATACTGGGTAGTCACCAAGTTTCATGAAATTTGGCCACACGGGGGCGCTATACCATTAAAAAAATCATTTAAATCCCCATTACTCTGGCAGAAAAGCAGATATTTTAACTAAATTTCTTGTGCTTCATCAAAGTTAAGGATCCTAACTGGGAACTTGGACTACCTAACTGGGAACTAACTGAGAACTCTCCGCGTCAGCCATTTTGTGTTTCATCCATCTTTGCTTTTGTCAAAAACACATTTAACCACCTCCTCCTAGAGTTATGGCACAATGAGCTTTTGTGTATTACCTCTTTGGACCATTGTCTTTAACAGTTGTTAAAGGATAGTTGCCACGTTCAACAATGTGGCCGCAATGTACCCAGCAATTCGCCCGTGAAGCCGCCAAAAAGGAAGAGTGGCCATATCTCTGCAATCCTTTTGTTCATTGGCATAAAAGTCGGTACACGTGCTTACCATAAGGCCTGGGTGGAACACACCTAGTTTAGTGAAATTTGGCCACTTTGGGGTGCTATACTGAAAAACAGGTTTAAACACCCATGTGTCTATGTACTTAGATTTTAATGGCATTTTGTTCCAATGGACATCACAAGACACAGACCACACAAAGAAAAGAAGATATTGCCATCAATTTTTTGTAGAACATTACATCATTACATATCAGTTCCTAACTGTGAAATGAACACATAGTTCGTTGTCCAAATGGCATGGCTGCTAAGATACAATCAGTTTGTAGCACTTAAAATAGGCACATCTCCTGAACCTTTTGAACTACTGCCACAACTAATACACTAAATAGTGTTGAAGAAACACGTGGACTTTCCATATTGGCCTGAATGTAAGACAGGGTTTTTTTTTTTACATCAGAAATTACATCTGAGAAGTGGGGATCTCTTACATGGGAGGACTAGACAGTTAAATGTCATTATACATTGACAACAGCAGATGGTGCCATTCATCTGAGTGTTCAGTGGTATTAGAAATCCCAGTACACTACTTTATTTTTATTTTTATTTAATTAACTTATTCATTTGAAAATGTGATTACATTTATTTTTATTCAAATGTGGCAATTTCATCTAAAATATGTAGAAAATATATGACCGTACCTTTTTTATTCAGTGTGTTTTATTAAATTGATATCAAATGAAATGATTTCTTTAAAAAGTAAGATTTGATCTTCAGAAAGTCTGTTACCAAAAACAGGTGTGGGGGTTGGGAAAATGGGGGTCCTTTTCTAATCAGGGACATGTCATTACATTCAGCAATATGGTATGCTCTCTGCCATTTTCCCACGATTATGGATTTTTTTCAATTACCCAAAAATTGCACACCTCCAACAGCATTGGCACTTCTTATTGTGACATCCCAAGAAGGCACACTGTATTTTATGGCACTGCTTATGTTTAAGCTTGACATATATGTGGTGGGGGGCAGTACGGTGGTGAAAATGGGTAGCACTACTGCCTAACAATATGGAGGTTTCAAGTTCGGGGTGCATCTGCATTCAGTTTGTACCTTGTCCCTGTGTTCATGTGGCTTTCCTCTGGGTATTGCTTTTCTACCACAGTCCAAACACATTCAGATAATGTCAATTGGACATTTTATATTGCCCATACGTGTGAGTGTAAGAGTGGGTGTCAATGTGTCTGTTCACCCTGTGATGAACTGGTGTTATGTTCAGCGGTTGTTCTGATTTTCTAACTTTTGGCCCTGTGGTGCTTGGCCCCTTCATCGCTGCTTGCAGCTATATTTATTATTAATTTCATTGACGTTTCGTTTCACAAATGCTGTTTTGCCGCAGAACAGGCTAATAATGGACATGATGTTTGGAACAATGTAGAGTAACTTTTAAAATGCAATAAAACTATTTACAGATTTGTGTATGCCGCCCGACCGGATATGGAAATGAACAAATCGGTGAGTCAAAGATTCGAATCATTTTATTGAACTGAACGAAAGGATCCTAATCACTAAGGCCATGTCCACACGTACACGGGTATTTTTGAAAACGGGGGTTTTCCTCCTTCGTTCTTAAAAAAAATCTCCGTCTACACAAAAATGCAAACACGCGCTGTCAAGAGCATGCTAAACCAACAGGTGACGATATAACCCTAACTGTAAAGCCATGTTGGCCAATCAGAAGCCTGAAAAAAGTTATTACGGCACACACTCTGACGTCACAAGCCAAAAACGTTTTCCCTGTCTACACGTCAACACTGAAAACAGAGTTTCTGAAAATCTTCACCCTGGAAGGCGTTTTGCAAAAGATCCGTTTTCACTGACCTAAAACGCCGTTTGAGTGTGAATAGGCCTTTTTCACACTTCCTATTTCCGGGAGGCTGGAATGCAGTGAAGCAGTGTATCTGTACTTCCGGTTTATCGAGAAGCAATGGCGGAATCCTCTCGCCGGTGTTATTGCAAGTGTACCTGGCTGCTCTAACTCAAAACAGAGGCATCCTTACCTTAGTTTTCACTATTTCTCGAAAGAAAAAGAAATGCGGAGCCCTGGGTGAAGTTAATAAGGAGGAATGAGGGTCCTTCTTTTAATATAGTCCGTGGGAGCATGTTCATATGCGGCATGCACTTTGAAAGTGACAATGTTTATGTCTCAAGAGTGGCAGAAAAAGACTGAAAACCGGTGCTGCACCACGCCAGTTTTTTGCCATTTTGTAGCCATGTCTGAAACTATAATGGAGAACTTCTGAAATACAACAATGCACTGTGATAGATTAGTGTCCAAATGATGTACACCAGAGAGCACAGAATACTTCTAATGCATGTTGATGTTTTTAAGGAATAAGGACTACGGCATCACTTCGGACTCAGGGCTAGACGTCCTGAACATTATATGCAACCTGTAGTGTATGGGGCTCCTCATTCTTTCTCATTGACCGGTAGCACCTTGACTGTACTACCACTTCCTCGTTCACTAAATCTGACACTGCATATAAAGGGGGGCGTTATCACAGCTTACTGACAACTGATAACTTACAACTTAGCCTGCTGAAAGCTAAAAAGTTAGTCTTAGGTTCTGACAGCTGATAACATGAAATGAGTGTCTCACGTTGTGCACACTAAATGGAAGTAGCTTGCTGCAGACATAATATTAACTCATTTATCTACCCAAATACTGCAAATCGACATACTCTATTAGACTTTAAAACAGCTTCCTATTATACTGTATTTATGTTGGCTATAATTAATGTTAGATAAATAGTCCGTAGTCACTGGCTATAATTAGTGTTAGCGAGCAGAGTTGTTACAAGCTAACTAGCTATCAGACTAGGTTAAGTTTGCAATTCGCTTATCCCTACAGTTAAAAATAAACTGCTCGAAGAACAACTTGTAGCCTTTGTCCAGCTTGGAACCCTTGACTTGTGAATGCTCCTTCACTAATTGCACCACATCGTCTTGGCCAAATTTTGGCAAAGTCAAACGTGAACTAGAGAAGCAATATCCCGATGCCATGTTAAACAAGCAGCTAGCAAAAACCGGAAATGGCGATACACTGCTTCGACAAACACTTCCGGTAAGCGATTCCGCTGTGAAAAAGGCCTATTCCAACCTCCCAGAAATAGGAAGCGTGATAAAGGCCTATCCACCTCATAGGCTGTGTCCCAATTCAGGGGCTGCATCCTTCGCAGGCTGCATTTGAAGACCGATTGCGTCACAGTCGGTGCGACAAGGCTGTCCCATTTCGAAGGCTCCTTCTAATGCGGCCGAGAAATGCGCCCTTCTTTTCCCAGGCAACGAAGGATGCACTGGGTGTATCCTTCGCTGGCCAACCTATCCCAGAATTCACTGCGCGCTGGTGATGAATCACTTTTCAAAAAGAAAATGGCGGGCACAACAAACACATTGGCCGAGGAATACACTTTTAAATCTAAGTATTGGGTTTCAACTTAATCGAATAGCTAACGATACAAATGTTAAAAAAACCAAGGGGCCTTAAAACCTCAAATTTTCGTTAAAATAGTTACGTGTTAAGTTACGTGACGTTAGGGATGTTAGCTAGCTAGCTTACTGCAGCTTGGCTTCCCGCATCCGACCTATGTTTCAGCCTCAAAAAATAAAATTAAAAATTCTGGCTCCATCTTTTAGCTAGCTAGCTAGCTGTGTCCCGATTTTTAACTGCTGCTGTCAAGGCGACAGGAGCGGCGCTTGGAACAGCTGGTGACGCAAATAGGAAATCCTCACGTAGACCAGACCGTCTCATTTCGGTTCAGCCTTCGCGGTCTACGAAGGCCATGCCTTCGTAGTGGCCTTCGTAGACCGTGTCCTTCAAAGGATGCAGCCCCTGAATTGGGACACAGCCATAGAGCTTGGCAACCGACGTCACTCTGCAGTGCATTCTGGGGCATCTGTCATCAAATGCAGTGCGCGGTCGCCACATTGTGAGGCCACGGACCAAAACAAAAAATAAATGATACTTTTACATGTAGCATGCTTAAAACCAGCTTAAAAGAACCTGGACCATACCGAGACAGACTGTTACCAGATGCAAAGAGACGATACCTGGAAAAATAGCATGTATTGGAAATGTCGATCCATATGAAATAACACAGTGGACTAGAGACCCCGACGCTTTACCTCCCCTGACATTCCCTGACAGAGATTCTCAACCTTTTTGGGGCTAAGGCACAGGAAAGGTCAAACCAAAACACCAAGGCACACTGACTTATACATCACACACATTATTATAGTTTATCACAGGGGTGTTCATTCTTATGCCCATATTTTCACTGGGTTCCTCAAAATTTCACGGCACACCTCACTTTGTCTGAAGGCACACCAGTGTGCCTCTGCACACTGGTTGAGAACCACTGATCTAGAGATAGCTAAGCAGATAAATAATGCAGGATAACTAACATGGATAGCTGTCGGGAGGATTCTTCCTTCTAGCGTTAGTTTTCAGTTGCAGTTTGGTTAGGTTTCGGCAACTAAACTATTTTAGGTTTAGGAAAAGATCGTGTTTTGGGCTATGTTTTGCTTTTACAACATCCACCACATGCAAAGGCAGAAACCCAGAGGACAAAATTCTCTCGGGAGCAAAACCCGAGAGAACTGCAAAGCTAATTCAGACACTCACCAGAATGGAAATGTCTGGAACACACTTTCAAGGATCTTGGGATGCTGGAAATCTGGTCATCTGTTTTATCCATGGCTGGCGTTGGAGTTGCAAAATTCTGTGAACTTTCAGGAAATTTTCCATGGGAATTAATGGGGATTAATGGGAATTTATGGAAATTGATATGTTTCATGCACACTGACTGGTTTTCCCCTTTGAGCCTTTTATTCTCTTTACTATCAATTAAAATATTCTCTTCAAGAGAAATAAAATATGTTTTGAAATCATCTGTTTAGATTACTGTTCCGTTTAAGGAGCCGACACAATGAATGAAATTCCGCACAGTAGTTAACTGCATACAACACTAACACTTTACTTCCAGCATCTCTCTTGTCCAATACCAAAAGTATGCGTAAAGCAGTTGACTGTCGTAAATACAGTGGAAAATGGTACTGTCGTACACAACATCCCCCACAGAACAGAGAACAGAGGGAACAGAGTCCCACAATAAAGTGCATAAAATAAAAGTTTATGTCTTTACGTCTCACGGCTGATATCCAGGCCGTCCGTCTCCTCTTTGTTAAGTCGGATACATGACTTCCTTCATGCTGCTTCCACGTAGGAAAAAAATAAAAAGACACCCGTTCGGTATTTTCTTGCCTTGTCAGTCGTGTGACCGGACATTGCATCCAATAACACAACAAGTTCCTCCCATGGTTGAAAAAACCTCTTGCGCATTAGTCACCGTAGTACCTGTCAATACCTGTGCCGTTAGAAGCGGCCTCACAATATGGCGATTCAAACCCATCAGCCACCGCGACACACAACACAGTGACGTCACGTTCCCGATCCTGGGGGGCTACTGTGGAAACGATTGTGGGTGGAACTTCCGCTGAAGCAGCGTAAAGCCTCCCATACGCCAGACGACTTTGACAAGACTCTGAAAAGACTTTAAAAAGACTGAAGTCTTACACCCTCTCACACCTACAATACACTAGACGACTTTGATAAGACTCTGAAAAGACTTTAAAAAGACTAGAAAGTCTGACACCCTCTCACATCTAAAGACTCACAGACGATTTTGCAAAGACTGGGGATCTTGCAGGGTCACAACAGTCATGCGCCGCTTAACGTCCATTCGGACAACGTCCGTTCGCATATAGGCTACGTCCGTAGTCCCATGAAAAGGTTATAATAAAGTTTAAAAATCCCGATCGCAGTACGGGAGGTAGCGGTAATGAAAGCAACGCTTCCCGCACGCAACACGTGTATCTTGTCTCATGGAAATAAAGCGATTGCGCTGCCAGGCGTATAATGGTACAGTGTATTAATGTGTATGTTTAGTATTGTACAGTATTAACCAACTTAACCCATATATCATAGTGTACTTAACCAGATACATTAGTTGAAATACAGTACGGTACTGTATGTTTACAGTATCTTAGCCACAGTAGCCTACTCCATATAGGTTTGCTAGTATATAGTATGGTGTTCGCACAACGTCCAAATCACACAACGTCCTATTTCACAGAACGTATCCTGCGGCGCATATTTGCAAGACTGCAACTAGATTCCTTTATTATTTTATTTTTTATTGAAGTAGAAATTGTACAATACATGGAAAGTGATACAACATCAGTAGTAAACTATTTAGAAAACAGAGCACACAATGTAAACAGAATTATAAGCTGATAAAATACAAAAAATACGTATATAATAAAATAGCTAAGGGGTCTCCTAATAATTTTAGGGCATCAATAACATTCAGTAGTTTTTCTGCTGCTTTCTTTTCCATATACTTCAGTGATTTGCAGTACAGTGCTAGTTCTCTCACAAAGACCACCAGTAAGGGTTGTGTCTTAATAAATTTGTATTTATGGATAAAAAATTTACCTAAAATAAATAAAGTATTCAACAGAAATTCAGTTTTTAACTAGATTCCTTTTGAGATTATTTCCTGTTTGGTGCTGACAGAGCTCACCTATTGGTTGTTGACAATGTTCACGTCACTATTTGCGTCAGCCAAGACTGAAAAACTTACGATAATATTAAACACGGTTGAATTTATCGTAACAGCAAGACGAGAGAAAGACTGACTTAAAACTGCTCCGATTGCCACCTTACACCAAACGATCGAGACCACGGGAGCGCGCCGCGACTCTAGCAAAACTCTCATGATTTTATTCCGACTTTGGAAATTTGTCTGCGACTGTGAAATCGCTAGAAAGTCGGCATAAGTAGTCATAAGCGGCAACAATTTATTATGCTTCCGAGTGGCTAGCAACCCACTGCGGTCCGTTCAAACGCGTGTAACATCCTGTAAAACTTCCTATTAACGCCGAGGAGTTTATTTTCTCTAATTACTTAACTTTACCGGCGTTTATTGGAGACTCTGTGATAGTAAGCGACCTGCGTTTATTTCACCTAAAGCCCTCAGGCTTCTGCAAGTTATTGGTAGCTGAACTGACCAGGAAAATTCACCATGTTTTTTTCCTCAAGTAGCCTACTTAACAAATATTATACAGCGCTTTTTGGTAGCAGCTCAAACAGGAATCACTAATAAAGTAAGTTAAATATTGTCATTGCAACCTATGATGGGAGAGCACAGTCTGTAAGAATAGCAGTATCACTGTGAATTTAGGCTACCATGATCCGAAAGACAGCTTGTTTTGTTCGATTATGTTTAATCTAATTCGTGAACAGATGAACACGCAGAAGGCAAATTGAACTCACTAAAACAACCTCATTTAGCCTAATGTAAAAAAATGTTATTTCGTTTTTTAGCAACAAAAAATAAATAGGACTACTGTAAGCATTTAACCCACTGCTCTTTCGTTTTATAGTCACGAAAAATAAATATAATTTTCCCCGGCGTTTATTTGAGGCAGGCGTTTACTTCACTGAAAGGGTCGCGCATACCGGCTATTATAAGAGGCCTGCGTTTAGTGGAGACTCGCCTATTATTGGAAGGTGTACGGTATATAGTGTTACGTATATTGCTTTTTGGGGAATATATTTCTTCCTGTGTCATTAGCGTTGCTTGAAATGGCATTACGGAGCTCAGGTAGCCTACATGTTGCGCCGTTCGCGGCTGTACTAATAACCAGGCTATAAGCTAAATGTGTGGCTTCAACAACAATGCTTTGATCATGTGCCAAAAACAAAGATGGACTGGAGTTGTCATCAGTTGCAGACTTTCCATCGCCTGCTAAAAGATGATGAATCGAGACGATATTGGCTGACGAACCTAAACGCCTTATGTATGTTCATGTCACTTTGTTGACAAATCTAGCTAGCTAGCTAGAATACAAACAAAACATTCTAGCTAGTTACTATCACTTTCCGCTGACAAATACAGATATCACCTTGCAAACAAAGACATAGCTAGCTAGCTACAATAGAAACAATGTAGAAACAACAATGTAGAAAGCTAGATAGCTTGCTAGCTAATTTGGCTTTCACGCACTTTGCTCAGTTCTCATATTACTAAGAGCTAGCTAGCTATCAAACTAATAAAGGCTCATCACATCTCTTCTGACCAAATAGTTAATTTTACCACAGACACTGCAAGCAACCTGTTCTGACAACTTCAGTACTGTTAGCTAGCTACCAAATTAACATTATAGTTAGCTAGCTGCCTAGGTAGTCTGCAGTGTTTTAGCTAGCTAGTTAGCTAAGTGCGCCAGGTCTTTCTTAACATCGGCTATCGGCCAAATTGTTATTTTAAACATCGGTATCGGCCCAGAATTTCACAATCGGTGCAGCCCTACGATGTGTTATTTTGCTGTCGCTCACAAACACTGGTTCTGGTTCAGTGGTGTAACAAAGCGGAAGTCGCGCCCATAATTCACGCAAGGTATCATGGGAGCTAGGAATTAGGTGGATACCAACCGATACCAACTCCTGTGTTCCAAATGTCCACTTGTCCACTCACTCACTCACTCATATAGTGTTTGCTACATAGAACACTTACTAGGGGATAAGGGCAGACAGCTGTTGATAAATTTGGGACACTATTTGGATGTTACGCTACTATATAATTATGCGCCGGATATTCGTAATTATCTCTGTCGCATAAACAAATGCCAGAACATCTGCACCACATGTGTAAGGCCATGGACACCAACGTTGCTATTTCTGGATAAGTACACGTTGTAATTGACATATCTCTTCACAACTTTACCCGCCACAAGGATACATTCTCCTTGGCGACGGTGGGTACCCCTGCACTCCCGCCATCGTAACACCATACCGGGAACCTGTGGTGAGGGCAGTGGAGAGGAGGTTCAACTTCCACCATGCCAAGGCCCGTTCAATAAATGAACGGGCCTTTGGAGTAATGAAGATGAGGTGGAGGGCAATATTTTTTAAGTCATTGGAGGTCAAACCTGCTTTTGCCCCAGAGGTTGTGGCATGTTGTGCAATTTTGCACAACATTGCAGTAGACTCCGGTGATCTGCTGGATCCCTCAGAAGAGTCAGTCATGGGGGATGACAATGATGACCAGCCTCATCATGGGGAGCAAGTGGCAACACGGTGGCTCAGTGGTTAGCACTGTTGCCTCACAGCAAGAAGGTCCTGGGTTCGAATCCTGGCTGTCCCAGGTCCTTTCTGTGTGGAGTTTGCATGTTCTCCCCGTGTTTGCGTGGGTTTCCTCCGGGCGCTCCGGTTTCCTCCCACCATCAAAAGACATGCATGTAAGGGTCAATACTCCTGTCAGTGCCCCTGACCAAGGCACTGGCAAAAAGAACTGGAGGTGGTCCCTGGGCGCTGCACTGTGGCTGCCCACTGCTCCTGGCTCCTGGTGTGTGTGTGCTCACTGCTGGTGTGTGTGTGTGCTCACAGCTCACTGTGTGTGTAGGATGGGTCAAATGCAGAGGATGAATTTCCCCATGAGGGATCAATAAAGTATATGATTATTATTATTATTATTATTATTATTATTAAGTGAGGGAGCAGCTGGCAGCTGCTGTGTCTGCTCCTGAGGTGCTGGTGGTTGCACTCGAGGAGCATGATTACCTTTAAAAAACAATGAAACGCTCATTCCCTGCCACTGGAGATAGAGACTCTGCCCCCATCCCCACACCCCAGAGATAGAGACTCTGCCCCCATCTCCCCATACCCCAGAGATAGAGACTCTGCCCCCATCTCCCCACACCCCAGAGATAGAGACTCTGCCCCCATCCCCACACCCCAGAGACAGAGACTCTGCCCCCATCCCCACACCTCAGAGACAGAGACTCTGCCCCCTGTTATTTATTTGGTGTTTGTTTAGTTTATTTGCTGATGTTACGCATAACATCTATGGATGTATTGTACATTTATTATTGTCTGGGAGTCGTATGCTGTTGTTGCTGTTGTATTGTGGTGTGCTGTATGTGCCGTAAGCTTACCACCTTTGTATAGCCCTTTTTTTTGTATTGTACATAGTCTTGTAAATAGCCTGGGAGGCTTTGTAGTGAGGTTGGGTGCCATTTTGTTTGTCTAATACAGTTTTCTCCTGTTTTTGGTTAGTCAGGGATTGAGATTAGTTTCTGTTGATGATTTTGTCTTCTTTTTCAAAACTTATATTTGTCGTGTTGTGGAGCGCAGGGGAGAGGAGAAGGGAGTTTCCACTTTTTTTTTAACGTTCCCTTAACCCCTAGACAAAAAGGGGAACGTAACACTCCATCCACTACTCTTTGTATTTATGCCATCTGGCAAATTTAGATTATTTCTCATTTAGATAATTTTGTAAGTAAATTAGGATTTTCCTGGATAATAGTGTAAATAGTTCTTTTTACAAACCTATACAACAAATGTCACTGTATTTATCCATGGTATATTCAAAAAGCAAGGTCATAAACAATCAGTTTCAGTTTTTCAAAGAGTCTTTAATGGTTTATTTATCGTTATAATAAGTAAGTAAATAAATAAATAATAACACAATTGAAAACTAAAATATTACATTCTGTTTGCAATTTTTTCTAAAATTGTGAGGAGCCTGTCCTCCCTCTCCTCATCCCTCCTGGCCCTCTCCTCTGCCCTCTCTGCCTCCCTCTCCAAAAATTCCAGGACAGGGTCCCTCTTCCTCTTTCCTTTTCTCCCCGCCATCTCCTCCGCCTCCTCCTCCTCCCCCTCACCTCTTGGCTCAGGGGAAGCCACCACAGCCACAAGATAGGCCACAAGTTCACAGATAGTACAGTTTATAGATCAAAGCCGTACAAAGGCTTTACAACGCCTGGTTTGAACACTACGGCACGCTGAGGTTGGAACGGAGGCATGACGCTCTCTTAATAAGAAAACAATGGCAAAGCGAGCGTTGGGAGATTTTGACGCTAGTCATGTGTAAGCACCTTTACTGCAGTGGCAAGTCTGTGCTGCTGCCCGCTGACAGTGGCTGACACTGACAGCAGCATGGTTAATTGGATTGACGACGTTAGGCAGTGGCCCCCAGTTACTGATGAAGGTACCTTATATGGATGGCGATCTTAACGTTATTCAAATTTTACATATAGTTACACATCGGTTATGACAATAACCAGAAATAGAGAAAAAACGGACCACTTGACCATCTGCCACATTTCAAGTGAAGTGTAATATACTGTACTAACGTCACTGTATGAGCTAGCTAGCATAATCATTCAGGAGTAGCATTACAGACCAGTTACATTAGTGGAAAAAAATACGAATTTATGTTTTTATAGGTATTCAAGATTATGTCATTAATCGCTTGGCATGTGATGTGCGACAAAATGCCAACTACAGATCACTCATAGAAGGTCAAAATTACCTGAGCTCCGGATGGGTTGGCCAAATATTGCACACTAGTGATGCGCGGATCGCAGTTATATCCGCAGTTAATCCGCGCATCGGGCCGCCCGAGTCATAAAAATGAACATTCTGATTAATAGCGAATGGGTTGCGGGTGGGTGAAATAATACATCATCAATGTATTATTGATGAAAATATTAACTACATTCTCTAAAATGTGAACATATTTTAAGCTTTTTTCGTCAGGCACGAATTGCTCCCACACAGAACTTTTCTGCCCTTCCATTTTTGTTTTAAATTCTCTGCTAAGCACTTTATAGGCCTATTTATTATTTATTTATGAGGGACAGCCTTCGAACGTTGTATTTGGGAAGTTGCAGTGACATTCAGAATTTTATTTTGAAGAGATAATCAATTAGCCTCAATATAAATATATCGCTATACCTTAAACACTGTTATTCTGCCTTTAACACTGTCATCCCGAGCAGACTGGTCACTAAACTCACTGACTTGGGACTTTCCCAGCCCACCTGCCACTGGATCAAGGACTTTCTGACAAACCGCCCCCAGACTGTTAGACTAGGCCCCCACCTCTCCTCCACCCTCACACTCAGCACTGGCGCCCCACAGAGCTGTGTGTTGAGCCCCCTTCTCTATGCCTTCTACACACATGACTGTGCCGCCACCCATCCCACCAACACCATCATCAAGTTTGCGGACGACACGACTGTGATTGGATTTATTTTAGGAGGAGACGAGACAGCCTACAGGGAAGAAGTCCAAAGACTGGCAGCGTGGTGTTAAGAGAACAATCTCGCTCTGAACTCCTCAAAAACAAAAGAAATCATAATAGACTTCCGGAAAAACAGTGCAGACCCCGATCCACTACACATCAACAGGGACTGTGTGGAAAGGGTCCCTGCTTTCAGGTTCCTGGGTACGCACATCACAGAAGATCTCTCCTGGACTACAAACACCACCGCAGTCGTCAAGAAGGCACAGCAGCGACTCTACTTCCTGAGGATCCTCAGGAAGAACAACCTGCAGGAGAAACTACTGGTGTCCTACTACCGCTGCTCCATCGAGACTGTGCTGACATACTCCATTTCTGCGTGGTATGCCAGCTGCTCAGCAGCGGACAGGAGAGCCCTTCAGAGGGTCATCATCCTGTACACATCTTGCTCTTGTGCCTGTTGTTTGCCCACTATTTGCACTTTTGTACGTCTCTTTGGATAAAAGCGTCTGCCAAATGAATAAATGTAAATGTAATGTAAATGTCATCAACACTGCCCAGAAGGTCATCAGCTGCTTACTGCCCTCTTTAGAGGACTTATTCAGCTCTCACTGCCTCAGTAGAGCAGCCAACATTCTGAAAGACCCACCCCACCCTGGACATCATCTGTTTGACCTGCTGCCCTCTGGTAGACGCTTCAGGTCCATCATATCATGGACAAACAGACTTAGGAACAGCTTCTACCCCAGAGCCATACGAGAACTGAACACTGCCAAACACTGACACTGACTGTTTGCGACCTACCTCACCTCAGTACTTAATACTTGCATTTATATATTATATAACATTATAGTACACTGCATATATGTTTACATCTGAACAGCACCTTGTATGCATATACACCAATTGCACTACTTTGAACATAGGGCCACTGCAATTACAATAAACATACAATATCCCAATGTGCAATATGCCTGCTGCTGGTAGAAGTTTATCTATCATATTATTATTGTTTTATTGTTTCATATCTTATTGTTCTATATCTTAGTGTCCATGTATATATATATTCATTTTCTTAGCTTGAACGCTTGTATTTTTCTTAATTGCTGTTTGTTATGTGAAATGTGTCATGTGCACTGCCAGGATTGCTACACAATTTCGTTGCACACTGTGCAATGACAATAAATGAATCTTTATCTTCATCTTTATCTTATGCCAGCTTGTGTTTGGACTGCTGAACACGTTATGTATTACTTATTTATTTTGGGCAGCGGCCAAGCGTTATTATTAGCTTTTAAATTGTTAGTGTTCGGGAAGTTGAAGTGACATTCAGAGTTTGAAGGGATTAAAGATGTCAGCCTGTGTTCAGGCTATTGTGGAAATACCTGTTGCCATTTTCATTTTACCAAAAAAGAACTTTTACTTTAAATAAATGTTTATTTAAAACCAGCATACTTCAGTGGAATATGTTACCATATCATCACGCTTACGTATATCCCACTGAGAAATAATGGAAACGTGATCGGGTGCGGGTCTCTAAATCAGAGAAAATAATTCGTTCGGGTGGGTGGCGGGTGGATGATTTATGCGTACATGCGGATTCAGGTGACGTCAGAGCCGATCCGCGCATCACTATTGCACACTCTACCAAATGATGAACGCATCATTCTAAAAGAACCTGTCCGATACTCACAGTCCATGAACAGCTATCATAATGTTGAATTAACTCTGCAGAGGAAGGATGGCAAAGTTGTAGGTGTGAACTGTGACTGTATGGCCTTGACATTGTTGTCAAAAGTTGAAAGTAAAAGGTAAAAAATTAGAAAATTGTACCCTTCTGAGGACAGCTTGCATTCACGCGTGCGCAAATTGTAGGGAGACGCCACCGCAGTAATAGCGAGTTGTCTAGTTCCGGTACTTCGCCGGATTCGTCTGTACAGAGGTTTTGTCAGGAATATTGTGGATACTAGCACAATCATGGTAGAGTCTGCTACAGTAACACAGTCAAGTACTGTCTATGCAGGGGCTAGTATGCCTATAATTGCATAGTTTACTCGGCTAGTTTTACATGTCCTTTGGGGAAAGAAGGATAGCAATTACCATGAACCATGATTTAGGGGGGAGAGCGAATTAAGTACAGTGGGGAATTACTTGTTTCAAAATCAAACAGAGAGAAAGGGATTGATTGACTAATCCAAGCACACAACTATTAGTCCTTAAAGAGGGATATGAGTAGTCCCCACTACATCTTCTTATGCCTTCCCTGCCTTTTACATGTTTCCCAGAACAGGGCTGGGTGCTGTTGAAGAGCTGTTTTACACAGCAGGTAGCACTGTTTTGTGAGGGCTTTCTCTCTGTCAGATCCAGGGATTTGGCATGACTGGGACAGGGTCTGTGTGTTCACATCTCTCTCAGACCCAGTACCTTTGTGTCTGTGCTAATGTGCCCCTGTGTCAACATCTCTCTCAGATCCAGGGCATGTGTATCTGTGCTAATGTGTCTCTGTGCCCACATCTCTCTCAGATTAGCTAGCTAAATTCTGTTCATGCTCTTGCAAGGAGGTATCCATTTCTGTGTGAACACTCATTAAAGGGCAACATAACTGCTCATTGCTGGAAGTGACACCCAGATAAATTTTTACACTACATTACTCTGGAGACTGTATCACACCTTTGTACATTACATTACTCTGTAGACTGTATCACTCCTGGGTACATTACACTACTCAGAATACTGTAACACTCCTGTATACGTTATTCTGTATACTGTAGCACTACATTAGCAGCATAATTGCACTGAATATGTGTAGAACCCAAGCTTAGCTGTAATTAAGATTATTTTTTATGTGAGGCTGGACTCTTGGAGTGCTATCTGGTAAAATGTGTTTGAATCCATTTCTGCTGTAAGTACAGAATGACTTTTTCACACCCATGTGATGAGGCAGAAGGTCAGTCAGAACACTGTGAACATTACATCATATGCTGACCTAAAGACCTTCCATCCACACTGTCATTCAAAGACATTTCAGTAAATAAAACAACACATGGAATGGGGATGATAGAAAATCAATGCTTTATTGATTCACACAAAGAGTGAAACAAGTCACAGCTTTGAATCCCAGCAGGGCATATTTCTGTTGGTAATAAATTACATCATATAATACATGCAGGCAGCAATCCTGTAAAACTCATCAAGTAAAACATTTGGTGACAAAATACTTCTTATACACAATGCAGAAAAAAGGCAGTTAAATTAAAGGAGGGATGCACAGCATTACCTATACACAGTAAACTGGGGCTTCAATCACGCACAGCTGATGAGATGGATCCCACAACTCAGTAGCTCCCTGTTTTTCCCAAGTGCTAGACTGATTACCTTCGTTGTGCTCAACACAGTTCAGGTAAGGTTGGCAGAAAGAAGGATAACATAATTTGGCTGAGTAAATGTTAAGCTTAACATTTTTCTCACAGCATGTCTTTTTCACTTGCTTGAAATCCAACTGACGCATGTCCAGTTGACATTCAATTCGAATGCATTCTCTTTATTGGTGAAAACAAGATATTTTGTTAAATCTTGCATGCATCAAGTAATATCCTCATTTTATACAGGTGGGTACTTCTAGGAAATCAGGAGCAAGCAATCAAGCCAAAAACAAATTTAAATGTAGTCCATCACTTAGTTGAACCTACACCCCTTATTATAATCAAACTCAAAATAAACACATGAATCTTAATTAATGTGAGAACTTGTGTGTTCAGAACATTTCATTCAAATGGGTAACAGTCAGCTGCACTTCTGTGGTAATGGAGGCATGAGCAGTCAGTGGGGTAAAAATATATTGTAAAAACTTGCGTTACACTTGTTGCTGCTTTAAAACCACGTGATGGCTAAGATGTGTGGTGTAGATAGCAGGAGGCTGCTTTTCCTTGAGTGCTGACGTTACCCCTTAGCTCTGGTATAGATGTGAAATGGACTCTCAGTTGTCGCTGGGCAGATTCCCCTGAGGCAACAACGTTCAGCATCCTGCGACTCTAACTCCCTATGTCTGTGATCCACTGGGGTTCCAAAGTCGTGAGTCTCAGTCTCTTACACAAGACCGCTGTGTATTATTTGTGAGTTCTGAAGTTCGGCATGTCCAAGTTTTGGCTGCACTTTACATAGTCCCCTCTCCTCTGGGGAGAAGCACAGGCCTCAGTGGGGGAGCCTGGCTATCGCCCAGTGGTCTGTATCCGCTGATGAAGAGCCTCTGCCTGGGTCTTCAAGCTGCGGAATTCCCCCTGGATGAAGTCAGTCAGGGCTTTCCTCATCTCTACCTGCAGATACGAAGACAGAAGGCTACAGGTAGAGGCAGGCACCACAAGTCTTACATTCTGACAGATTAAATCAACATTTATCAGTTTCACTCTGTAGGGAGTTCTGTGACCAGAACACCTGTGCTAATAGGACCCTGTGTAAGTCCAGAAGCTTCTTTACAACCTGTTTTTTTCACAACCAACTGAAGGGCAGAGGCCTGGGAAATGTGCTCAAGTTTTCTTACACCGTCATTATATTACTGGTTATTTATTTGTGGTTTCACGTCAGGTTTCACCTATTGATGATTCATGTTAGGTTTACATGATTTCATGCTTATGTTGATTAAATGTAACCTGTTTTCACACTTCTTGTTCAGTGCTGAAATCAGGAATTGGCAGATAATCAATGCTAAACTGACTAAACACAAATTGTCTGCTTTTGCTGGATATACAGTACCAGTCAAAGGTTTAAACACACCTTTATTTTAAAGATTTCCCACATTTTAGAATAATAGTAAAGACAAAACTATGAAATAATCTTATATTTTAAATATACATAGGCATTAACTTCACTGTTCATATTTGTCTATGAAACAAATTTCAAGCATTTAAACGTAAGCCTTTAGATCAAAATGTTTCCAATTATCTTAATCAGGTGTGTCCAAACTTTCGACCGGTACTGTATATTTAGAAACGAATCTTGGGATTTCTATGAAGCCAGCAAGGGAAGAGAGTGAGAGAAGAAGGGTGAAAAGAGTGAGAAACAGACGCTGGATCACTGGTGTAACTATTGACGGTGCAACCGGTGCAGCGCACCGGGGCCCATGTATGAAGACGATTTTTTGCTGCATTACTATTGTAGGTGCATCGACCGTTTCACACAGTCTTCGAAATAACCATTCAACGATATCACCAAAATTACTTCCAATTGTGATAGCTATATATACCACCTTCCCACCTTGTGTAGCACACTTACAGTTTTGAGTCATACATTTTTATGTATTTTTATTTGTCCTTATTGAGATGTTCCATAACTGCAAACTGTTTTATTAAAAATAAATATTATTTCTACCCACAACTTATTTAATTTGGTTGCTTTCTTCTCAAAAGTTACAAAGGAAGAAGGCTTGCTGGGAAATGCTAATTTGTTTGAACAATGACCTTGCTCCCTGTCATTTGTGATAACTTGCGTGGACATCGCGATGTCAATTTTTTCCTCAAGGTTCAACCTTTTAGCAAGAAGCAAGTGTTCTTCAGCAAATGATAAATAATGTTTAGCAAGCCCAAACAAAAAAGCGGCGCTCAAAAGAGGAAGGAAAAAAGAGAACAGGATGAGTATACTGCTAAACTGACGAAATTAGGTGATTGCTCGTGAAACACCACAGATCGATTTAAATTACTGAGAATAAACTTTTACGTTAGGTTGAGTGCAATGAACAATAACGTTTACCACACAGACCTCACAAAAGCTGTAACGTAATTTAAATTGATAAATGCCATCCTTGTTAATTAAAGAATCTCATGTTGTAGCTTTCTCAAGCACACAACTACAGTGCTTGTGTTTGGGGGGGCAAGAAAAATATTTGTACTGGGGCTAATCACATTTATGTTACGCTTATGCACTGGATCATTTGAAAATCTCACTTGATTCCTGTTCTCAGATCTCAGTTTGTCCACCAGGTGTCTGATGGTAAATGGCTTCCCCACCAACACAGTTATTTTCTGAAAAAGAAAGATTCACACATGAGACGTACACACAGGAAAGGCCGTGGGACTGCAATCTGCTGTGCAATTCAAAGGTGCTGTAAAACACCAGCATTAAAATTGCCTCCAACAACAATACTAAATATATATCATGTCATTATGTCAGTATAGTAACTCACAGGACTTTTCCAATTGCAGTTCTACAATAGCAATAATTTTATAACAGCGGTTGTTGAGCTAAAAGTGAAACCAACATCAATGAAGGTCCAGTTTCACAAAAAAATAATAGTTTGTAAAAAAACAAAGTAAAGGGGACTTCCTTTTTGGACTGTCTCACCTGTCCAGCCCTGGGGATGTAAGGGGATTTATTGGGAAGGACATCATTCATTCCTACAACAGAGTGAATGACAGTGTAACAGCAGTGTTCATCAGAGCAGGATGAGAGTGTAACAGCAGTGTTCATCCAAGAAGAATGAGAGTGTAACAGTAGCGTTCATCAGACGAGGATGCACAGCCGGCCCTGTCCAGTTAGAGGGGTTTCGGATGGGCTGAAGGTGGAATTCCAGAGTAAAACACCACCATAACCTTGTATGTACAAATGTACTCTAATACCAAAGCACTGCCTGTCTCACTTTAATGAAAACGTGTGACTGACTCACCTACATGCCACAGAGGCAGTATTATGGGGTTGAGTGAACAGTCGGCTATCAATCGCCCAACTCCTGAAGTAAGAACAGGCATATATTAAACAAGTAATCTACATTCACAGTGCTGGAAAAACACAAGCACACATTACCCCAGCAAATAACACAAACTACTCTCAATCTGCAAAATTACAAAGACAAAACTGCCAAAAAAAAACCCACACTTTGCAATGCCACTGACAATTCTACATGTTGGACAGAAACCCCAGTTCCAGTGAGCAGGGTATTTTCAAACACACACATGTATGTGACCCAGGGAGGTTAATGGCATATTATCTGGCAGAGACAGCAGACCAATTTTACTCTTAATCTAGCATGACTGGCAGCAGTAGAGACCACTGTCACTCTAGAGTCACTGTCAGCCTCCATCCATAGTCGCTCAGCACTTTAACACCAACTGCAAGTGAATCAGCAGAGCTGTTGATTTCATAATCACCTATTTTAACATCCCTTACTTGTATGTATTTAATCTAAAACAGAAACTACCGCTGAAACTGTAATATCCCCAACAAGTTATTTTTATCACATCAAAAAACACATCAAAAATCACATCTTTTCACTTAATAATCAGTTAAAGTACACTTCCATAGAGTGGGTGTTTTTTTTTTATTTTGAACAGCCAATGCTTTTTTTCCCCTTTTCTCCAAATTTTATCAGGCTGCTCAACACCACAACCCCCTGCTAACAATCCAGGAGTGCACAGGCAAGCATGTGCTCTCACTCCCAAATATGTGATGCCAAGCACAGCTTCTTTAAACACCGTGCCAAATCTGAGCATACATGAACTGGAGGAAAACGCCTCATAAAAAGGTTTATGCATGCAGACTGCAAGCATCCAAATGACCAGCAGGGGTCACTAATGAGCAATGGAGCAGACTAAGCCCCTGCCCCACCTGGCCTCCCCAGTTTGTTCCTCCACTTTGGGCTCCCAGTCATCATTGGCTGCTAACGCAGCTGGGATCAAATCTGGGCTCAACCTTCCGTTATAGGCAAACACCTCAACATAGCCCTAGAGCAGGTGTTTTACAGCACACTGCCCTCAAGCGGGTATTTTAAAACAAACTTACCCCATTTTAATCTGATAAATTCCTGGGTCATGTTGACTTTTCCTAGGGAGGTAAGCATACAAATTTTTCATTATACCGTTTATTAATATTTATCTCAAACTTTTCCAGGGTGAGCTACAATATTATAATGTGTACATTACAAAACTAAAGTAACTCTTTCAGAAACTGTAATACACATTGTGTAATATCTGTACTCTGCATAACATTGTGTAATAGCTGTACTCTGTGTAACACTGCATAGTCAATGCACTGTGTAATGCTGTGTAATAGCTGTATAATAGCTGTGTGGTGCTGAGTACAGCCCTACCTTCGGGAAATATGTGCACCCACTCCCCAGCATTTAGTTTGTCCAGGATGAAATCCATGCCTTTCTGATACACTCCATCTCCTAAAATAGAGACACCGTGGGAAGGTTAATCATCACAGCACTGTTTTGCTGGCAGCCAACGTCACACACTCAGCCTGGGAAATGACACAGCACGCTTGGCTTCCACAGGATCTCTCTTCCACAATGCATTTCTACAAGATGTAAGACTTGCGGCATGGGAACTCAACCAGAAGTACTGTGATTGAACAGAGACAGAGGAGCTTAGGGAAGGATGTGATGGTTTCATTACAGTTCATCAACCTAATTCCCAAACATACATTAACTTTAAATACATACAGAGGCATTCAAATACACAGGATTGCTGGTGAAAATATCAATGCCCAAATATTAATGATTACCATCCTGTTAAGAAGGATGTCTGGCATTAATACTCAAATCAGACATGGAGTCCAGTGTCACTGGTCCTTAAAGGTGTATTGTTCTGATATTAGGCTAATGAGATGCTGATATGCCGATGCTACATTTATGTTTTTGGTGTTAAGTAAAATACCATCTTTTTTTAAATAAAGATTTTTCTTTACGAATTTTGTACATGTTGTGAATATGTCTACAGCAGACCAAGATGAAACAGACAGATGAAAGTAAAGGGGACAGAGGCTAGGTGAGGTTTAGGGGTGGACAGGCCAGTGAGGTTTACAAGTAAAAAAGGAGTTGAGGTTTAAAGGTGGAGAGGCAGGTGAAAAGGAGGGTGGCACACCTCGACACACAGGTACACACTTCCCCCGGCTGAAGAAGCGAGAGTGAAGCTCCCTGGTGAAGCAGATATCAGAGGCAGCAGGAGTCCTGCAGGGACACAGCATACGGAACAGCTTTCAGTAATCACACCAGCAATCACACCATCCAGAACAGCATTCAGTAATCACAACATGCAGAACAGCATTAAGTAATCACAACATTCAAAAACAATGACATTGAATAACCACAGCATTCAGTTATCAGCTGACTATTTTATATTCAGTGAACAACGAGGACTTATGCATGGCTGCTGAGACGGAATTACCTGCATTCAGCGTTCCATAACATGCAACAGCATTCCATAATAAAGTGTCACAATCAACCAGCTCTGGTGACCTCATGCCAGCACACTGACACGCTGGCCTTCACTCATTTTGCTGCTCTGCTTCCTGTTCCTGGCACCAGCATGGAGCACTCATTATTTCGATTGCTTAACATGGCGTTACTGTGTATTGGCAAACTGTTGGAAAACCAAGCCAGATGCCACTATACCAATGAAGCAGCAGATCATATTATCACTAGACAAAAAATAATGCCCTTCAGACAGCCTTTTTACAATTTCCAGTTTAGACTGGAGTTAAGTCCCCCCCCAGAAGGTGTCCAAATCTAGTGATACACTATGCAAAATCACACAAGAGCAGCATGCTTTAAGATTGGTGGCTTCCAGAGCAAACACTACATCCTTACTCACCACCTCATCTTGTTGAAGTTCCAGAGGTGCTGCAACTTGAGAATGCCTAGGGACAAAAACAGGACAGAGAGCAGGATCCTGTCAGAATGGGAGTGCTGTGGGAGACCTGCTCCGAACTGACAACTGTAGGAAATGTAAGAGGGAATGGCCACTGACCCAAGAAGTATTCGGAACTACTCCAAATGCACTGCAGCAAATTTATTTTTGGAAACTGGCTGTTCTGCCTTGCAGGCTCAAATAATTTCCATTGCTGTCCAGCTGCATCTTCAGGTATTAGCCATTACTTACACTTACTACTGTGTAGCACAGGTATGGTCTGTGGTGCAGGGTGGAATATAGGCAAAAGTGACACATAAGGTTGTTGGAACTGGACTGGATGAGTGCCGCACCCCAGATGTGTGGGTCGTCCATGCACGACTGGTGATTGGACAGGGTGATGAGGGGCGTGTCAGGGGGTCGCTCATCGATGAGCTCCAGCAGGACTTCCTGGTTGTGCACTGTCAAACAGTTTAAGTACTCTGCATGAGATTTAGAGGAAAAGGAGAACAGGGAGAGAGGTGGAGAGATGGAGCAAGGGGAGAGGTGAGAGTACAGACAGAGGATGGAGAGAGAGAAGGAGAATGGAGACAGTTAATGTCATTCAATGAAAGAGTTTAACACAGAGAACTGGCAAATAACAAAAACAGCAGCTGCTGGGTACAAGAGACCCACTGTGCCTATTGCGTGATGATATAAATGCTCTCCTAATCATGTTACATTACACCCAATATATTTTCACTGTCTTGCAAGTATATCCTCCTTTTGTATATAATTTATTGTTACTGGCAGAGATTTCCACACCTGCAAATACTGTTAAGAGTAGATTTCCTGATCTCTCCCTCAATGGTCTGCTGTACTGATGGGACTATCTATTGTCTTTATGGAGAAAGAAGTGAGAGAGCTCAGGTAGACTCACTGGTCCAGAAGTAGCTGTAGGACCCCACCATCCCCATGACCAGGGAACTTGAGAGTCTCCAGCCCAGGCTGGGGCGCTGTGGGAATGGCCATTTCACCTCCAAGGGCATTGCTACCACAGGATCCAACTCATGCAGGCTGAAATAAGTTTCCATATTACGAAGGGGCAACAGCAAAGACTTTCATCTGATATACATCACTGTAGTCTGATGGTCATTATCTCCACCATAACAAGAGGACCTAGTGTCCAGTGTAATGTGCTTTTAGCTGCATCATTAGAATGTCATAATGTAACTAAATATGCTAGGACTAGGACATACTACATTTCCAAATTAAGTGCAGCACATTCTGAAATATCTGGAAAATCACAACATGTCACTGTAAAATTTAAAATGCAGTTTAACACCCCATGAGAGAATGTGTGTGTGTGTGTGTGTGTTGGGGGTGGGGCCCGCCACCCCGCCCGAGAGAGACGAACAGTTTGTAAAGCGGTCTTCCCATGAAAAAAATGCGGACGTAGCGCATACTGAATTGCAATTAAGAAACTAGCGCTTTGAGTTTCTCTGATACAAAAACTTTACTATACAAAACTAGCAACATCGCGAGCTAGCAGTGTGCTTTGCGAATGTTACTTTCACTGTATGCTAATTAGTTATACAGCGAGCAGGCAAGGACAGCATCTGTAACAGTAACCTCTTTCACTAGCTAATATTTGAAGGTCATATGACAGTTCGCTTCAATCAAAGCAAGTGATTCGTTTTATGACTTCCTCCGAGTTATCTGAGTATTCTCTGGATATGACACGAAATGACACCAATGGCTAGCTAACGTGTTAACACACTCGCGGTTAAACAGCTGGCCACAAAACCCAGCAACAATGGAAGAATTACTGAGACATGCAACCCTCAGTTTTATTTAGCATATCATGTTCGCTGTTTTTGTTTTTTTTTTTTGTTTGTTTGTTTTTTTGCTCGAATCTAATACTAGCCATCAAACTAGCAAGCAAGCTAAGTTACATGGCTATTTTAAATTAATCTATTTTTCTATTTAGCGATTTAATTTTCAGACAGAACTTGTTTGGAATGTGGTTAATCGAATGTGCAGTTTAGTATGAATAATGGCAGTTTATTACCGTTTCTTTTAAACAGACTGCAAAGCAGGAAAAATCACCTTCTGTGAGCTACCGGAAGGAAGCTTCTGCTCGATTTGGCTTATGGGATCTGTAGTTTTGATTCTCCTCTTGTTTTGATTATGGAACGCCATTTGGGTCAAAAAACGTGAGAACATAGCAAAACTGTAGTTCAATAACATGCCTCACTCCAATTGTACTGTTCCCGCTACGTGTTTTATACAACTAGTATGTTAACGTGGTTAAACAGCCAGCCAAACTCGATTTTAACGAGCCAGGAAGCGAGCGCCTTGCTCCTTTATTGACAATCTTTGAGTGTGACAGGTGAACATTTATGAGTGAAACTGTAATAAACAAAAAACAGAAAAGACTTAGAGCAATTGCTCTGTCAGCTAGTTTAGCTGCGCTTTAGAACTGCACTACCTGAAACGGAAGTATCACGAGTTTAACGCGCAGCTGAGTGTTAAGCTGAACTGATTGCTGTTTAACAACACGCACTGTTTCAGCTGATTTGCAGCTAAACTGTCTGGAAACTGGAAGTTGGAGATCTACCCCGAAGCAGAGCCCGTCTATACAGATATTTTCTGCCAGAACGAAGAGTTAACAAGAATGCCACTTAATGACATTAATAAGGATTCTTTGCGAGTTGGACCCACGATGTAACATAAATATTATAGGCTATTGTAATTGTTATTAAGATGCGTTTTAACCGAACGCGAAGCGAAATTTCGTTTCACTTTCCTCGCGCGGGTTTGATTGCTTGCCTGAAAAATTAACAAGCGAATTTCGCCCATTTCGCTTCGCCTTCGGTTAAAACGCAGCTTCAGGCTTGTATATTTCTTATACAATTGACTTCACATCCGCCAAAAATAAAGTTTATTTCCCTGCAATAAATAAGACCCTTCCTGGATCCTGTCGTCATTGAAATGTCTGAAGGAGAACTAAGTTACGACTTTATTGTAACCGTCTATTTATAAGCATTTTGGTCTGGATCGTGTTTGAATGATTATCATTACTCAGGGACGTGCATAGACATTTGTTTTGGATAAGTGTGGCTGTGAAATAAATGTGTTCGATCGCAAAATTGTTATATATGTATATATAATCTTTCTGTTGAAAACTGACGGTGCCGCACGGCGCAAAAATCCTGGTGATGAATAAAGAATGCACTATTTAGATTAAGCGTGTTTTGTCTGTCTTTGTGATCAGAAAAAACAGGCTACAATTTCTCGAAGATGTAGTACGTTATCTCTGCAAACCTTAATTATAGGACTATATAAAGAGATTTGCCTATATAGCTTTTATTTCACACAAAGTAAGTGACGACATAGGCCTACATGGGGGCAGACATCAGGCTAACAAAATATTACTAGCCTACAGTTTGTGTGTAGGATGGGATGTAGGTCTCATTCTGCAGATAAAATGATTTAGTCTCTCCTTAAACCACCTCACTATCACGTTTAAGCAAATACGCACAAAAAGTGACCTCTAGTGGCTGATATGAGATTTCTTGACACAGCGAGATCAAGCTAAACCTCAGCAGTAGGTTAAAGGTCCGTGTACTTGGCGGCCAACGGATTTTCGTTTTGAAGTAAGAAAACCAAAATCGAGAAACGAGCTGTTTCCCGACTACCATGTATAAATAGGGAAAAACGGAAAACCACCCGTTTTCCGATTTTTGTTTTGATTAAAGAAAACGGAAAACGACCCATTATCTGATTTTCTTTGATGTGCTTATAAATGGAAGTCGGGAATTAAAATACGTGTGTGGAAATCTTCTTTCTCAATTTTGCGTTGATTTTTTTTTTTTGTCGTGACCCGGAAGTTGCTCCTACGAGCTTGACGGTCACATAGATAACCTACGTACATACCGCATTGGCCGCTGCTGTATGTTGCCGCTATGTGTCTGCGCGTCCGCCATACTGGAGCTGTCAAGATCCGCTACTAAATAATAGTGGTGTTCACGATTCTTTTTAGTGATTCGGTTCCTTTCGTTCAGTTCAATAAAATGATTCGAATCTTTGACTCACTGATTCGTTCATTTCCATATCCGGTCGGGCGGCATACACGAATCTGTAAATAGTTTTATTGCATTTTAAAAGTTACTCTACATTGTTCCAAACATAATGTCCATTATTAGCCTGTTCTGCGGCAAAGCAGCACGTGTGAAACCAAATGTCAATGAAATTAATAATAAATCGGAATATTCATTACGTGAAACTGCACCATGCACCAAGATGTTTGGACCTTTGTTACGGTTCTGTGAAGGGAGCTTACAAATCTCTGCGGAGAGGCCCGCTCGGCACGTCCGACCATAATGTGGTTTATTTACTTCCGTCCTACAAATCGGCCCTGAAGAGAAACAAGCCTGAGCGGCGGTTGGTTCCGGTTTGGTCGGACGATTCTATACGGTGCCTCCAAGATTGCTACAGTTGCACGGACTGGGATGTGTTTAAGGATGCTTGCACGGATTTGGATGGATTGACTGAGACTGTGTCTGCTTATATTACTTTTTGTGAGGACTTGGTCATTCCTCGGAAATTAATTTACATCTACCCAAACAATAAACCGTGGGTTTCCAAATCCGTTAAAAAATCAATCACACAGCGGAACATTTGTTTTATTAAAGGTGATATGACCCGGTATAGGGAACTCCATAAACAAGTTAAAAGAGATCTTAGACTTGCTAAATATAATTATAAAGAGAAAGTGGAGAAGCTAATCAGCTCTGGAAATTCACGCCCTGCTTGGGAGGGGGTGAAATCTATGATGGGGATGCAGCCAAAGAAGTGTACCATCTCCCTTAATGACAAGTCTGATCTCAACTTCGCTAATGAGCTGAACCTTTTTTATAATCGTTTTAACACCCATGATTTTAGTAAGGAGCTGGCTGGTTTTAGAAATTGTTCTGAGTATAGCACTGTGCACTTTAACAGCAACCAAGTAATGAAACTTTTTCGGAGAATCAAGGAAAGGAAAAGTCCTGGGCCTGATGGCATTGGTGGTCGCATCCTTAAAAATTGTGCAGACCAGCTGGCTAATATATTCTCTTTTATTTTTAAGTTATCCCTTCAACTCCACAAAGTTCCTAGTGTCTGGAAAAAATCAATTATTGTACCTGTGCCAAAGAACAACTCCCCAAACTCATTGAATGACTACAGACCTGTTGCACTAACATCTTTGGTGATGAAAACTTTTGAGAAGATTGTGAGGGACGAGATTTTAAGCATTGTACGGTCTAAATTAGACCCATTCCAATTTGCATACAGGTTTGGTAGAGGGGTTGTTGATGCGACAAGTACCTTGCTTCATATGATCCTGACACATCTTGAGGGTGCAAGGACCTTTGTATGCCTTGTTTTTATTGACTTTTCTTCAGCTTTTAACTGTATTCAGCCACATATTTTAGCAGACAGATTGAAGACCACCCATAACATTGACCCTGCCCTCATAGCCTGGCTGATGGACTTTTTAACTGAGAGGTCACAATGTGTGAGAGTGAACGGTGTTTTATCCAATGACCTTTAATCTTCCACTGGATCGCCTCAGGAGTGTGTCCTATCACCTCTTCTGTTTGTTCTTTATACAAACGAGTGTCAGTCACATTACCTAAGGCAACATATTTTGAAGTTTGCTGACGACTCAGTAATTGTGTCTCTCCTCAGCGAGGATGACCCTGATCATGGCCCGATAGTGTCCGACTTCACCGACTGGTGTGGGGCATCATTTCTAAATATTAATGTGGCCAAAACAAGAGATGATTGTTGATTTTAGGAAGAATCCTACAGTCATCCCCCCGTTGATGATTAATGATCAGGCTGTAGAGGTGGTACAGCAATATAAATATCTAGGCACAATAATTGATAACAGGCTAACTTTTGAGCCACAGATTGATGCTGTGCACAAGAAAGCTCATCAAAGAATGTATTTTTATCGCAAACTTCGCAGTTTTAAGGTGGATAATACTTTTATGAGGATGTTTTACTCTTGTTTTATTGAATCCGTTGTGACTTTCTCTTTTATCTCATGGTATGGGCTGCTCTCTGTCAAGAACAAAAATAGACTACAGAGCATTGTCAAATTGTGCGGTAAAATTGCAGGCACTACTTTAAGCGACCTGACTTTTTTATTTCACAGCAGGACCCTCGTTAAGGCCCAGTCGGTCCTAGCTGATCCCAGCCACCCCTTGTTCCACGAATTCAGGCTGCTCCCATCAGGTCGCAGATACAGTCTGCCTTCATGCAAGACCAATAGAATGAGAAATTCTTTTGTCCCAAGTGCCATTGTTCTTTTGAATAACGCCCGGTAGAATTTATATATATTTATTATCTTCCTATTTATTCTATGGCTATTTATTGTATTTTATTGTTTTTGTTGTTTATTATTGATTTTGTTTTTTATTGTTTTTATTGCTTGAATGATAGCTGTGTGAACGATACTGCTGTCTGCATAACAATTTGCCCCTCTTGGGGATAATAAAGTACACCCTTGACCTTGCTATTCAAACAATCATGCAGCCGCAAAATATACTTCGTCTTTAGGAAGGTAATAGAACCCCACATTTTAATGCATATAATAGCCTAAGTACCTGTCATTTGCTAAAACTAAAAAAAGCACTGAGGAAAAAAGAGCCACACTTATATCCGAAGCGAAGAACTTTGATAAGTTTTGAACAAACCGAGCCCAGACATTTTAATATAGGCCTACTTGTAGGCCTAGTCAGTGATGTTGTATTTTTATTTATTGTTAATGTAGACATTTGTTAATGTTATTGTTAATGTTATTGTTAATGTAGACATAGTACACTACAAATGTGATGCATAGGCTTATGCATCACATTTCTGTTTTGTAGCCTACTATGTTGATTTGTCAGTATTTATTAATAAGGACTTTATTCATGTTAAAAGGAAATGTGATGTCAACATTAAATAAATCGTAACCTACATAAAATTGCAGTTGTGATAAACAAGAACGGCGATACATTGTGCGCACCTAAAATATGCTACTGCTAAAAATATAAATATAAAATAATATTCCAGGTCGATGAGCAAAATAATATTTAATAATATTTTTAATTCCTATAATAATGTCACGGAAGCGCTCTGATTCCTTTTGCATCGTGACAGTCAATGGCGGATGTAGCCAAATCCTGCTATTCTGAGAACTAACGATTCTGGCAACACGTAGTCACCAGGTCTTCATAGTCAGTGAATCTTTGGAGTGCGAAGGAACTGGTGAACTGAGGTCATCGGGTCAGTAGGGAGAGTTTGGAGTCTTCGTAATCACCAGATCTTTGGCATTGTCCCACATCGTCAGCTGTGCCGAGATGGCCAGTGGGAGGTGCTTCGAGAGTTTTAGCATTTCAGCCATTGGCTAGTTGTCGTCATGAACGTACTGCTGATACAGTTTTGTGATAGGCTGCTTCGTGGACAGACCGCACATCTAATATCCACTGGAGGGAGAGTTATAGCTGCTATGCCAGCTAATCAGCGCGCATGTTTGCAAAGAGGAAGGAACGAATCTTTTAGACTAGGGATTCAGTACACTCAGCTCACCTCAAAGATTCGTTCAAAAGGATTCGTTCGTTCACGAACTGCACATCACTAGTAAATAAGTGCAGTGTGTATTGAAAGATGCAGACTTCTCTACAAAATCGACAGTAACTCGCTTAATTCTGAACCGATTTTGAATATGATACTGGTTATTGGAATTTAAGTCAGTTACTAGGGGCGGATCTAATCAGCTATATGCCAAAACATTAACCTTCTGAATAGCCGCAACTTTCTCTGGGACATGCAGGCTCCGATCTTTAATAGGCAACATCAGTTAAGAGAACATCCTGTCAGTTCATCCGTACACCCCGAAGCACATATAAGTCCACTTCTGCAGGCTGGGCAGTTGCCATTACACAAACAATGTCACAAATATTGTTCATCTCAAATATTTTATTTTCATCTTCATTAATTCACTTTAGACACTGACACATACAATAATATAATAATACAATAGCCTATTATTAGTGTACGGACCTTAGTTGATCCGTGATCCCCCCCATAACGGTTCGGCACGCATGTGAACCGCGGGTTAATTGCAAAGTTTAAACATAATAGTGTGGAATACAGTTTTACTGCCGCTGTTACTTTTTAAAGTAATAATTCCCTAAATCTCGATGCAGAGTTGCAGTAGTGAATAGATACAAGCGCCATTTTAAAAACCAGCAACCTTACTTAGCAGAAGCGTTGCGAAGACGAAGGCTGCGTCCGAAATCGCTCACTCGTTCACTCACTCACTATTCACAGTCATACAATAAATGAATAATTTTCTGGATATAGTTTTATGTTTTCAAGTTTATTCGAACATTTGTTTGAGCATCTTTGTGTCTAACTGTGGCAACTACCTAGCTGCAACTGACATTAACCTGCTAGCTAGATAATACCGCTACCTATCTTGCTATCACTAGCTAACTTAATGAAAGAACTAGCACCAAGCTTCATCTGTTCAAATTAGTTGAAACTAACGTTAGCTAGCTAGCTGGCAGGTAAGTGTCAAGTGTAAAATGTGATCAAGTGTAAAATGTATATATATGCACTAGATAGTGAGTAGGGAGCGATTTCGAACACAGCCGAAGAACAGCAGAACAAGCGCTCGGAATTTACGTCGCGGTCGAAGCTGTCGCAATATTACGTCAACTCGTGAGTCCGCTGGGTCCTACATTCACACTATCTTCAATGTTGTTTTAATTTAAGACCATGGGCAAAAGTTCCTTGCTTTAAGTGTTCTTTAAGTAATAAATGGAAAGCAAAGTTATATTTGTCTCCCTTTTTTTGCTGATCCGAAAAATGATCCGATCTGTGACTCAAAAACCGATACGATCCGAACCGTGAGTTTTGTGATCCATTGCACCCCTAAATACTATAACAGTACAATACAATACTATAATATAATCCAATAACACAATACTACATACAATGTTGTGCGTCAAGTGTCTGAGACCAATGTTTAGATATACAATGCAGTCATATGTAAACATAAAATAATTGGGCTCTAGAGCAACTAGATAAGAGTCAAAGTAGACGTAGTTTCCTGTCTTGGACAAACTCATTCCTCTCCATCTCACACTTTTCTGCAACATGTGAACACCTTTTGTTCTAAGGATTAATATCCTTGAAATAGTATAGTTTTACAGAGATATAAAAATCTACTTTTTTGGAGAAACTCACAAAGCTGAAATTCTAAATAATTTACACTTGATGTTGCCTATTCATAGATCGGAGCCTGCATGTCCCAGAGGAAGTTGCGGCTATTCAAAAGGTTAATGTTTTGGCATAGAGCTGATTAGATCCGCCCCCATTAACTGACTTCCAATAAGTAATCAGTAGGCTACCAAGTTCAATTTCTCACGTTTACAACAAACCAAATTTCATGAAAATCGGTTCAGAATTAAGCGAGTTACTGTCGAAAAGTCTGCATCTCTCAATACACATTGTATTTATTTAGTAGCGGATCTTGACAGCTCCAATATGGCGGACGCGCAGACGCATAGCGGCGACATACAGCAGCGGCCAGTGAGGTATCTACGGCTGTGTTCGAAATGCTCACTTGTTCACTTACTCACTCACTCACTATATAGTGTTTGCTACATGGTACACTCACTAGGGGATAAGGGTTGACAGTCGTTGGTACATTTCGGACACTACATGGACGTTACGCCGCAACATAATTATGCGCCGGATATTCGTAATTATTATCTCTGTCGCATAAACAAACGCCAGAACATCTTCGCCACACATGTGAAGCCATGGGCACCAGCATTGCTCATTTTTTAAGATAAGTATACGTTGTAATTGACATATCTCTTAACGTTGAAATAAAACTTTACAACACGAATCTGTGTAAACGTAACTTAATTTACGACATACTTTGGCTGTCCTGTGTCCTGTGTATCTACGCAAGCATGAAAGGGAATGCAGCTGTAACACTGCTAATATGTATTAATCTTCAATATATTAATTGTGAATTAACGTTACCCATGCAAAACAATCAAATACATTAAAGTAACAGTACCCCTACCATTCTTGTTATAGCTCACGTGCAAGTATTTCATGAGCGAGCTACTTAAGAGCGTAATGTATTTTAACGTATTTAACGGAGTACAGTTTAGACTGAACAACTAAAAAACAGCAAAAACCTTCTCAAACATGGTTCCGATAAGTGTTTGGGTGATAATTTTTCAAATCCTACTGCTCAGGCAGAGGAGGAGACAAGCCGCTGCACGGTCAAGACGCCTGAGGAGTATTATGCTTATCAGGCACTCTCAACGGGTAAAAAAAATCACATTAGCTATCAGATAACGTTCACGCCTTACCTGTTGTGTTAGCGAAACGGCTTCATTCAATAGTAGTAGCGATATGCCTTTCTTAAATATACTGGCCGGTACATTCAAAAGTGTGTTGACACTCTCCATAGAGTTAAGTTGGTAAAAAAAAAAGAAAGAAAAACCGAAACAAAACATGCTTATCTTTGTTGCTGTCCATGTTAATATTACACCGTGTTTCGCCGTAATTTAGGAGACAGTACATTTTATTTCAGCAGGAATAGTTTTGCAGACAGCACACTAAACATTCAAAGAGACTGGTCTGTAAAGACCTGCCTGCTTTACACAGAGCCCTGCATGAGGTGTCCACACACTTTTTGGTCAAACATTATACGTAAATATTAACATCATAGGGCCAAAAAAGTAAACAGTAATAACTTAAACGCAACATATAAATCATACTTATTGTATTAGTGACACTTGGTATTGTCTATTACAGCCAGAGCCTTCAGTGAGGTACTGCACCTTGAACAAGAATGTGCCTCTCCTAAAGATGATTTTTGATGGAGTCACTGATCTGAGGGGAGATTTCAGACTCAGCAGGCCAACCCTGCATAAACTGATGGAGCTGATGACAACCAACGACCGCACATGCTCCGGCTGGGGTCTTGAGCTAGAGGTCCTTGTATATCTCTTTTGGCTCGCAAGTGCCACCTCTTACAGAGTTGTATCGCGAGCATTTGACATCCCTAGGACCACTGTACACGACATTATTCATAGAGTTTCAAGAAGAATCCTGAGGCTGAGGAAAAAAATAATTTCACTTCCTCAAGCCACAGAGCTGGGAACAATAGGCCGTGGATTTTGTCAGCTGGCAGGCTCACCAGCCTTCTCAAATGTTGCAGGGAGTATTGATGGCTGCCAAGTCCGAATCAAACCACCATCCAAGGACGCAGCCTGTTATTTAAACAGAAAACTATTTTACTCCATTCAGCTCCAGGCTGTATGTGACCACAAGGGCGCTTTCTTGACATCTTTGTTGGGTACCCGGATCAGTACATGATGCCGGGTGTTTAGAAACAGCCCCATTTGTACTGAGCAGCTTTACCGTCACATGGATACGTTCTCCTGGGTGATGGTGGGTACCCCTGCACTCCCGCCATCATAACACCTTATCGGGAACCTGTGGCGAGAGTAGTGGAGAGACGATTCAACCACCACCATGCCAAGGCCCGTTCAATAATTGAACGGGCCTTTGGTATAATGAAGACGAGGTGGAGGGCAATATTTTTCAAAGCATTAGAGGTCACACCTACCTTTGCCCCAGAGGTTGTGGCATGTTGTGCAATTTTGCACAACATTGCTATAGACTCTGGTGATCTGCTAGACCCCTCAGGAGTTAGTCGTGGAGGATGACGACAACCAGCCTCAGCAGCAGCCAGATCCCAGTGGTGAGCAAGTGAGGGAGCAGCTGGCAGCTGCAGTGTCTGCTCCTGAGGTGCTGGTGGCTGCACTCGAGGACCACGCCTACATTAAAAAAAAACACTCCCTCCCACTGGAGATAGACTCTACCCTCAACCACTTCCTCCAGAGACAGAGACTCTGCCCCCATCCACTTCCTCCAGAGACAGAGACTCTGCCCCCATCCACTTCCTCCAGAGACAGAGACTCTGCCCCCGTCCCCACACCCCAGAGACAGAGACTCTGTCCCCATCCACTACCCTTTGAATTTATGTCATCTAACAAATTTAGATTATTTGTCATTTAGATAATTTTGTAAGTAAGTTAGGATTTTTCTGGACAATAGTTTATTGTATATAGTTCCTTTTACAAACCTATACAACAAATGGCTCTGTATTTTTGGCTTAACGGCAGTGTAGCATAGTGGTTAAGGAGCAGGACTTGTAACTGAAAGGTTGCTGGTTCAATCCCCGCTGGGACACTGCTGCTGTACCCTTGGGCAAGGTACTTAACCCACAATTACCTCAGTAAATATCCAGCTGTATAAATGGATAACATTGTAAAGAACGGTAACCTATGTAAGTCGCTTTGGATAAAAGCGTCTGCCAAATGAATAAATGTAAATGTAAATGCACTGCTGCCTCACAGCAAGAAGGTCCCAGAAACAGCTGTACCAGGTCCTTTCTGTGTGGAGTTTGCATGTTCTCCCTGTGTTTGTGTATGTTTCCTCTGAGTGGTCCAATTTCCTCTAGGTGGTCCAGTTTCCTCCCACCATCAAAAACATGTATGTCAGGTAGGGTTAATACTCCTGTAAGTGCCCTTGACCAAGCCACTGGCAAAAGAACTGAAGCTGGTCCCTGGGCACTGCAAGCAGCTACACACTGCTCCTATAGGATGGGTTAAATGCAGAGGACAAATTTCTCCACAGGGATCAATAAAATACTTCTTATAAAAATTTATCCAGGGTGTATTCAAAAAGCAAGGTCATACACAATCAGTTTTTCAGAGTACTTAATATTTTATTTGTACTTTTAATAAATAAATAAATACATACATAAAAAACAATAAAAACTCAGATCCTCTCTGCAATTTTTTCTAACAATCTGAGCAGCCTGTCCTCCCTCTCTTCATCCCTCCTGGCCCTGTCCTCTGCCCTCTCTGCCTCTCTCTCCAAAAAATCCAGGACAGGGTCCCTCTTCCTCTTTCCTCTCCCCCTTGACTGGTGTTGGGTCTCCTCCTCCTCCTCATCTCTTGGCTCAGGGGAAGCCACCACAGCCAAACTGGAGTTCTCACCCCCTGCAGATGAAATGACGAGGGGTGGACAGATAGACGGCCTCCCCCCCAGCACCTCATCCATCAGGGGGTACCACTTCCACGAGCCTGCGGTGGCCTCCCCTGACTCGGTCCCCACCCCAGATGGGGGCTTTTTGACTTCCTTTAAATTTCAGTGCAGTTAAAATCAATATGTTAATATGCTTCAGTAAACTAACACACCATAAAAGATGGCAAATTTATATGTAGCTTTTTACTATTTAGGTGAAACTTAAGTTTAACAGGGGTTTAGCTACACTCTTTTGCAAAACACCATAGCTGTGCACTCCACTCTAAATTGCATTGTCATGCACTACTTACTTTGTACGTTTTCTTTAAGTTTTCCCACTTTTTTCCTGCCCTGGCAGGCGAGACCACCCCTTCCAGCCCCATTTCCTTCAGGATAACCCTAAAATAACAAGTGAAGTTTTACCTGACAACCATTAAACTGAAACTGTTCATTTCACATAGCCCAGACTTTGGTTGAAATACGTGTTATTTCATAGTAGACCTAATCATTTATTTTAAAAAATACAGCTTACTCCCATCCATGCTGAGCAGCATTGCACCGCCCAGAGAAGAGGCTGTCATGGGTCCTCCTGAGCCGTATCAGGCGCTCTACATCCTCATCAGACCCTAAAACAATTAAAAAAAAAAAAAAAAACAGGACACTACTTAATTTGTAATACACAGGCCTAACTGATAGATAGTATGAAAACTAGTAGGCTGTCTTACATCACTGTCTTGTTGCAAATAAATAACGTTCAAATGCTACAGTTTAATAGGTCGTCCACACCATGGTGCTTTGATGCAATTTTGAAAAAGTGGAGGAGTGTTTCTAATGGGTAGATAGGATATGGATATAACTTTACGTTTCTCCTGTAAGATAACCGACACGGTAGGCCACTAAGGAAATAGACCGAGAGGAAAAAGAAACCCAACAGCGTCACGGATACGAATAACTTTAATAAGAATGTAAAGCTAAGTAATATTACCCTACTTTTCATAGAAATGTCTTTACCAGTTGGTTTTAAGGAGCCCATATCTGAACGTTTAGTCAGAATGGTTTTATATTCCTTAGGATATTTACTTGCCACATCTGAGGTAACTTGGGCAGCTAACTGTTAATGTTAGCTTACTACCGTCCGTCAAGTATCCTAACCTAATAATCTCAATAGTTTAATAGTTAACTGTGTGGTCTGACAAAAGTGTTTCTATAGCCCTGGTTCAATAACAAAAAATGTGATATAATTCGTTACCCTGTATATGAAACAACAACAACAAAAACACTACTTACACTTATACAGAATATTGTGCTCCTTAGTACCGCTCTTCTTCAACTTTCTGACAGTTTTTCACGAGACAGCAGTCCGCAATGCATGATGGTCTAAGTCGCTCGATGTAGGGTACAGCGTATGTACACTACATTTTGCCGTTCCTCGCGACGATTTTGTAGCGCACTATAGTGTCGTAAATTTTCAGTTGAGGTTTCGAACAGCACTACAAAATGGCCGACACACTATATAGTGCACTATACAGTGAGTGAGTGTACATTTCGAACAGAGCCTACGTATCTATGTGACCGTAAAGCTCGTGGGAGCAACTTCCGGGTCACAACAACAACAAAAAAAATTACGCAAATTTGAGAAAGAAGATTTCCACACATGTATTTTAATTCCCGATTTCCATTTATAAGCACATCAAAGAAAATCAGATAACGGGTCGTTTTTTTCGTTTTCTATTATCAAAACAAAAATCGGAAAACGGTTCGTTTTCCGTTTTTTTGTTTCCCTATTTCTAAATGGTAGGCGGGAAACAGCTCGTTTCCCGATTTTGGTTCTTATTTCAAAATGAAAATCCGTTGGCCGCCAAGTACACGGACCGTTAAAAGACAGGTACCGATGACACAGCAATGGGGTTTAAGAAGCCACGTGAATTTCCCGCAACATGCGCGTTTAAAACCGTGTTAAACTCTAAACCGCAGCTAAGCTAACGACAAAGCAATTGCCCCAGAATGTCACTTAGCTAATATAGCAAAGTTACTGAATGATTACAGCACAGCTGGCCAGCAAGTGCTAACGTTAGCCATCATCAGAATTACAGGTAAATGATATGCTCATTAGCATGTAACGTTATCGTAAACTAGCACCACCGCAAAACCAGAATGAATTAGGCTACTGTTAAGGTCAATCTGCACATCAACGAACTAACACTGTGCATAGAAAGTAAATCTAGGTCACTTATACATGTTAACCAATGTATTAAACAACCAAAAAACTTGCAGCCATTGCTTTCGAGTGCGTGAGAAAACTGCAAGGCACGGGAAAAACTTTACCATGCGCACGCCTCTGCTTCATGCGCCTTGTTTACTACCTGGGGTTCCCTACCACCGTACCGAGGTGGGTACGTCATCACTGGCTCTTCGCTGGTGTCGGAAGTAAATTCCCTATGGGAAATTACAATGGGCTTCGCACACTATCCATCTTTACTCAAGTTCGGATTCATTTCAGGAGCTGGGAATTTCATGAATTAACCTGTTCGGTGTGAGGATATATGTGGACTCATCAAATGTTTCGATATTTTCCGAAAATGTTAAGATTTAAGACTTGTAGTTCGGTTTGTAGTCCCTTTTCGAACGACAGATCCCATAGAGCAATGCGGGGGGAACGTCCTGACAAATCAGATACCACCCTCTCATCCGGCATTCTGGGATCCCCCGGTAGTAAACAAGTCACGTGAAGCAGAGGAGGCGTGCGCATGGTAAAAGTTTTACAGACTGGCATTACAAAAGCTTTACAGACTGGCAACCCCTACCCGGGTGTGACTGGCAGTGAGTGCGGCGACGAGCTACAGCCAATGAAAGCGCAAGACACGGGGTGAGGGGAAATCCGGGGCAGGAGCTGTACAACATCAACAATCATGGCTACAACAAAAGTGCCGCGGTCTGCTCGTACCCAAGAAATGGAGGAAAATTTGGTTGAACTTTGGCAGGAGCACCAATGCCTTTTTGATGTTTCCAAAATAATACATTTCTGCAGTACTGTGAATATGAATTCATGACTTAATACTGTGACTCTTACATTGCAATTTAATTACATAATCAATATCAATAATAGCAGTACCCCGTCAAAATACAAATATTGTGAGATGAGATTTTGGCCATATTGCTTATAGAGCATATTATCTTTGTCTATAGTAGCCATTTTTGGAAGAAAAAAATCCCTGTCTCGCGCATGGCATCGCGCCATTCCCCGTGTCACTTCTCGCGTGTTTTCGTGACAAAACGTAGTTTGGAGACCAGACAAATTCGTCGGAGATTCCTCCTACATTTGCATTTACATTTATTCATTTGGCAGACGCTTTTATCCAAAGCGACGTACAAAAGTGCAAATAGTGGGCAAACAGGCACAAGAGCAAGATGTGTATAGGTCATACAATGCAAATAGTGCTGAGGCTGAGCGCAAGGTCAGTGTCACGAGCCAACTAATCTGAACTAGGATTACATAATCAAATACAATTACAGGGACAATAAAGTACCGCTATACTACCTAGGTAAGTGAGCAACAAGTACAAGACAGGAGTCAGATTTACAAGGTCAAAGTTACAAGGTCAAGTGGCAGAGGTATCAGTCCAGGTAGAGTCTGAAGAGGTGTGTCTTCAGCGCACGTCTGAAGGGTTGGGGTAAAGGAGTTGTTCTCAGGGGGGTGGGGAGTTCATTCCACCACTGGGGGGCGATGATGGAAAAGCGTCGTTGTGAGGAGCGTGAGCCTTTTGTTCTGTTGGTGGGTGGAGCGAGGTGTCCGGATGTAGAAGAGCGAAGTTGACGAGTGGGTCCATAGGGTAGGATGAGATCCTGGAGGTAGGTTGGGGCAGTCTTTCTTGCAGCAGAAAAGGTGAGAGTCAAGGTCTTGAAGCGGATCCTGGCTGGGATTGGGAGTCAGTGGAGGGATCTCAGTAAGGGGGTGACGTGGGAGAACTTAGGGAGATTGTAGATCAGCCTAGCAGCTGCGTTTTGGATGAGCTGCAGCGGCTGAATGGTGCAGGCTGGGAGGCCAGCATTGCAGTAGTCCAAGTGGAAGAGCACGGTGGCCTGGATGAGCAGCTGGGTGGAGTAGGTGGTCAAAAAAGGGGCGAATCCTCCTGATGTTGAAGAGGAGGAATCAACAGGAGCGTGCCATCTGGGAGAAAGATCTTGTAATGTGTGACCTCCTGTCGCTGATCAGTCATGTAGTGTGCAAACCACAACGCCTTCAAGATTCCCGATTACAAGACAGCAAGTTGTGTAGTGTGAACAGTACAGCGATCTGACGACTTTGAAAGTCATGTAGTGTGAACCTGGCCTAAGTCAACAGAAAATGTTGAAGAGGGTGTATTGGCATCAGTCTGTGAGTGATGTTCTTGTATTTTTTTAAACTACTGCAAAGAATCTTAGCATGTAAATAGACATTCCTGTGGAAATATTTTTGAAGAAAGCAGTGTTGCACATGTCCATCTCTTAGCTAATTAGTGGATTCTCTTTATTTCAATTTTACAGCACATTACATAGGCCACAGACACCTTTTAGGAAACACAACTTCAAAAACAATGAGATCTAACAGCACCTGTAGAGGTGCAGTCAGTGTAGGTGCATTTAAATAAATGCATCACCAGCTCCATTTAGACAAGGATATACTAATTTAAATACACTGCAGTCCAGTTCCATTGGTTTTAGTCAGTCGTGGGGCGCTCCCAGTGTTAAGATACAGTGTGACACGGAGCAGGGTGAACCCAAATGCAGAGATGTCTCAAGTCAAAAGAGGTTTGGTTCAAAGAAAACAAAGTTACATTTACTAGAGACTCAGGTGATAGTGAAGAATAATGGTGATTATTTTGTGATTATTTACCATAGTTAGTAGGCGGTATAATGATTAGTCTATTATAATTAGTATAAACAGTATAATGGTAATTGTGTTTATGTAGCTTTTAGGGTGATCACAGTCAGGTTATGTGACACAATCCAGATTACCAATGTGATGCTGCTATATTGAACTAATCAAGCACCCATGCACACTGTGATTGTGTGTATGTGGTGCAGGCCTACCAGCTGAGAGGCCCATGATTTCATACACTCGTGTAGTTGTTTTCAGTTCAATGACTCCATTTTTGACCACTTAATCATGCTGAGATAGTTATATAACGAACACAACTGTGATCTTTGATATACTGGTTCTTTACCTTGGGCTCAGGTTCACTCTCTGTGTGTGACCTCTGGTCTTTTACCTGGTATTTTAGGCTTTGGTCCACTCTTTGTGTGTGACCTATGGCCTGTCCTGGATGATATAGATGCACACCACTTGGTAGTACCCCACAAGCTGTTTTCCCATGTCTGCCCCCCGTCTCATTGTCTGTGACAGAGAGGAGTCAGGTCAGCATGTACTCACTATCAATCCAAAGATACCTTTCAGGGAACGTTTTTCCAATTAGGCGCCAGTGCCCAGGCCATAGCAAGGTCGAGCAAACCCAAACACCCCGCCAGGCTTACGTAAGCACTTCTAACTATTTAGATTGCTGTTGGGTTGCCCTCGGGGGGAGATGGGATAGAAACGGGACCATGAGAGGGTTAAGGAGTGTGTAAGGTGTGAGACTTTGAGCTCAAGACTTTGTGAGTGTAACATCTGAAACTCTGCTGAGCCGACCATCGCCTGTGAAGCCTTGCTGTATTGAATACCATCAATAAACAGTCTTTTCTCGCTCCTTCAACCGAGGTCCAGACTAAAGTTCTTTGTGTTAACAGTTTTATTATTTAGCTTGCAAGTACATTAATATTGAAGCAATTTCACTGAATTCCAACAATAGAAAACATAAACACACACACACAAAGGCATGGCAACTCAAGACTGAGCAAAGATATGAACAAAGGGTGTTGGATAACAGAGAGCACAGGTGTAAACAATAATCATACACAGGAGAGACATTACCTGAATGAGACATAGACAATGCAGGAAATTATGTGGCCATCTGGTGGCCAACCCAGGAAGCAGCAGTTACATTCCTAACATTCGGCCATCCCACATATGGCAGGAAATGCGTGGTGAGGTAAAGAACATGCTTTGTTTAAGGTCTCGAACCTTTTGGTTTGTAGCACTTCTGCATTGAGAGGTCAAATCCAAGGTCATTTTTTCTTTACTCACCACCATGAAAACAAGCATGTTCTGCTTGTTGGACTTGGACTAGAGCTTGTCAATCAGAATTCAAGAGATATGCTGTTGGTATGAGCTCAGCTTTTTCCTACTCATTTGAAATAATAATTTGACATGTATTGTAAAAGTAACATTGTGATATCAATAATTTAATTAGTTTAATTTTTGATTTTGATTTTGTCAGTGATGGCTCCAGTTCAGACTGTATTCATGTAGTCTGAACTGCATGAATGCAGTCTGCAAAAGTAACTGCAATAGTAACTTCTTGCACACCACAGGCAAGTATAGCCTGCAAAATGACATGACATGATATCTGTGTGCGTTTGTGTGTGTGTGTGGAGGAAATGCAGTTATTAGCACAATTTGATAAGCATAAACTCATCTTTCTTCCACATGTAAATGATTAACCTGACACATGTTCCCAGACAGACTCACAGCAGTATAGCAAACAGATAGATACTCCTTCTAGTGGAACCAGAGCCAATGAGGGCTGATTAACTGTCCAAGTATGTACCACAATGCAGCTATGTATGTCTGAATCCCAAATCAACCAATCACAAGTGCAATGAGAGCAAATTATAGCACATTACCTACTGTCACTTAGTAGTAGCAGACATTGCATTTGGCTTGGATCTGATGAATACTTGCCTTAATCTGCAAATTCATTGTCTTATGATGGCCATGTTGTATTTCACTGGAAGTTGTCCTTTCATGATTAAAAAGAGGTGAGAACAGAACAGTTAAAACAGTGAAAGCAACAAAATAATGTAAATATAAGTGTAAATATGCTTTAGGCCTCATGTGGACTGGTCCTTCCAGCATTTTGCATACATTCCAAAATGTCAAACCTCTTCACATCCCTGCTCTTTGCAGTTTTAAATCCAGTATGGTGGCCATGCTCTATGAGCTGTCATATCATTCTTATAAGATAGTTTTAAAAATAAATTAGTTCATTAATTAAAAATTTGACAATAAAATATATGACGCTTCTAACATCAACCTCAACATGTCTACACAGCTTCCAGCATGTCCATTTAACTGTCTAAGCTTCATAGAAAATTTTGTACTGTGATTTAAGGTCATTTCTCAATTCATTGGCTCATGGCAGCCACATTTTTAAACATATACCTATGAAATTAAGTGACAAGTTTGGATGTGTTGTGAAAAAATGTGACAAATTTCATGCCAACAGACCCAAAGTCAGACATATTTAGACCTCTTTTGTGTGTTATGAAGGAGAACAATTAACTGCCTTATTGCAACCATGAACATACATGGCTGTAGTAAGAGGAGCCCATTTCAATAAAGGAATCATCTGGATATCATGGCTGCTTTACCAAAATGGTGCAGAAACACAGAATTTTAAAAAATCTTTTTTTAAATTAGCATATGTACACACCTTCTGTTCTTGTCCCCCTAAAATCATTTTGCTTCCAGCCCCTATGATTTGAGCACCAAAAAGAATTAAAGTGAATTAAAGAGATATGACTGTATATGAATATATTACCATTTAATAGACACCACATAATACATTATTTATAATATTTGGACAAATATTCAGTAAACACATTGATAGTTAACAAATATTTTAAGTAAATAATGTTAAAATAACACAACAATTTTATTATTGTATTATTGTCAACATCATTATTCCCTTGTGTAACTATGTTTACAAAAAGAGAACATGAGGTCCAACTCACACATGACATTCAATTCAAAAATAGATTATCTGTGCACCATCTATTTTACAATAACTGACTAATAATTGACAATTACACATTTACATAAATAACAAATGTTATCATCACTGAATGTTATGGGCATCATTATGAACTTGAAAAAGTAATAAAAAAGAACTGGAAAAAAATGAAAGAGATATCAAAAAAATATAAAAGGAATATATTGTCATGGTGATGTCACCAGCCAGGCCCAGGACCACAAGTCCTCATTTTCCAGACTAACCAATGATAGGAGTCACGCATTTCAGGATCTCCACATTCACCAGTCTGGAGCAAGCCAGTTCAAGCACTTGGGGGCCACTTCAAATCCCAGGAAACAGGTCTGAGGGAATCATTTACAGCAGAAACTCGCTGTGGCTGCTTCCTCATTCTGAGTTTAACAGAAGATTTCCACACTGTACTTAAAAACATCAATGAAATACCTAGCAGTACAAGCATGTATAGTTTATTAATACCCAGGAGAAAGAAAGGTGTATGCAGTCAAGTGGTAATGTCAGGTGTTTTGGTGTTCACTCCATTGCCTATGTTCTGTCAGCTTGAATTTGGCCAAACTGGTTTTGCTTCTTGTGTCAGTCAGTGCTCTCTGTAGGCTTCCTGACCCAGACACAGGTGCCATGGATCATAACAATAGCTTCAGAACACATAAATGTGGTGGTGGCCAAGACGAGCAGGTTGCCGTTACCGCATTGGCAGGGAAAGCTCGTAGCATGACCACACTGAAACCCTTGTAGAGCACTCGCACCCCTTCTTCCTGGACCAGCTCCCACAGAACATCCAGCAGACCACAGTACCACCCCTCCCCCGCTGCCAACCAAACACAAACAGAGAAAGAGAAAGATTCACTCTGATGCAGACCACTTCATCTCACAGACACATGCAGAGATTCACTCTGATTCAGCAGAGTGCTCCTCTTATTAAAACCACCTCATCTCACTGAAACATGCACAGAGAATCACACCTCCATACCTGTCTGGAAGTTTGACTTGAGAACATCTGGGGGGAGGGCTACCACCCAGTTCAGGATGCCCGCCATACCACTAGCTAGAAGGATTCTGGGAGTGCTGAGCTCCTTCACACTGAGAGAGAGAAACAGAAAGGTGTGACACACATTCCCATGCTCACTCATTCTTTTTATCTGTCTTTTCCTTGCTCTCTATGACCCTCTCTTTCCATCTCTCTCTCTCTTTATCTCTCTCTCTGTTTGCATATTTTACACAAAAGGTAAAGCCAAGGCCCTGACCTTCTGGAGTCAGAGAGTTCTTCAGATACTCATAGGTCAGGAAGTACACCCCGTTGGAAGACAGAGTGGTTTGAATGTATCAGACAGAACAATAAAAACAATTTTGTGATTGGTTATCAAGCCTGTCCACCTGCATTCTAAAGACAACCACAGCAATCACTTCAGGAGCATTACTATATATGCAAACACACCATCACAGACATCCCTGATAGTATTTTTTTTTTTTTTTAAGTCCAGTCTGACCATTTCTCTTTTTCCATTTGGGATACTGACCTCATCTATAACACTGACTGGAGTCTACATCAAAGGACTGAGAATCTAAGTGACAGTACACAATGGAGACAGGTTTCCACACCATTGTGATTAAAGTTTAGCTTCACTGTGGTGTTTAGACCTTTGATCATTTAACATTAATTACACTTTGCGTTACTGTCACTACAGACAGCAATAGGCAAAACACTACAGCTTGGACACAAGGACTTTCAGTTGATTCAGTTCTGAGTTCTGTTTTTGGCTTTAGATGATTAATCTGTGGATCAGTTGGTTCGCTTTAAATGAAAGTATGTGTTTACAAAAGGGACAGTTTCTTTCCATTTCCATTTCCATTTCCTTTCCATTTTAAGTGCTGTCATGTATAATGTACTAAACGTACATAATGTGCACATTAAAATGAACTTCTGTATGCATAAACCCTGACAACAACCTGCAGTATATGAACAACACTACAGTATATTATAGTGTTCACATGGTGGTCAAACAATGATACATGAGCATAAAAATCCACCTTGTATTTATGCAACTGTACTCATCGTGTCTAAAAGTGATCTGTGCGTTACATCGGATTTCACCAATGAGTTGGAGGGATCAGACGTTGCGTGCTAGGAGTTGGAGTGATCAGATGTTGGATGCTAGGAGTTGCCCATGTCTGAACAGGTGTGTGTTTCGTCAGATTCAGAGGACAGTGAGTGATTGGGCAATTCTGACGGATGCAGGTAGCTCGCTAGGGGGCCAGAGCTAGAAGGGAGAGGGATTGGATTGTGCATAGAAGAGAGGAGTTGACACATGAGCAGAAGTTGCTGGGTGGAGAGCGCATGCAGGAGTGTAACAGGACTCTGACAATGGGCTGAGGCATAGAGGCCCTGTGCCTTTGGCTAGTCAGGTCCAACCCAAGAGACCAGACATTTGCAAGAGGAGAGGACATAGAATGCACACACATATATAGCAGGGCAGGTGTCCTCTATAGGTATCTCTGATGAGTGTGAGGACAGTTCCCTTATACACACTGACACATTAACACACATTAACCCACACATTAACACACATACAGTGCCTTCAGAAAGTAATCATCCCCCGGTGATTATTTCTCTTTTTGCTGTGTTGCAACATCAAATTTAAATATATTACAATGGGATTTTTTCTGCTCCTTTTGAAGTGACTCTACACAAATAAAATGAAATGAAGTATTTAGATATCTTCAGAATTATTTAAAAAATAAAAATATGAAAACTGCTTAATTGATAAGTATTCACCTCACAGAGCCATTACTTAGTGCATTGTCCTTTTATAGCTTTTAGTTGTCTCGGTTATGTCACCGTGAGCTTTGCACATTTTGATTTTAGAATTTTCTTCCATTCCTCAAATTTTCTCCAACTATGCCAAATTCGATGGAGAACACTGGTGGATAGCAATTTTCAGGTCATGCCACAGATTTTCAATTGGATTTAAGACTGGGCTTTGACTTGGCCATTCCAGAACACATTCAGACCATTCCTTTGTAGTTTTTGCCCTGTGCTTACAATCATTGTCCTATTGAAACATAAATCTTCACCCTAAACTCAGATATATGGCTGACTGGAACAGGTCCTCCTCAAGAATTTGTTTGTATTTGGCTCCATCCATGTTGCCCTTGATGGTAACAAGCTTTCCAGTTCTTCCTGCTTTAAAACAACACCAGAGCATGATGCTACCACCACCATACTTGATAGTAGGGATGGCATTACTTGGGTGCCAAATATAGCACTTTGCCTTTAGACCAAAGAGCTCAACTTTAGTCTCATCAGACCACAAAATCTTACTCCAAAAACTCTCAGGTTTTGTCACATGGCTTCCAGCAAACTTCAGGCATGCCTTTATTTTGGCCTTTCTCAGAAACGGCTTTCTTCTGGCCACTCTACCATAGAGGCCGGACCTGTGAAGAGCTGATGATATTGTTGTCTGTACAGATTCTCCCATTTCGGCCAGTGAGGTCTGTAAATCCTTCACTGTTGTAACTGGTCTCTTGGACACCTCTCTGACAATTGCCCTTCTTGCCCAGGCACTCAATTTATGATAGCCTGATCTTGGTAGTGCCTTGGTTGTGCCATATTTTTTCCACTTTGTTAAAATGGATTTCAAAGCGCTCCTAGGAAGGTTCAAAGCTTTGCTGATCATTTTATAACCTTCTCCAGCTTTTTTCCACCAAACAACTTCATCGTGAAGTTTCACGGGCAGATCCTTGGTCTTCATGACAGCAGGACTGATCTGACCTCCCAAAATCAGTGATATTTATTGTGCAAGCATACAACCAGACACAGGTTGACTTGGAATGAACACAGGTGTACCTTGTTTACCATATTAAGTGTGAGCTCTCAAGAAAATGAAACACTTCACCTAAGTCAGTTTGTTTAAAGAAAGGGGATGAATACTTATCAATTAAGCAGTTTTCAGATTTTTACTTTTTAAATAATTCTGAAGATATCTAAATACTTTATTTCATTTTATTTCTTTACATTTACATTTACATTTAGGTCATTTGGCAGACGCTTTCATCCAAAGCGACTTACAAGTGAGGAACAGCAAGCAAGCTGTAGTATAGGAGACCTTGGAGTAAGCTTTAAGTGCAACCTAAACAACTAAACTCAACTAAGTAAGTTGAGGAAAGTAGAAAACAAAGGTAAACAAGGTGAAAACACAAGGATAGACGGGCAGAGGAGACAAACAAATAGTGACAGGAGAAAGAAGTGCGAGGCAAAAAGTTGTAGAGCTGTTAGAAGTGTTAGGAGAGGAGATGCTCTCGGAAGGGCTGGGTCTTCAAGAGGTTCTTGAAGATAGAGAGGGACGCCCCTGCTCTTATGGCATAAGGTAGCTCGTTCCACCAACGGGGAACTATGTATGAGAATAGTCTGGACTGAGATTGCCTTGTGTATAGGGATGGCAATGCTAGCCGACGTTCCATATTTCTATAGAGAGTCTGTCAAAAGGAGCAGAAAAAAATCCCATTCTAATATACTTAAATCTGATGTTGCAACACAGCAAGAAGAGAAATAATCACTGGGGGATGATTACTTTCTGAAGGCACTGTATATGTTAGTACTTCTGAAACAGTGGGGTGAAATAAGAGGACGTTTAATAATTAAGCAGGTGTTCCTCTTACCTGGAGTAAGCACTTGATTCTCTCCCCAGGAGCCACGATCACTGTTGTAAAGACCCCTGCCAGCATTCCAGCCAGGTATATCTGAGGGTATCTGAGTTGTCTGAATTCCAACAATCCATTACACAACAAGACAGCAGAAGACCACACCTACAGTCAATCTACATCAATGTCACCGCATACTTGACCTCCACACTCACCCTCCACCCTGTTACTCCTCCCCTACCCACTGAGTACCTCATTTCATTCCCTGTCATGTACAGCATGTCCTGGAATGACAATAAAAACATCCTTATCCTTATATTTCATCTCTGCACTCATACTCCATTTCCAATGTCATACTCCATCTCCAAGCTCATACTCCACTATTACACTCAAATTCCACCCTCATACTCCATTAATAGACTGTATCTCCATCCTCATACTCTACATCTATGCACATGCTCCAGTGCCAAGCTCATACTCCACTGCTACACACATACTAAATTACACATACACATACTAAAAGTCATACACCATCTCCACACTCATACTCCACCTCTACACAAAGTCAAGGTCATGTTATCTCTGACTGAATTCACCAGTCACTCCTATGCATCATTCTGCATTGATGAGTGCCACTGAAACGAGTGGAGTGTTTGAGTCTGGATGAGTGCTACTGACATGAGAGGAGTGTTTGGGTCTGTTTGAGTGCTACTGATGTGAGAGGAGTGTTTGGGTCCGGCTGCAGGAGCTGCTTCCCCAAGCCAAAGCCAAAGAAACTGATTGCCATCATTGGGGCCATGCCTGCCAGTGGAGCTCTCATGCCTCTGTACAGACCCAGCACACTGGGAGAGGTGGAGAGAGGGAGAGGGGGAGTGGGGAGAGAGGGAGACACACCATGCTGTCAGAGAGATCAATCACTAGTGTTTCTACTGAGGCAGGATTGCTCACGGAATACACATACGCAGTGAGGATGTTTCATTATTTGTACCAATAGACAAAGAGCTGTCTGCATCACCATAACTCTTTCAGTAATGTATTGCGTAAACAGTCATACGTTCCAGTATAGAGGACATACTGGCTGGACAAGGCTCTGGGTTGAGTCTGAAGAAGAACCTGGGGAGACCAAAGCAGAGTCAGAGCATAATTTGCATGCTACAAGCTCCATCACAAATGTCACACAGCAGCCCAAAGTAGTTAAACCCCTTCTATAGGTTTGAATCCTGAGGGCAACAGAACTGCTCCCACTGCTGTTTTTCAGTATGGCTGAAAATGTAAAAAAATATTGTGAAAAAAATTGCAAATGAACATGAACATTATAACTTGTTCATAACTAAAATGTTTCTAAAACGTTCTCTATAAATCAACAGAGAATATGTCTATCTACTAGATAATATGATAATCTAGCTAGCAAAGAAAAACAAGTAGCTTCTTAGCTAGTGAGCTAACGGTTGTGAGTTCTGAATTACACATTTGTGTTAGCTGTGTCACAGAGTAGCTTTGCTTTAAGGCAAGCTTCTGCATAGATGAATTAACTGGTAGCTGCACATACAGATTCCTCATTTTTCTGTTAAAACTGAAGTTGTAAATATTACATGTAAATTGAAATCATGTGTACATTAAAAAAGTTTCTCAAAGTCTTGCTAGCTCAGGAGCAGGTGTTGGAAATGCAGAGTGGAAAACTGAGTAGAGATTAAGACAGGAGCCACACAGCAGAGAAAAAGACTAATCCTGTTGGCAGATCCACTATCTCAACATATTTTTCAAGACATCATCTGTTTATTCACAGGCATCACTAAGCACTGATCAGTACAGAATCTGGATGGGCTGACAAAATAAATTTGACCCATTTATACACATTTATATACAAAACAGTTTGTGAATTGACACAGTATCAGTTGTGAACGGGTGTTGAATTTCACTTTCTTTGTCTTTCACTGATTCGGAAGGCAATGTTAGCAGGTTTAGGAAGGATTTGATCTTTTAAAGAACAGTGAAACCTAAGACCGCGACAGGAGTACCAAAGTATGCTGAAAAGCCTTCAGTGACATTATGGCTATGGCTTTCCTGATTACTGGATCTTTACGTACATGCGGCCTGGAGACAGGCAGTCTTTAGATACAGCGCGAGTGGCTTTGTGGTGGGAGATTCTATATTATCCCACATGCACACCAAGCATTAGATTAAGCACACTACCGAGGGGGTTATTCTAGTTCATGAGCTCTGCTTGAGGCTATTGCAGGACAAGTAGTATCGGCTATATGTGACCTTGAAGCTTTGGAGTAATGCCAAACCAGGCTCTGGGACAGTGCCAAGTATTTTAAAAAATCAGCCCAACCCAGCCTGGAAATACTGGTGGAAACTCCCCAGAATAACTAAGGAAGATGAGAAATATTGGTGGAAAGTCCCCGGAATCCTAGAGAACATGGAATGTGGGAGGGCCCAACAGGAAGAGTTGGTGGGTAAACCCCACAGTAGGAGGGATTGAGGGAATGGTATAAAAGAAGGGGAATTCAGAGAGTGCTTCAGACCATGGTCTCAGAGAGAGTGGGAAAGCTTGCTCCACGCGGACCAGCCCGGTTTACTGTATGTGATTAAACCATATACAATAAACCTGATACATCAGACTCTGTGGATTGCACTTATTCGTTGGAGGGAAGGTACTGAAGTGTGGAGGGAAGCCCTCAGTCCATCTGGTCCGGACCCTGGGAATTCTCTACCACAGCTTGTCAACTGAATTGGTGTGCATTCCTCTGAGTCTTCTCATTGCTAGAGTTCAGTTATTCTTTGACAGTTTCACTGTTTTCTGCTTTCAACTTTCTGTTTTACTTTTTCTAATACTTTCTAAGACTGAATTCTGTTATTGATTTTACGTTTCGGGATGAACCCTTATAACTTTAAGAATGTAAGTATCAAAAAAAACATCTCGGCGTCATAAAATTTGGCGCAAACCGCATCACCCGAAGATGTCTCAAAACGGTGATGGACAAAGAGCTGGAGCAGCCAAGATGACGTGCAGGGATTACAGTATGAATAGATTACAACCTGCAATCACGTCTTAATTCCACTTTGAACTTACTACTGGCTTACTACTTAGCCCGTGGCACGCTAAAGCAGCATAATGTTTGCCTCATGAGAGAGGGTTAAAGAATTCTCCCACGGAAATCACGGATCACACTGAAATCGGTTCTAATAAAGTTAGGAGGGGATCGCAGGGTCCAATGTTGCCAACTACTTTCAATGGAAAGTAGCTAAAGCCTGCTCGAAAAGCCGCTAAATGTCGCTAGATGACGTACATTGCTAATTAGCATATTCGTGACGTCATCGTGTCGTATTTGCATTCTGCCTAGTGTCAGGTGGTGTAAGCCCTTTACATCAGGTCGCTTCTCTCCTACTCTCTGTGCTCACATATACTGTATTTTAATTCAGCCGAATTCCCAATAAAGCTGTTCTCATTTACACATTTTTCTGTTTCTGCTGTCAGACAATGGGACGAGTATGAAATAGTGACTGAAACGCGGCCCATTAAGACTACATGTTAACCAGCAGTCACTTCCAAGCAGTTTCCAAGCTGCTGCTCTGCACTGCTAAAATTCTGATTTTATAACCGTAAAGTCATCTGACAAAATCACCATACACATAATTTAAAGACAACGGCTGTGCCGTGATTTTGGCTATATTTACATGTAAAATGATCACTCAGAGAGAAAGTTAGAAGCCACAGAGTATCTTTATTATTTTTTCTCTCACACAGCGCACAGCCTCTGTCTGGGTAACAAACCACAAGAAGGATGTTCCGTTTTAGTGAGTGATAAGACAGTCAAAACGATCAAATTAAATTAAAAAAATTAAATCAAATTAAAGTTAAAACGAAGGAGCAAATACAGATTAGTGATTGGTCCTTGGCAACACTGTTTGCACATGCGCAGCTCATTCACGTCCATGTCAGCTGCCGTGCTGAATGTGCTGCTCCGTCTCTCTGCCACTCACTGAACAGAGTAGACGCAGAGAGAGGTGTGCCTCTCGCTTGCGGGGCAGTACTGGTCACTCTCTTCTATGGAAAGTAGCTAAGCTTTGTCTAAAAAGTCGCTAGATTTGTCGCTAGGTGCTTTTTTGGAAAAAAGTCGCTAATGGGGTCCAAAAAGTCGCTAAATCTAGCGACAAAGTCGCTAAGTTGGCAACAGAGCACCTGCTGGTTTGTCTAGTGGAGGAGCCCCATAACAGCAAATTTTCAATATATTTTCTTGTTTATGTAGCACCCCTCCCCACAAGGGCATACAGTGAACTACGCCACCCCTTTCAAAGCCCAGGAGTAAAGGGAACTCCGCAGAGTAATCAAACAGCTAGAAGTCTGTGCTGATGTAAAAAAGCAATACTTTATTGTTACAGGGTCAGAGGATGAGAGCAATAAAAACACAAAGAAAATACACATCGATTTAAAATTACCCACTCTACCTTGGCACTAGGCTAGCCCCCAACATTTCATACCTCTGTCCTTGTGTCCCTGCTAGGAAAAAAAGGAGAGAGAGACGTTTATCACACATGCATAAAGTTAGCTAGCACACTACGACTAGCTGCACCTAAGCAGGTTAAGGCTGTTAGTACAGGCCACGCAGATGCAGCCGTAAGCACAGCAAAGCAAAACAAAACCGGGCAAAGCAAACCGTGCCACAGCAAACACAAGCCCCCCCCCCAGCCAATAGAGATCCTACCTTTCCCATGCACTTCCCACTGGCTACATTTAGATTTATACTTCTGTAGTTGGTTGATAGTAGTTTAAATAAGGATTTTTTGTAACTCTAGCCTCGTTTACGTTAGTCTGTTAGCTACCGTTACGTTAGTTTTCTATCATGATTTAGCTTGTACTGTTCACCATTGTTAACTTTGGATTGTATTTAACTGCATCAGCGCAGCGCTCATTAAGGTAAAGTAGTAGTTACACTCACACACAGATAAAGATAAAGAGATTTCTGATTCCTAAATTAAAGCCTACTACTGCTGCTCCTAACCCAGACTCCCACGCTTCGGGACCGCTGCCTTTAGATCAAGCGGCTAGTACAAGCAGCAAGAACGTTATGCTTCCCTTGCCCACGTCCCAACACAGCCCACAAAGTATGTCCACTGAGCCTTGTCTCGATCTGAATGATAAGGCACCATCTCAACCAATACTGAAGGCTTATCCTAAACGAATGTTCAGTCAGACATTTCGCTCATTTAACCCGTGCTGGTACCGATCACGGCCTTGGTTGGAATATTCAGTATAACTGGTTGCATGTTTTTGTTTCCCCTGTCGTCAGTTCGCTGGCGCGACTGACAGAGATGTGGTCTTCACCAGGACCGACTATACTAATTGCAAAGCGGCACTAGAAAAGGACAGGGGATTCCAAAAGCATGCGTCTAGCCACTGCCATTTAAACGCAGCAAAGAGATGGACTGAGATGAAACATACAGAGGAAACTGGTGAAACAATTTCATCTTTATTGGGACAAACGCAGGTCGAGAAAAATCGATACTATGTGAAAAGCATAGGGGAGGTAGTACAGTTTCTCTGTGAGAATGAGCTTGGTTTCCGTGGGAGCAATGAAAGCACTCGGTCTCGCACAAGTACTGAGGATGACATCTCTGCTGGTCTGTTCCTCAATCTGTTTGAGTATACTTTGTCCAAGGATCCCAAACTTGCTGATATAGCAAAAACTATTCCCCACAATGCAATGTACATATCAAAAAACATACAAAATGAAATCATTGACACTCTTGCCAGTCTAGTGTTGCATGAAGTGAAAAGGAGATATGAAAATGCAGATCATCCTGGCTTCAAGGTCAAGGTCAAGGTATCTTTATTATCCCCAAGGGGGGCAATTTGTTTCACAGCCAGCAGACAAGCCCAAACATCATCAAGGACATAGAAGAAATAAATAAATAAATAAAGTAAAATGCTCATGTGAGGGTATTTAGGAAGCCAATAACAGCAGGTACAAATGAGTTCTTGTATCTGTTTGTTCTACACCTCCTTGAGACAAATCTACGGCCTTATGGGAGCAGAGAGAACTCTAAAAACAGAGGGTGGCAAGGGTCAGCCAGAATTGACTGGGCCTTCTTGACGGACCTGTTCTTGTATAAGACAAGGAGGCAGTCCAGTGAAGTACCTGCTATTTTCCTACACATATCAACCACGTGCTGAAAGCGGGACCTGTTTTTCTGAGACAGTAACCCATACCAGCAAATAAAAGAAATTCTGCATCAAAAGTGATGGGACTAGAGGCAGGTGTAACATTGAGAATCTTTCTCTAGTGACAAGGTTTGTCTGCAACTCTGTTCCTGAGGAACATTTAATTGGCTTGCTGGACTTGTCTCAGCTGGATGCAGAATACATTACATCAGAAATAATCAGACATCTATCCACTGAGGGTTACAGTCCTGATAATATTATCAGTCAGTGTTATGATGGGGCCTCAGTCATGAGTGGCATCAGGGGTGGGGTGCAGGCACTGTTGCAGCAGAAGCTTGGTAGGCGCATTCCATATATGCACTGCTATAACCATCAATTGCACTTGCAAAAAATTTCTTTGACCTCTCTGGGTCACTCTATTCTTTCTTCCACCACCATTACATAGCCCACAACACCCCCTCACTTAAAAGGTTACTGGAAATTCGGTGGACAAGTCACTATGATGTAACATGTTGCCTGGTTGAGAATCAGGATGCTATCCTGAACATTCTATCTGAGGTCTCTGAAGACAGTGTGGCTACAATGGCTATGGGCTCTATGCAACGACGTCTGACGTCTTTCTGGTTGCACTTCATACCGGCAGACCAGTTTCCTGTTTGTATTGTAACAAGTGACAGTCGGTGACAGTAGTAGCAGCCCTGGCTCTCAATCGCTATCAAAAAAAGACGTTAATTAATTATATTTTGAGCTGTTGGTGAAGGCGTACCGCTTAACCATGGAGAAGAAAGTTTTTCGATATCAGAAGCGAAAAGAAGCCGCATCTGACCACTGTTGTGTGCCGTTGTGCTCTGTGTCAGCAAGATACAACTCGCTAGTCAGTTTTCATTCATTCCCGGTAGACAAGGATGTGAGGAAAAGATGGATTACGAACATCAGGAGGGACAACTTTCAAGTCACGAAACACACGAAGGTCTGCAGTACTCATTTCTGTCCACAAGACTTTGAGGAGGGAAAGGAGAGGAGACGATTAAAACAAGGTAGTGTCCCTACATTGTTTCAGTGGAACAGTGAAGAAGTGCAGCCGAGGCTAAGTGTGTGGGAACGGTGTGAGAGACCACCGCCCCCTGACTCGGACGTTGAGGAGGATATGGACGTCGATCTTGTCGAGAGGACTGGACATGATTACTGTGCAGTTCCTGAAGCTGCAGCTCTGGACATGGCATTACATGAAAACGAGGAGCTGAAAAGGGACATAGAAGTTCTGCGGGAGCAGTTGGAGCAGACCAAGATGTTGAGTCGCTTTGGTCTCCAGAGATTTGCAGGGTCTGACGAGGATATTCGCTTCTACACAAGGTAAGATTAGGCCTGTTGCCACTGTTCTGGGAACACTAGTCTACGCTTGTGATAAATATAACTGGATTTATATGGGATAACCTACACAGATAACAAATACCACAGTTACAACAGTACGCATACATCACCCCAAATTGCAACAGAAATTACAGTAATGAAAACTAAAGCATTTGAATCAGCAGCAGACAGGAAGTTTAAACAAATAACATACTGGATATTCAAGCTTTCACAATTCATGATTTATCACAAGACCTATGTGTTAGACTGTATTAGTTTTAAATTAGCCTTCCCATTGCCTTAACTGCCAACTTACTGTAGACCTGTGTAAAGCTAAGTGTAACAGTTGCATATCATCTGAGAATCAATTCCATAACAGTAGTATATAAATTAGTGTATGATCTACATTTTAAAGGATAGCACATCATTGTATACATCTATTAAAAGAATGGCTTCTCTCTTTGCAGATTTGCAACCTATAACCACCTGATGGCCTTCTGGCAGCTGGTTGAGCCAGCAACACAAAAGATGATTCGGGTCACCAATTCCAAAGTCAACAGGGAGACTGGACTAACTCGTGTGCTTCCTACAATAGATGAATTTTTTCTGTTCATGATGCATCTTGCTTTGGGCCTCAAGCTAAAGGACCTGGCTCATCGCTTCCACGTACACCAGACCACTGTGAGCTGCATCATAACAACCTGGGCCAACTTCCTCTATTTTCTCTTAGGGTCAGTGTGCATTTGGATACCGAAAGACAGAGTACGAGCCTACCTGCCAGAGGAATTTGAGAATTTCAGAGACACACAGGTTGTCCTGAATTGCACCGAGGTCCGCTGCCAAACACCCTCCTCTCTGCTATTACAGAGTGAGGTTTTTTCTAACTACAAATCTCACTGCACCTTCAAGGCTTTGATTGGAATGGCACCTCATGGTGCAGTAACATTTGTGTCTGCACTCTATGCGGGGTCTATTAGTGACCGGGAGCTGTTCAAGCAGTCAGGAATCATTGAACTTCTTACCCCTGACATGGCCATAATGGTTGATAAAGGCTTCCTCATTGATAACCTGGTACCATGCAGAATCCACCGGCCTGCTTTTCTGACCAAGGGCACACAAATGTCTGCTCAGGATGTCAGTCACACTCAGTCTGTGGCCAGGCTCAGGGTACATGTTGAACGGATTATCTGTCGGGTGAAGGAGCATAAGTTGTTTGATACAGTCATCCCCTTGTCAGTTGCTGGTAGCATAAATCAATTGTTTACAGTGTCATGCTTGCTTGTGAACTACCAGAATGGACCACTTGTCAAGGCATGGAGCCAATAAGTCTAAATACTCTCATCCTTGTCTGTTCGCCTTATTCACCCGTTAAACCACAACAAGGCTGAGGTGTACACTGACGTGATAACTGGCACATGACATTCTAACCTGGTGCCTTTTTGCCAATCAAAACAAGACTGAGGTGTACAAAAACCCGGAAGTTCTTTCAAATACACAGATGGCATTTACGAACAAACCCATGTTCATGTTACAATGTCACATGCCAGTGATCACATCAGCATACACCTCAGCCTTGTTGTGGTTTGACAGGTGAATAAGGCAAACGTGCAGATTTCCCAAAGATCTGGCTAATCCAAATACTGTATATATACAGTTTTATGGAGCAATGGATCTTGTTGCCCTTGTCTCATCTGGGATTTTTTACATAACTGATAGCTGACTTGGACCCTGCCTACATTTTTCTTTATCTGTCAGTTAATAAAAAACATTTTTATCTAAAATCTAACATCTCACCTCCTTTTGCTACACCAGCCATTCCCAAACTCACAATTTCAGTTCGCAAAATCTGCTGTCTTTATTCACAACTCAGAATAACAAACAGTAAGATACAGAACTTCCTTATAAATAAACAAATATGAATAAATAAATATAAACCTTGAAATTCATTCCAACATCGAATCTGGCCAAAACCAGCATACATTTCAATACATGCATTATATTGTGACAAAGTGACATTGTGACTGATAACATTCCATCACAGCTGCAGAAGCTCTTAAGTTAAATTATGAAATTGAAAATAAATAAACGAAGACCTTACAAAGTTGGGTAATCAATCTCTTGTGGCCCAACTACAGTAATTTGATGGACCGCCAGTTGTCCGTGGCCAATCGAGTGACCTAATGCAAACACCTCAGTATGTAGTGGTAAAAAAAAAAATGATCTGCTTTCTCTCTAATGGTGTGTATAACCTCAACATCTTTGTATATTCGCTCGATTAGCATGTCCTCCTGGGCACAGACAACAAAGTCACACCAATCTAAGCCTGTCAACAGCATCTGGCCCTGAACTTGCCAATAATACTTGTGCTGCCTCCGAAGTTTTAACACACCACCTGACATTTTAACATAGGGACAATCCACATAGCTCTGGATATTGGGGCATTTGATTTCAAGGAGACCAAATGGTGGGTTCTCAGACAGATCAAAGATGACTCCATCGGGAGAGCAACCCAGCCATGGAGCATCAGGATGCACAATAAACCCACAAGGTGAATAATTCACATTTTTAAGACTGCAGTACTCTTTAACTGCAACTGGCTCCATATCAATACCTCTCCTCATGTCCTTGGTGTGGACAGTTCCCCTGAACATTCTGTCAGCCAGATTTTCTGCTGACGTACAGTATGTCCGCGAACATGGCATGCCTTGTGGAAGCGCGTAGATGTCACTCGCATCTTTCTCAAGCGATGCCATTCTTGACATGAACTTTGTTCCCTCGTTGTGGCTTCTATCCTGTGGGCCATGTTGAATGACACTTCTAGAGACTTGAGATGTAGTAGTTCCTGCTCTGATAAAACACAGGCACACATGGATGATTCGAGCCTATAGCTTTGGATGGGAAGGGGAGGTTGGGCAGGGGGATTTGGGATGTTGATGATTTCCCGCACTGCTGGTGTTTTAAGCTGAAATGACAGCGCACTCCCTACCTGGACAGCCCCAAAAGCAGACTGAACTAATGGGACTGCAGCTGACATGCCCATTGTTGTCACCAAATGTGCAGCTGAAGGAGTGAAGTCCTTGTACACCTCTGAGACTTGCAACATTGTAAAATCTGGCATCTCCCCATCCAGGGCTTTGTAGAGAGAACTTCTGAAAAAATATTAACAGTGAAAGAAAAAAATGAAAACCACTACACTGCATTGCTGCCACAATACCAGTGAAACCACAATGAGATATAAGGCAAAGGTAATGTATCTCACCTCACACAGTGACTTGTTGAATTTTGGGTTTGCGAATCGCCATTTCTCCCACCGGGCCTGGCTGATACCCTGACAGGAGAGACATGTTTGACATAGCATCACAATAGCTACATATGTATAGATATAGTACAACTCACATGATCAGTAACTTACCAGTGTCCTTGGTTTATGCCAGACCTGCTCAGTGTCTGTGCAGCTGTGCACTGGGGGTACAACAGGAATATTTAGCTGGGAGTAGTGCGCGGTCTGGTAAAGTAGTGCAACCAAATGATTGCATAAGGCAGTCCCCGCCACACAGGAACACTGGGAGCTCACCAAAATAACAGGCTTTGAGTGTTTCACCATCTAGGGAGAAGTAGAAGCTTAGATGAGAAATACTGCTTAACAGCTGAAGTGTTCACATGGGGGAAAATAACAAATAAAAGCATACTGTATCCTAGCCCAGTGTCTCTCAACCCTCTCCTGGAGGACCCCTTGTCCTGCATGTTTTAGATCCCTCCCTGCTCCAACACAGCTGATTTAAATGATCAGTTTGTTATTAAGCAGCTTCAGGAGTTCATAATGAATTGACCATTTGAATCAGCTGTGTTGGAGCAGGGAGAGATCTAAAACATGCAGGACAAGGGGTCCTCCAGGAGAGGGTTGAGAAACACTGTCCTAGCCTATATACAAAATGTTACACAAAATGTTAGTCTAGCCATTCATTTTCACAGTAGACAGTACACAAAGACAGGGCACATAATATTTAGATGCAGATATCATCTCATCAGTTATGAACTTAGCCTATCAGTTTGCTTAACCATTACCCTAACATTGACCCTACTCTCAAGTCGTGTGGCTTTTCACTTTTCCTCATGGATCTATGACAGACTGCCCTCACGCTGACTTCTCCTGTCACATTGTTTTTCATTGACACTGTGAGGGAGGAAAATGAACAAACAATTTGAAACTGTAGCCTATACTTCTTCCATAGTCTTGACAGCTTGCTGAAAGATAAATGACACAAAATCAGAATACAATTGAATATTTTACTGCTGGTCAGTCGGTTTTAATACAGCAGCCTGTTGCTAATCGAATGAAATAGCTAACGTTATCTAACGTTATCTAACTTAGTTGCTAGGTTAACATGAAACTATGTAGGCTGACATTTTAGCGTTAACTTACCCTCGTAGTTGTCAATATAGCTGGAGATGTACATTTTAAATCCTTTTTCCCGCTTGCTGGAGGGAGCGGCACACGACTTTTTCACAAGTCGCTCCACGTCGTTAACTGTTAGCAGAGGTAGGTCTTGAAGACAGCGACTGTAGAACTCAGCCATGTCTGCCGATGTTTGTGGTCGGTGTCAGTCAGTGTAGTGGAAACGTAAACAGGAAGCTGGTCTGCCGGTATAAGCGAACCCGGAACTGTTCCGTGCATAGAGCGCATTTGCACAGAGGGCTTCTGGTACACCTGCAAAAGCACCACTTTTTTGAGGTTGGACAATTCCTTGAAAAAATACTTGAAGCGTGTGTATTCTATGTTGCAAGGGCAGTCTGTAGACTTATGTCAGGCTGGGGAGGTCATCAGTGCTTCTCTGGAAGCACTGAAAGACATCCGGAGGGATGGTTCATGGGATCATTTTGAGATATCAACAGATAATCCCCTTCTGCAAAAAGAAAGAGAACAATGACCAAACAGCTTACAGACAGCATTGTTCTTTCCACTCTTGGTCAGACTGACTCAGATTCTGATGCTGGCACCCCCAGCCAGTCTTTGAGGAGATCTCTCCTAAACATATTGGACAGAGTTATTGGTGAAATGGAGAACAGATTTTCAAAGACAAATCTTGACTTGATGAGAGCTGTAAACTATCTTCTTCCTCAGTCAAATTCTTTTCTAGATCTGGACCTCTTAGCCCCCCTCCAGCATCTTACTGATCAGCCTACTGATGCCTCAGACAGTAGTCTACAACACGAAATTCCACTGGCAAAAGCCATGTTGCTGAAGAAATTCTCTTCAGACAGTGTGAACATTTCAACTGTGTCCCAACATGTACAGTTGTATAAGGAAGCATTTCCTAAGCTTCATGCAATGTATGTAACTGCACTGGTGATGGGTGTATCCTTGGCTGCATGTGAGAGTTCTTTCTCCACTCTGTCCTGTGTTCTGACTCCTTTCTGTCGCACCATGCTACATGACAGGAAAAAGAATTTGGTGATTTTGGCACATAAAAAATCAGTAACAAAAGCCATAGATATGGATGATTTTGTTAAGGCTTTTGCCAAAAAAACTAGAAGACTTTTGCTTTAAAGTGACTTTTCTGCTTACAGAAATAGTTTGACTTTTTCCTTACAAATAGTTACTTGTCAAGGTTTGTTTATGGTTAGTAAATAGCTTTTAATGTTTCTTGGCATCTTTCCACTACATTACTTTCCTTACATGTTCTCTTCTGATGTTCTCATATCAGTTCAAAGGATCAGATTCCAAGTTTGCCTGATGCCAAATATTGCACATTTGTAGCTACGGACGGTGCCATTCGCAAGATACAATCCATATAGGCCAAATAAAATTAGCTACAACAGATACAACGAAGCTCAAATTTGCACTTATTTATTTATTTACCTAATCTATGAAGTACATTAAAAAGAGTTATCTAGCTAATATTTATTTCTCGGTATAAAATACAAAATATCACCTTCATCGTATCAAGTGGATGTCCCGCGAGCAAAAGACACGCTCCATCGACCCCCCCCCAGCCACAAAGTTCTTCACGGGAGACACCCGCTTCCTCGGCTCGACTTCTCCCATCCTGTACTCCCGCAAGGAATGTTTGAGAATCAATCCGCAACTGAGTGTACCCACCCACCTCCCGCCCGTAAACACACCCATATCCGTCAAGTTGCGCCGTAGCGTGACGACGAACCGGCCTTTGCTGCTGTTTCAATTTAAGTGGATCTTTTCACTAGAAAAAAGAACTCTCCATAACTTATCTAACAGCATTCTCTGAGCGCCATGCTTATATCAGCATCGCAAAATAAATAATACATACAAAACAAAATGAAGACCTTTGTTAAATCATTTTCCATTACCTTGTGTGTAAAAACGGCTCGTCGCTGCTCACCTTGTCACTTATTAAGTCCTTTGCTATCCTCATAGCAAATCTTCCTTGTCATTATTTTATCCTTATATAGTGTGATGAATATTGTTCTTTCTTGCTTTACTTTAATTCATCAATACACAATGTGCGGTTATAACGATAGTTCAAAGTCAGGCTTTAGCATGGGTCACAGGGAATTATGGGTAATTTAATGAGTGCTGTCCAGAGTGCCGAAAGTGTGAGCGTCTGCCTTTTCAATACGATTACATGTAATCTTGCTTTAGTCCGACATTATAATGTAACTACGATATATTTTCAATTATTATATCAGTTATGATGTTGCTATGTAATTTACGGTAGAATATTCGGTCGCTAATTTTTGACAGCATTTAATCGAACCAAATTTCACACCTGCATTCCCCAGCCTACACCAGGCACAATAACCTTTCTCATAGTCTCATCTTTAATAGTTTCACCTTCATGCTTAAATCATATACAACAGACAAATATGAAACACAACAAATATGAAATACAGTTTGTCCTTCCAGCTCACCTGTGAGGATAAGCTTTTATAGAGTCCCAGTAGGCTACTTTATCTTTGATCAGAGATAGATTCACTCCCACAACAGGAATGAACTGTCCCACATCTTTTATGAACCCAGCTTAGAGTTCAATTTTCTCTGAAGCTTTATACACAAAGTCCAGGAAACACATGTAATTCTAAGCAGCTCCAAAGCAGTGCTGCCATGGTGAATTTGCAGTTCCCTTAATGTTTTTCTTATCAACGTGTCAACATTTAAATAAAGCAGTGTGACATATTTCTCTATGCCATTTAACTCAAATCATAGTAATAGCCTGATTGCAATATATTGTTTCTCAGCTTTAATTTTCTGCATAGTGATTGAATGGCCAGATTACTGGGGTTGTTTCCTTTAATTGTACTTGGTTTGTGTAGTCTAAGGTGGCTCAAAGACCTACTGCTAGACAGCTGGAGATCATGCCTGAGCAATTACTAAATTACTATGACTACCAGGTAAACTCCCAAACAAAAAGTAACAAATAATGGATATATACATTATTTTAATTCACTGGATATATTTAGTAATTACCACTGATAACTGTGTATGCTTGGGACTCTTGCAACAGTATGTACTTTAAGTTTGAATAAATCAGCTGGTGACTTTTATGGAGGACTTCAGCAAAGAATTTATTCACCAATGCAGTGTATGGGAGAGCATCTCTGCTGCCAGCCAGACAGAGTAGTTTCAAAGCTTAATATATACAGGGTGAGATCACAAAACACCAAGAATGGAATTAAAGTTATGGGAGAACACTCCCTCAGTGTGCACAGGCTAGGACAGGCATAATTCCTCCTCATTCAACAGACTGGGAGGATGATTTTTAACATGGCCAAATATGACATATTGGAAACACATATCTATTTTCATTCATGTTTTGGTAATTCTGCTCAATTTTTTTAATGAATGACAACTGTGACATTGCGTGAGCGTATGTGCGTTTGCTTATTACCAGACAGCTCTGGCCTGGCCTCCAAATACCTTGAGTTGTATTTCATGAACCGTTTAGGCGCATGTACTAAATTCTTGGCGTGTCCCCTTTGCTTCTTTTTCCAAGTGCAAAGCAGTATGTGCAATACCTATACTTTTGGAGATCGTCCGTTCTTCTTATAGAGATTTTGAACAATCCCATCCACTTTCTTCACGAATCGGTGGGTTTCCCCACGTGCACACTCTGCTCAGGGCGTAGTCACATGACAGGGGACCATCTTTTGCGCACTCTCTTTGTTTGCGACTACGGGTTGAGTTCATACACAAGGCTTCCGCTTCCTGGAACGTGAGTGTCTGGTTTTTTGTGTGTATGAATATTGCTAAAGTGTTAAATTCCATCTTGGATTATAATTAAATGAGTTGGGTTAAGTCTCCTGAGGTATTTGTCAATGACACGATGACTCAGGGAAATCTATATTGCTGTGACTTTCCGCCCTCCGTCTGCTGTTTGATTGTGGCTGATGTTAGCTTGTTAGCCACATTAGAAACGGCGAGTCAGTTAGTCTAGCTATCTAATCTTCGCTACACCACCTATCACTCAATGAGAGATCTACGATCTTTAGCGTTAGTTCAATGCATAACGGACTAGCGAGCTAACGAGACATTCCTTGGCGAATTCTGTAAGCTAACTAACGTTACGGGCGGAAAGTTTCAAGTAAGCCAGTGGTGGGATGTATGACTAACAAGATAGCTGGTGTCATGTTCTCAATCGGTCATGTTTACCAACTTTAGATAACAGCAAACTAACGTTAGATAATTTCATTACAACCCCGTTAACTAACTCTTATCATCTGGCTAGTGAACAAGATATGTTGAATGAGTCTAATGAAAGTTGTTTAACGTAGCTAACGTTTGTTAGTTTTTTTTAGCTTACTTATCAACATAAGTAGGTAAGTGCTTCATGCCACCAGAACATCGTGTACTTTGATAATTAATAATTGGTGTTAACTAGCGACAACAATTGCTATATTCATTATGCACTATCTTGCGGGGTAGCCCTATAACTAGATGTGAAGCTATCAAACTAACGACGGGTAGCTCAGTTCATGCGTGTTATAGGAATAACAACTAAGCAGCAATCCGTTCAAGTTGGCTAGTTGCTAACAATAACTAGCAAAGAGTAGTCGAAAGAGCTCCAAGTTTTAAAATAAAAAATTCAATGAATGTGTTGAATAAATGATAAAGAATAAAATTGGTTTATCTGTTATGTTTACGATCTTAGTCTTTCGTTGATTGTTTTTCGTTTTCAAACTGTAACTTGCTAAAAATGTATAAAATGCAGGCTGTTGTGCGTAGTGCCGGAGGGTATGTGGTGGTAAAACAATTATTAATATAGGGAGAACGGTGTGGTGCAGGTGATGAATTAATACACGTGTCACAACATGAGAATAAGAACCGTTCGTTCGCTGGAGCTTGAAGATTCTCCCCTCGAAAAGCATGACACCTCGAGCCCTCTCAACGATTTAAAGAGAGATTTCGAGTCCATTAGCTAACAGGTTAGCTGCTATTCTGCTGTAAAACGCCTCAAGGAGCCCAAGTTTTAAAGAGCTGGTAATGGCTTGTTAATGTGTCAGTCGCCGATCAGCGTCTTTCGTTATTTTTGTTTTCAGTCTGCTCTACTGGCACAGAGTTATCAGATGCGTAAATACTAGGGCTGAACGATTTAGGGAAAATATCTAATTGCGATTTTTCTGACAGATATTGCGATTGCGATTTGATTTGCGATATATTTTTTAAGCTTCAGTTCAATATTCACTGTGTAATAGACTTAAAACATGTGATGGAGCATTACCACATGAGATACCATCAAAATATTAACTGCTCTATATTCTAATGCAAGGATGAGAACTTAAAGATATGAATTGCTTCCAACATGTATTTATTACATTTTTTTACATTGGCATAGGACGTAGAACAATCGAACAAAGAACAATTACAGGGCTTAAAGTAACAAAAATTTCTGAGCCTGAAATAGGACACACATAAAGTTAGCGTTACCACAACAGCTTTAATTCAAAATTGTAAAACAAAAAAATAAATTATTAATACAATTTTGTATTACAGTGCTCAAATTAAAAGTGCTTCCTTTTTTCTTAAATGCTATTAAAAATGAAAAGTGAAAAATGAAAACTTCAGTAAAAGTTGGTCGAGTAGCAAGATGCTGTGTTACAACTTTGTCCAAGTCATCATCATAGAATCGGACCAAGACATTGAGAATTTTGTCAATGTTGCGGTTTGTCGACTCGTAAACGTTAAGTGAAAACATCTGTTTTGATAGCTTGTGCGCTAAACATTGCCTAATGTGACAGGCAATGCCATGAGTGGATAGGTAGCTGGCCTGTGTATTTGACACGCTAAGTTTGGAGAGTGCAGTTCTGTCCTGTGAGAATGCACAGGTCAACTAGCGCTGGCGCTATCCTGAAAGACAGGTAATGTTCCGCTAGAAATGTACAAACGCGGACTTTATGATTGCACATGCGGTCTTGGATGGACGAAGCGGCAGCAGCTACAGTGGCCACAGCTCCCGGCAACGTTGACGAAGAGCTCAAACAGATGCTTTGTGTGAGGGTTCTGTATCATGCCGAGACAATGCCTTTTGCCGCTTGTCCCATACTGTTTTTTTTTTTTTTTTTGGAACACACAGTGCAAAAGCAGTTCCCGGTCTCGTTTAATTAAGCCGAACGTAAAATAAGCCGAACGTTTGTCCGTCATTACCGTTTATATATAACCGAGCCTATCGCCATTTATTTTTCACCTCCCGTTCTATTGTGCTTGTGTCTGCGCCAACCTTCACAAGTTTCGCTTCTGTGCTCCATCTATTTCAATGCATGCTAGCCTATTGTGCAGTAATCAACTGATAGAGTCCCCGCAAATACTTCCTGGCACCGCCTCACAGAAGGTTGAAACTAGTTGCCGATTGGATAAGAACAGTGCTCTCGTGCCAGTACGTCGTCTAAACAGGCTTGGTTAAAATTCATCCGAAAAAACACCACGTCAGTGAGAGTTTTTAATAGAATTGCGTTCCGGTCTGGTATACGCTAGTAATAATTCACTGCCTGATCTAAAATCGCTGCACGCCGGATTTCCCTTGTCTAGTCAGGTTGCTCAAGTTAACTTAGGGTAGGGCTCGAACAGTTATGCTTACACTCAGTGGTATGGGAGTGTTGTTTGCTTGGTCCGACGCTGTTGCTCATTCAACTTGAATGATACACTTGTGTTGTATTGTGCTGTAGGTTGCTCTGGTTAACAGTGTCTGCTAAATGAATGTAATGTAATGTGTCTTCTCAGGAAAATATGTTTTCGCTACTTTTCCTTTTGAGGTATTTCCCCAAGAAGTGTATGTGAATATTATCATTTAAAAATAACTTATAGACTCAGGTGGTTCAGTCATTTGCAGCTGTGAGGTTGTGGATGTGATCGTGTACATGTCTTGTGTTTTGCAAGTAAGACCATGGGCACTAAAAACAGGAAAAATTCTGGAACCTCAGCAAGGTAGACGGGAAGAGGTCAGTCAGACGCCAGAGTCACCAGACTCTGTTCCCTGAGGAGTTTGGCACTGGCTGACTGGGCTAGTAGATTGAAATTTCTAACCCATCTGAAATGCTACAGGTCAAGAGTCCTTATCCTGTACAATGGCAAAAAGCCAAACATTGGAAATGAATAAAAAATGAAGTATTTGTTTAAGACTTGTATTTGTTTCTTATATTTAGTATTTGTTCAAAACATAGAAGCTAAATATGAAGCAACACCGTATGTAGGAGTTTTGTATAGTTTTGTGTGCTTATTTCAGCATTAATAATGCAGCTCGTTGGAATTTATGGTGTTGTTTAAGCAGACTTGTTCAGCATACATTTGATGACGCTTTGTGCTGTGTAGCAATGCTAAGGGAAAATGCAAGACCAGGTCTGGCTTTGTTCTTTTGGTGACTGAATTTGTAAATTACACCTTGGCTTGCTGGCTCGTAAAATTCTGGGAACAGTGCATTGCAGGAACAGATGTGGAATTGAATCAGACCACAAACACTAAGCTAGTGCTCTCAGAAATAACAAAAATATGTTAGCACAACAATGATGAACCTAAGCAGTAGCCTATTGCGAAATAGTGTGCTGTTAGTCTAGCTGGGCAGTAAGTGATGAGTCCCACCCATGAGTCCCTTGACACGAAGGTGGGACAGAGGCACTGTTTTTTGGAAAGTCTGAATGTGTTAAACTAACCTTACCATATATTGCCTATATAGTTTAGTGTGTGTGCATCATAGAATATGTTTTGAGAATTGATTTAAGACGGGCCTGTGTGATCTCCCTCCTGGTGGCCATAGGACCTGTTAATTTGTTAGCAGAGCTAGAACCACATCATTGTTTCCCACCTCATGCATTTACTGTATATGCTGTGCACAGGAGGGTCTTTGCGAGGTTCCATGTCACACTGTGAAATCCACACATTTTTACTTGAGTTTGTTTTGTTAACAAAGCTGACTAAAACCTCACCTGCAGTTGACAGTCTCTGCCCGTAAGTGCTTGCTTTGGGAGGGCATGTTTTTCCTCCTTATCTGTGGGTGGACAATATCATGTCCAGACAGGCTTAACTGATGACAGACAGGGAAGCCATGTGTCACTCCCCCAGTGCATGGTCGCCATATTCCTGCACCCTGAGATGTTGTATTTGCGGGCAGGGTGTCCTGGCAAGATGGCAGACAGTGAGCGTGCTTGAAGTTGCCTGCCATGTTTGGCTGTGCAGGTGGGCTCTCTCGGGTGGAGGAGCGTCCGAGGGCCCTAATGCTGCATGGATGAAGACATGTCCTCCAATTTAGAGCTCACCTCCGGTAGCTGCTTGCACGGCAACATGTAATTCAAAACAGGAGCCATAAATGCATGTGTTTGTATGTCAGCATCTCTGTGCAAGCCCTGAAAATTTGCAGTGGACCCGCCCCCCCTCAGGTTTTGGTTGCAGTTCACTGTGGGTGCCCCTCATTTTGGAGAAGAGTGTGCTGGAAGTGTTTAAGTTGCATGCAAGCTCAAATGGTGCACAGGTTATTCTGCTCCCTGTTGAGTTTAGGGGTTGGTTTCCACTTGCCATTCAGGCTGACCAGCACTCTGCAAGGGTTGGGAGGGTTGCGTTGGAAGAGAGAGTGAAAGAATATCAGAGTATGACAGTGCTTGTCACCAATCAGCAGTTGTGGCAGTCAGCCATCAGCCAGTCAGCCAGTGTGCTGGACAGTAGTAATGCAAAAGCCAGGAGCTCTCATTTTACTCGCTGGCAAATGCCATGAGAGACTGTAGTAACCACCTGCATGTGTGCGAGTTGTACCAGTTCTTAAGTGTAACAGGGTTTGGAATTTGGTTTTGCATTTGAATTCTCTTCCAGAATGGTGAGGCACTGACATCCACTGACTGCTGACCCCCAATACAGGAGTGGGAGAGGGTCTCAAAGTAAGTGTTCTCTTTGTCTTGTATTGTTTTCTATTGACCACTGTGCAGGATTTCCAGCTGCCCCTGTCGAAAGTGTTGGGAGGTCTCAGGGAAGCACCAGGTCAGAGAGAAGCAGCTGCAGGCTGGTTCTTTGGTGGCTCAGCTTACCAGGGAGACCAGGTGGTTGGAGGCTGGGGCCCAGCAGTGGGGCAGAGGAATTGGATGGCCATCTCTAAGAGCTCATCCTTCCCAACCATGGTCTTGAGGGCACTCCATGCATTTCCACTCCTGCTGAACTCTCTGATAATTAGGTTTAATTGAGCTGTTAATTGAATACTCACTCAATTAGTGTTCCTGTTTTGCTACAGGTATGAAGGGTATTTTGTTGTAACAGAAGGACACCAGTAAAGATGCTTCTCTAAGTTCTCTCCATTCTTTTCAGCCTGTTAAATTATTTTATGTATTTAAGAGATTTTGTTTGAGTAATTATTTTAGCAGTGGGGTCTAGAAATAACTGTGAGAACCATCAATTAGAGCTTGAGTGAACTGCCTCATTTGTGTAAGGGACAAATACTAGCAGAAATATTCTGAGTAAACAATGTAATACACAACACATGTCCAACAGCCTATTTCATCCAGCATGTATGAACAGAAGATTAAAAGTAGAAGTATCAAATAACGGCTCAATCAAATGTAATTGATTGAACATTAACCTAGAACTGGTCCCAGACCCAGAATAGGCAAACAGGTTTTATGTTGATTCTTAAGAATGACCTTCAGGTGTTATCAGTTAGGTGGTGGAGGACAGACGTTGGACCTCACCATTCCTGAAAGAGACTTTTGGTCAGTTATCTTCACCCATCTTATCTGTGTAAAGTTTTACATTTACTAAATGATAGTAAACTAGGCTGTATGAACTGTGGGATGACCAACTGCAAAGTCAGTCTTGTTGTCATTGTTATTTTGAAGCAGTTTTTGTGATAGTGGAGAACTGTCTGGAAGCATCTGGCTGCAGATGAATGTTTTGTCATTAAGTTGCAACTTGTTGTTTTTCCTTTGAAGGTCCAAAGAATGACACTCATCTGCACAAGGCTTGAGTGAGAAATTTCTGTGACCTCGTTCGTAAGACTGGTTGATGCAGACGGACCCACCTTAAGCACATACCCTCAGATAAGCGAACAACCCTCTGTCTTCTTTGATAACACCAAGAAGCAAAAGTGTGCGTGGGGTGGGATATCACAGAGGGGGAAGAGTCCTGCCCATCGCAGGTTAGCTGGCTAACTCTACAGGCTCTAGAGGATAGAGGATCCTGGACTCTTTATGATCCAATGCAAAACTAAGGCTGAGCTGGAGGGCTATCTCCGCCATGAATGAGGGACTACCCAATTGCCTACCCCTGGAGAGAGGGGGAGGAGACACTCAGACTGGCACCCAGGACGCTGGAGGTGGGGCTACTGAGACAGAGGCACAGGAGAGGCCTGGAAGTGACGAACAAGTGACTGGGGGAGAAACGTTGCAAACGCAACAGACGGTGGATGGCATTTTCAACAGGACGCCGACCACGTCCCCCCTGCTGGAGAGGCCAGAGAGCCAGGAGAAAAGCGGCAGCCCTGCGATCAGCTCCTGCGAGGGAGCAGGAGGTTTGAGGGCAGAGCCTGGGGAGGCAGGTGGTGATGAGCCCCCTGTAGACTGGCTGGAACCTCTAGAGGAGGATTATGATGATGAAGATGATGAAGAGGAGGACAGGCATAGCTGGGAGCTGGACCTGCTGCCCACAGAGCACCTGTTGAATGGCCATAGGGAGGTAGAGGTGGAGAGCCTGGCAGGAGAGAGTGAGAGGAGTGGGAGTGTGGCTGGGAGCGAGAGAAATGACAGGAAGAAGCGCAGCAGTGGTGGTGGCCAGTACGTCACTGTCCTGATCTTACTCAACACTAACACTGTAGGACACTAAACATGCTTCATTTAAAATCTGAAATATTTTGTGTTCATTTGATGTAATGATTGCTGTGTGTTATAATTACCTGATAAACTGTAGAGTGAACAAACAGAACAATAAATCAATGAGGCTGAAAGAGGTATGTGTGCGTGTGTGCATGTGCGTGTGCATGTGCATGTGTGCGTGCGCATGCCATGTGTTTCTCAGGGCTGCACCCAGACGCAGGAGGCGCCAGGCTGTGGTGGATGAGGAGTGGGAAGAGTGGCCCATCCTTGGACAGGGCTGGAAACGGAAAGAGGTGTTCCGCCGTTCAGGGTTCAGTGTGGGAAAGACTGACACCTACTACATGAGGTATAGACACACAGTACCGACACCTACTACATGAGGCACAGACACACAATATTGACATCTACTACATGAGGTGCAGAGACGCAGTACTGAGACCTGCTACATAAGGTACAGACACAGTATTGACATCTACTACATGAGCTACAGGACCCAGTACAGACACATTCTACACAAGGTGCAGACACATAGTACTGGCACCTACTACATGGTACAGACACATAGTATTGACACAAAGTACAGACATGTACTACATGAGGAGCAGACACACAGTACTAACACACATTAGATGTGCTACTGACAGAGGACAGAGACAGTACTGACACCCACAACATGAGGTACAGACACAGTACAGGCACACAGTATTGACCCCTACTGCTTGAGATATAGAAACACAGTACTGACACCTACTACATGAGGTACAGACACACAGTACAGATACCTACTACATGAGTTACAGATGCAGTAGAGAGACACAGACAAAGTAGACTGCACACAAGTCAGTCTGTGCATTCTGTTGTGGAGAGTACTACTTTTTGTAGAAGGTCAACACAAGGTCAGTTTAGTCAGAGGACTAAGAAATAAATACAGTTCTGTTATGTTATGCATCAGAAGCTATTGAAACCTTATAGAAGGTCTTTGGGGATGTCTGATTCTGGTCTCTGGGAAAGAATTATAATCTTGCATCTTTAAAAAAATTGCCTTGGATCAAATCATACTGTATTGTATAGGTATACATTTTGGCATTTGAGTCCAGGTAGTGCTTTGCCTATGTGAGTGTCCCATATGAGCTGAAGACGAGCTCTGTAGAACCCTCTCAGACATAAATGCCCTCTCTCTGACAGTCCTGGTGGGGATCGTTTGAGGAGTAAGATTGAGCTTGCCAAACACCTGGCAGGCATTATCGATGTGTCCACTTTTGACTTCAAGTCTGGGATGTTCCTGGATGAGAACACCTACAGAAGGATGAGGAGGACTAGAAAGGTAAACACAGCTGAACTGGGTAGCTTTTCGCACAGAGTCCCTAGATGTGCTCCTTGTCATTTCTGCAATACCACTGGCAATGTAAGTAGTTACTTTGGAGAAATTTTGTGAACCTGTTAAGAAGGGTTTCTTTTTTTGTTGGGGGAGACTGGAAATTGATTTTGCAGTTGTGTTCCTGAGATAACACTGTTTGTTTTTCCCAGCTTTGGTGTGTTTCCTGGTTTAGGTAGTTGAGTCCTTCAACAGGAACAGTATTGTAGATGAGTGGAATATGGTAGATTTTGCCCGTCTTACCCCCTCCTTTGTTCTTTCCTGCTCTGCCGGCTGTCTCTCTTTTCCAACTGGTGCAGTACCGGAGGAAGGAGCATTCTGTCTCCACAGACGGCATTGTTCCTGTTGAACAGACAGTGGAGCCAGCCTCCACCCCTGACTCTCTACACAGTGCACCCCAGAGGCAGCCCCCTGGCACGCCACGGTCTGGAGCCCCCCAGCAGAGCAGCAACACGTCCTCCCCATGCCCCCTCAGCACACCCTCTCACCCAGCCTCCCCGGGCGAGGTTGGCACGCCCCCCCACCAGCCTGGGCACATCTCCTCCCACAGCCCCAGGAGCTGGCCCCCCTCAGGGCTCAATGCTGCTGTTGCCTCCCCCAGCAGGGACACCCAAGCCCTGCCTCAGTCATCTGATCCCCCACAAGCCCCTGTTGGCCTCGCCTCGGTGCACGAGGGGGATGCCTCGAAGCCTAGCCAGGCGTCCCGACAGCAGCCCTGCAGCAGGCTCTCCCCAAGCCCAGTGCCCAAGTGCGTATCAGCTCGCCGGATAGCCGCTGGGGTGACCACTCCACTGTGCTGACGTGTTGTGTGTGCCTGTCTCTGTTCCAGTGGATGCTCTGGCTGTGGGAGGCCCTATGCAGGCGTGGAGCTCCGCAGGCCCAGCCACGCCTTCCTCTGCCCTGACTGCAAACGTACGTCCCAAGTGAGAGAGCCCCACAGCCGAGATGAGCATAATGTAAAATTCTTACCTTTAACAGGGTGACTGACAGAGACAGTTGGTTGCCACCAGCCAAATGGACTGCTGTTGTCATTATGCTATCTAATCATCCTTAAGTGTCATCTGCTTTATTCTGCTGGAGTGTACCTGATGAAATGAAATTTGATTTTTAAGAATCACCTGTGGAGCTTTAAAGCCTGCTCTGCTCCTGCCACCCGTCTGATCATAGCAACAGCTGCACTAAACCACACTCAAACACAGTAACTGGCCTTCACTTTAAGGCACCTCAAGATTCTACGGCAGATAATTTCATTAAGTGATCAGTGGACTAACTAAAGAGTGGGGTCAACAACTCTGGCAAAAAATATTCTAATCAATTTACACACACACAGTTACATGTGTTAATGGTTAGCGTTTTGGCACCGCATGGTTAACGGTTTCTATAACGACTGGAACAGGATATGCATTTTATAGTTTTTCTCTCTTTTAGCAGAAAAGAAAGGAGACAGTAATCAAAACATCATCTTCAGAAAGGTAAGCAGCAGGAGGACTTCTGCAGGCTTCTGTTAGGGATGGAGCTCTTTTAAGAAGGGCAGGTGCAGGATTTACTGAGATTGGTCCCCAAAGCAGAGAAGTGATTGTCACATGTGCTTGTTGAATCACATAGAAAATACTACAGTGATACTTTAATGAGCCGCTGTGCAGGATGGCAGGATGGCATGTGCTGATGCCAGCTTTATAGGGTGAGCATTGTCCTGCGCCTTTACATGTTAGGGCCTGGTAAAGGTGCATGACAGAGGGGTAGCTGCTTCATGTGGATAGCCTTGTGAGTGTGTGCCAGTGCCATATGAGTGTGCATCACTGTGTTTGTTGCAGCGGTTACCCTGCACTCAGTGTGAGTGACTTGGTCACTGTGTGTTTGTTGCAGTGGTTACCCTGTGGTCGGTGCCGGGCCTGCCTGGTCACAGAGGACTGTGGAATGTGTGCCAGCTGTCGGAGTGGCCTGGTGAACCGCGACTCCTGCAAACCCATTCGCTGCCGGAGACGGAAGTGTGTGTGCCCCATCCGAAAGGTAGCGGGGACACACCCAGGCCTTTAAAGCCAAAGGCCTTTATAGTTCAACTCTGACCACTATAGTGGAGTGGTTCAGAATGTTTGCCTCTCTTTCAAAGAAACAAGCAAGATAAAGCTCTCAAGATTCATCTGTTGCCTTCTTTACACACTCTGGTACAGTATTAATGGATCAGTATGGTAATGATGTTGTATGGCATAGTAGCAGGTGATGTGGAAACTCCAAAGAGTAGTGTGATTATGTAAAAAAAGAACATACATTAAAAAAAAAAACAAACCTACATCTGAACTTTTGTGATTTTTTTTTCCTTTCAGAAAACGGCCAAGAAAGGAACAGAGAAGACGGGGAAAACAGTCATGAGAGTGGAGGTGAGAAGTGACCTGTGCTGTTTGTGTGACGGATTGGTCACTTGCAGAGCAGCAGGAACACACCCCTGCCACTTTAAAATAACACATGCTTGTTTGTGTGCATGTGTGTGTGTTTTTGTCAGAACTCAGAGGGGCAGTTGCAGGATGGCGATGTGATTTCTGCAATGAATAAAGTAAGGGTGAGCTTTTCTCAGCACGGCCGTTAATGGACCTGATGAAGATGTAAGGTTACAGAAGCATAGTTTTAAAGTTTCTTTGTCTTGCTCTTCACAGCAGTATGCCACCCCCAAGCACAGTGATTTCCATGAGTTCACCATGCATCTGCATGGGAGCGGTGATGATGATCATAACGACGACAATGATGAAGATGACTGTGACTATGACGACGACGATGATTTGGAGGTGGGTCTAAAGACAGCACTGGTGCTTTTGTCCGACAGAACACTGAACAGTGTCATCTAAAGCACTTTGTGCTCAGAGTGTCCAAACAAAGTGCCACCATCCAGATACGGTGTCCCTAAAGCCAGACCCACTGTTGTGTGTAAGTTACTCTCTTCCTCTTCCTCCCTCTTCCAATCGTTTTCTGTCAGTGCGAGGCAAAGAGGCGCAGCCGGCGTGCATGCGGGAGGTGTAACGGTTGCCTCCACACCACCGACTGTGGTTCGTGTGACTTCTGTGTGGACAATCCAAAATTTGGAGGCAGCAACAAGAAGAGGCAGAAATGCCGCCTGAGGCAGTGCCAGAGGCAAGCCATGGTGAGCGATACAGTAGGGGAATGAGGAAGTGCCAGAGACAGACCATTGTTAGACATACAGCAGGGGAACGAGGCAGTGCCAGAGACAGGCCATGGTGAGAGATCCTGCAGATTCAGCCTCTAGTTAAGAATTGCTACCAGATAAGTTCAAGTGTTCTCTCACTTCTTGCACAGGTGTGGTAATATGGTCCATTATGCAAAATTTTATACATGAATACAATTTCAAGGAAAAGAGCATACGTAGACACACATACAGTATTCATACCCCTGACTAAATAGGGACAAAAACATAGGATTTGCTGTAAAGATTGTTAAAATTGTTAACATGAGAAGGTACCTTAATCTTGATAACATGACAGGGAGGGACCTCAAATAAGGAATTGTTCACAAAATAAGGAATTTAATGAGGGATATGAATAAGCAGTGTATGTAATGTAACGTGTGTGTGTTTAACAGAGACACTTGCTGCCTCTCCACCTGGGTCGTCATGAGGGCTGGGTTGGCGTGGGCCGGCCGAGGCCACACTACCGGTACAGTGGACGCAGGGCCGCCCCAAATGAAAGCCTGGGGGATTACTGCCAGCTCTCTGAGGATGAGGATGAGGAATGGGGTTCAGTAAGGCCAGGTGGTTTTGGGCTGGAGGAGGAAGCAGACACAGACAGCCTTGCCTGGATGTCACAGGTATGTGGCACATACAGTGGATATAAAAATTCTACACACCCTTATGAAATTGCAGGTTTTTGAAATGTAAAGACAGAAATAACAACAATGTAAATGTCCACCTGTAATGTGATCTTCCATCAAACAAAAATCCAGAGAAAAAAACAAATAGTTAATTATTAGGAACATTTTTAAAAACTACAACACCCTGATTGCATAAGTCTGTACACCCTTTCATAATGGGCGCACACCTACCATCGATGAAAGAGATTCTGATTAAACCCAGATTAAAGTCAGCTGTTGCTGTAGGATTTGCTTGAATGTTTGGGGTTGCATCCTACTGAGAGAGCCAAAGAGTTGTCAAAAAACTGTGAGAGCCACAGGAGAGGGATATAAAAGAATATCGAAGGCAATGGATGTACCATGGAGCACTGTCAAAACCATCATCAATAAGTGGAGAAAATGTGGCACCACAGAGACACTGCAAAGATCAGGATGACCCTCCAAAGTTGATGAGAGGAGGCTCAGGGAAGCTACCAAGAGGTCAATGGCAACACTGAAGGAGTTACAGGAATTTCTGGCAGGCACCAGTCACTCTCTGCATGTGACCACCATCTCTCGTATTCTGCACGTCTGGGCTATGGGGTAGGGTGGCAAGACAGAAACCCTTTCTTACAAAAAGGAACATCCAGGCCTGTCTAAATTATGCCAAAAGATTCATTCAGTCCCCCAAACCACGTGGGAAAATGTGCTATGGTCTGACGAGACAAAGGTTGAACTTTTCGGCTTAAATTGTAAAAGATATGTTTGGCACAAAGCCAGTAAAGCTCATCATCCAAGGAACACCATACCAACTTTGAAGCATGGTGGTGGTAGCATCACACATTGGGGCTGCTTCTCTTCAGCTGGGGCAGGGGCTCTTTTCAAGATAGATGGGATAATGAATAGCTCCAAATACAGATATTTTGGCACAAAACCTGCTGTCAGAAAGCTGAAGATGAAGAGGAATTTCACATTCCAACATGACAATGACCCAAAGCGCACATCCAAGTCGACCAAGGCATGGCTTCAGAAAAGGAAAATCAAAGTCTTGAAATGGCCCAGTCATAGCCTAGACCTCAATCCCATCGAAAACCTGTGGAATGACCTAAAGAGAGCTGTACACAGCTGATCCCCTCGCAATTTGAAGGAACCTGAACTTTTTTGCAAAGAAGAGTGGGATAAAATTCCAAAGTCTAGATATGCAAAGTTAATAGAGATTTATTCACAAAGACTTACTGCTGTAATAAATGCAAAGGTCCTTCCACAAAGTATTAATTGGGTGGGGTGTGCAGACTTATGCAATCAGGGTGCTGTAGTTTTTTTTTTTAAATGTCCCTAATAATTAACTATTTGTTTTTTCTCTGGATTTTTGTTTGTTGGAAGATCACATTACAGATGGAAAAAGTCTGACATTAAGTAAGTAAAATTTATTTGTATAGCGCTTTTCACAGACATAAGTCACAAAGTACTTTACAAGAGCATTATACAACATAAAAGAGAGAAAAATATAGAAGATGAAGTGACCACCCGAGCCTCATGTTTAAAAAGAACAAAACTAGAAACTAAAAAACAATACATAATAAAAATGCACAATAAATACATAAAATGCAGACCTGGTGCATGCAGATTACCCAAACGCCTGTCTAAACAGATGTGTCTTTAGCTGCCTTTTAAAAGAATCCACAGAATCAGCAGACCTTAAGGGTGTGGGCAGAGCATTCCACAGTTTAGGTGCAACGTCCTCAAAAGCTTGACCGCCACGGGTCTTTAGGCGGGTGTGTGGTCCAGACAGTAAATTTTCTTAAGTGGAAAAAACAAGATCTGGTCAGCTGCTTAACATGGATGTGGTACGACGAGGACTGATCAAATATAACCCCTAAATTACGCAAGTTGGAGTGGGCGGCAGAGGAAAGAAGCCCAATACTTTGCTTGATCATGGGGACAACCTCTTCTGGAGCAACAATCAGAACCTCCATCTTATCAGCATTGAGCTGGAAGAAATTTTCCGCCGTCCAGTCCCTAATAGCGTTAAGACAGTCTAGGAGCCTAGATAACATATAAGCCTCACTAGGTTTGAATGAAAAGTAGAGTTGGATATCATCTGCAAATAAATGATATGCAATATTAAATCTATTTATAATCTGTCCCAAGGGCAGCAAATATTAAGAGAATAACAGGAGCACCAGAACCGAGCCCTGCGGGACACCACAAGACAGTGGAGAGGAATCAGACCCAAAATTTATATTGTTATTTCTGTCTTTACATTTCAAAAACCTGCAATTTCATAATGGTGTGTAGACTTTTTATATCCACTGTGTCTGTACAGTGGATATAACATGGTTTTTAACCTTTTTGCAGTAAACACCTGAATGGGCTCTGTCTTTCTCCATCTCCATGTAGAGAGATGTCTATCCAAGTAGTGGCAAGTTGGACAAGGAAGTGTACATCAGCAACTATGAAGTCGCAATTCAGGTAAGAACAACCTGGAGCAGCTCATAGAAATGGGACATTATGGGTATTGTTCAGCCATCCATATTCTTTACTGCCTGGTAGTGAGATGCTCATCATCCTCTGATCCTCTCCTGTTTCCTTGGCAGAACTGTTTCAGATCAGACAGCAAGAGAATGGACATTTGGAGAAAAGACAGGTCCCCTGCCAGAGTTTTTGAACCCAGCCAGCACCTCCTTCCTCTTACTGTGAGTGCCAACCTCCACTACCTCCTCCAACCTCTTCTGCCTCCTTTCTCTCTGAATTAATTGTTGTTTTGTTTGTAAATGTAACTGAAAAATAAGCACCCACATACAGAAACACACACACACACTCACTCACTCACTCACATACACATATAGTTACTGTGTTTATGCTTCCTGCCCATTGTCTTTCATGCTGTGGCACTTGGATACGTACTGTGCTGCTAAAGGTGTAGTGTTTCCCTTTCTCAAAACGATCTAAATTCTCTTCATCCTTCCATTGCTTAAATATGGGGAGACGTAATTCAAAATATTTAAAGTATTGGTCTCTAATTTTTTGCAAGTTATTACACTTTATCCTGTCCTGTATTTCTGTTTCTACCTCATCTGATGCACAGTAACCACGTAGCCTTTCTTTTTTGTTAGCCATGACTGTGTCTACCTACCACTTTACTCCATCCTGTCTAACGCTGGGCTCCCTTTTCTCTAATTCACTTTTGTGTTTTCAGTTTTCTGTTTTTAATTCCCCCTGGATATTTCCACAGTGAAAGCTCTGGCAGTGTGATGATGTAAGTCACTGACAGGCTGGTGGCTTTGTTGCGTTCCCAGGACCCAGATGCCCCAGGACTGCCAGTGGGACAGGGGACTTTGCCAGTGTCCTTCAGTAAAACAGGAGAGAGGGGGGGCCTAAAAGAGCAGGCTGGGGTGGACTTGGATGAGGATGTGGCGATTGTGGAGGTGGACACAGAAAAGTTGGACATGCAGGAAACCACACCTATGGTAAGTGGGTGGGTTGGAGTGCCATTCTCCTCAGCACCTAGCAACAAGCAATACAATGACCTTCAATTAGTCCTCCCGAAGCACTGTCAGTTCCTCAACGTGTTTGTGTGCATCTGTATGGTGTATGGCGTGCATGCATGCATTGTATGTGCGTGTGTGTGTGCAGATAACGCAGATCTTCAGCTTGGCGGACAGCGCACAAACCTTCCCTCCAAGTGCGGAGCTGCAGCGGCTGCTGGACTCGCTGCGCAGGATGGTGCTGCCGGCGCACTGGGTGGGGCTGCTGGCTGACGGGCCCTGCCTGCAGGTGGTACAGTGCTCCAAGCTGTCCACCATGGCCGACACCATGTTGCACATCTACCCGGACCTGGGCTACCAACTCAGCGTGCAGGGCCAGCCCCTGCTGTCCACGCACCCACTCTACCAGGCCCACCCCCCACGCCTGCTCTCTGTGCCCCACGTGGTGGCGCTGCTGCTGGACCTGGAGAGGCACGCTGTGTGCCGGGGCCTTCCTGAGCCCTCCCCCACATCCCAGGACCACTGGCAGCCTGTCCACCCTAAGCGGGCCGCCACATGCCACTTCCTGGTGCTAAAGGCGGTGGAGCGTTGCCACAGTTGCCGTGTGGCCCCACCCATGCTGTGAGATGGACACTCTGGTGCTGGGCGGGGCTTAGCCTGCAGCGGTGCTCCGTCTCACAGAGTGGTCACCAAGAACCAGGTGTTTTCCGCTGAAGACCAACAAAGCCAGCAAGACCTGAGGTGAACTTGCAGTCAACCTGTGGCTCAAGAGGATAGGAATGGCCAGCCACCTGCTGTTAGGTTCACTTTGACCTGGGATGTTGATCACTGGGACAATCCTGAGTATACTCTCTTGAAATTTGTTGGCCCTCAGGCCACCAGATTGACTTGTTCCTGTGTGCTATGTTCTCCCCTGGTAAAGGTAACTGAAGATGTGCTGCATCATAACCATTAGCACCTTTTACAGACCAGCATCATTCTGTTAGCGCCTTTCGCAGAGCAGTGTCATTCCAGGAAAGGAAAACCCCCCAGGAACCTTGTCGAATCACGTGGAATATGATACTGCAGGAGATACTCAAAATTGGCAGAATGTTAATGAGAAGGTCCCTTAGAATTCATTTGGTTAATGTGAATAAATGGCTAAATTCCTATAAGAAAAGAAAGATGTCCACAAGATTGCTCTATCAGCTATTTGGAATGTGTCTTTCTGATCAATTGCCCTCCATTCAAATATTAAACCAAATGCTTAACGAAAGTGAAGACAAACTCTACAGGCATTCATGGCTTAATTATGCCTACACAGAATTTTTGTTATACAGATTTGATGTTTTTCTTTATCTTTTGGGTTCTACCATTAGCCGTTATTAAGCAGTCATGTGCTGGACAGGCATTTATACTAACATCATATTATCATTACCGCCTTCATTCTCCACCTAAATGGGAAAGTGTTGCTCCCCTGACATTAGAGCACTGATGCTAGCTCCCATGGCCACATCAGAGTGCTAATGGTAGCTCCCATGGCTGTGCAGCATGTTTTCAGTGCAGACACATTTTTGTGAGGGGCATGAGGGTTTAAGACACATTGACAGGAGCAGAATTTCTGGAACACTAGTCTTCAGACTGTGTAAGCAATGTAAAGAAGCACAGACAAGATCTGTAATTTGTATTAAAAACATTTGGAACAGCAAGACATCCCTGGTCAGGGGATGATTTTGGTTTTGGTTTTGTTTTTCTTTATCATATGCGAGTTCATCTTTCTGAAATGTGTCCAGGAATTATTCCTCCTTCTCCTCTTCCATGAGCATGGCATATTTCAAATGTTGTTCATAATTATATTTGTATGTTTAATTTGAATGGATCAAAAGAGATTACATTTGTGAACTATGGAAAAGAGCCTCAATTTCAGTTAGGTGTAAATGAAGATATTTTTTCATAATACAGACTGAGGCAAACGGATTACTCTGAAGGTTTTGTTTTTTTTCTTTTACCTTAAAAAATTCAGAGATTCAGATGTTTCCAATATGGTGTTAATAAAAAATGTTGCATCTCACTTGATCATATGTGAGTGTGACAGTGTTGCTATGGTGACTGCTGGTCAGTAGTTGAGTGAATGATAGCTACACCTTCACATGGATGTCATATTCACATGACAAACAGCTGTGCACAGACAGTCTCATTGTGCCCTCATTTTTCAAGCAATCGTCCAATGATCACATTTGCTGCATGTGCCTTAAAAAGATGTCTGTGCAGCAGAGTGAGCTCGTTACCCACTCAGTGCTCCCCAAAACACTGATTAACAACAATGAGGACAGCATTTCCATCCTAAATACTCATATACTCACTATAAAGGACAGCATTTCTATCCTAATTGCTCATTTAGGGACAATTTGGAATTATTCCTTGAACAAAATGGTATCTTAAATGATAGCCAGCATGGTTTTCGCAGAGGGAGGTCATGCTTAACAAACCTCCTGGACTTTTTTGAGGAAGCTACAGTGTGTTGAGACTCAAACCAAGCTTTTGATATTATCTATTTGGACTTTGAGAAGGCATTTGACGAAGTACCGCATGAGAGGCTCATAGTGAAAATGAAATCTGCAGAAATTACAGGAACTATCACTGAGTGGGTTCGAAGTTGGTTGTCTAATAGAAAGCAGACTGTAACTGTGAGAGGTATTGTATCAGAGCAGGGTCCTGTACGAAGTGGAGTCCCGCAGGGATTGGTGTCGGGGCCTTTGCTATTCCTTATATACATAAATGATCTTGATGCACAGGTTAGTAGTAAAATAGTAAAATTTGCAGATGATACAAAACTAGGGGGTCTAGCCAACAGTACAGAATCGGCTAAGGTAATACAGGAAGACTTAAACAGCATCCAAAAGTGGGTAGATACCTGGCAGATGACATTCAATTTAGCTAAATGTAAAGTCTTGCATGTGGGAAATAAGAACCTTAGACAAGACTACTTCATGGGGGGGGACTAGAATGTGCTCAATTTGAAAAAGACTTGAGAGTAATGGTTGACCCAAGCTTAACAGGATCTAGGCAGTGTGCTGCAGCAGGAAAAAGGCCAACAGGATTTTGGGATATATAGCAAAAAGTATTGATTATAAATGTAAAGAAGTTATATTGAAATTCTACAATGCTTTAGTCAGACCTCACTTGGAATATTGTGTACAGTTCTGGGCACCACACTATAAGAAAGATATTGAGGCTCTTGAAAAAGTTCAAAGAAGGGCAACTAAATTAGTTCCTGGCATGAAAAATAAAAGCTACAAGGAAAGACTCAAGTTACTTAACCTATTTAGACTTAGCAAGAGGAGACTTAGGGGTGATCTAATAGAGGTTTTTAAATTTATAAATGGACTCAATAAGGTTGACTATAATAGATATTTTAGGGTGAGTTCAGTCTGTAGAACAAGGGGACATAAATGGAAACTAGTGAAGAGTAAGTTCCGCACTGATATAAGGAAATACTATTTTACACGAAGAGTTATCAATACATGGAATAGGTTGCCAGGTCATGTAGTTGAAGCAGAGTCCCTTGCTGTGTTCAAGTCCAGACTTGATGCAGTTTTGGACTCTCTTTAATTGTAATGGTGAGCTTAGTTGGGCCAAATGGCCTGTTCTCATCATAATATGTTCTTATGTTCTTATTTACTCTCTACAGAGGACAGCATTTCTGTCCTAAATGGATTTTATCAGAATTGGATTAATAAATTAGTCTTAATGAGAAAATTAACATTCTTCCTCCAAAGGAAATTTGTGTTAAACTTCTTAAGCTGCAGGATAGTACTGTAATTACAGAATTGCAACCAAATGGCTTGCCTTCAGAGTTTGTGTAGTGGGTCTTTTATGGGACTACAGCATATGTACATATCATTACAAATGGTGGGAAAATAAATCACCCTCCTGTTTTATATCACATTATTGGTACAAAATATGACTTGGTGGGCCATATGTATCAATCTTTGTGTACAGCTTGCCGTAAGACCATGTGTATGCACAATCCCATGATTTGTGTACAGAGGTTTTTCGTCAGTTATCAAACAGCACGTACGCCTAATTATTTTCATAAATCTGATCGTACATCAAATTAGCGTGAGATAATGTGCACATGAACGCGCTTAACGTCCACTCCCACAATTGTTCATATATGGACCGAGACACGCCTTTAATTAGTCGAATTAGCATATAAAGATCCCAGGTAAATCTGAGTGAAATGCAGAGATTGATGTTGAGGATCAATGGCAGGACGTAAGAAAAATTATTTGGACACAGAGATAGATCCAGGCCATTGCGCAAGTGACATAGTGGCGTCGCAAATAATTTGGACATTGATCGAATGAAAGTGTTTTCGATTTACAAAAACAACTTCATCCTCTCTTGGTGCCCGTATTGCAATGTGAGTGCAGTCGATTGCGCCGATTAGGCCTACATTAGGAAAACCAGACATCGCTGCAAATTGCATTTTGATATTAGCCTGTTCCTCCGCAGTGTAAGGAAACTTTATATACCTTGGAGTCATCTGGGTGATCCCTTCCCATACTATGGGCATGATACGGCTCAGAGAGGATTGTGATATTCCCGACCTGTCCGCAAACTCTCTTTGAAATGTCCCGGTGGCGAGAAAACCCAAGGTGGTTAGAACTTGGAGATGAACCGGTATTGCATGGGTTCTCCGAGTTTCTCTGAGCTGAAGATGCTCCAGTTCCTCACAGAGTCTGCCTGGTCCCTGAACACACGTTCATGCCTGATTAGGTTATTCTCGATATCCTCTAAAAGCGATAGCACAGCCATACTGATTGTGAATATGTGGTGCATTGAGTAGTGTATAGTACTTGTGTTGCATGTGGGGTTCGTGGTGGCAGACGTCAGTAGAGGGCGTTGTGAACAATGTTCCTTGCACGGCTATTGTTCTGAGGAAGTTACAGTTACTCGGGAAGCGGTAGCAGAGTACTTTGCCCCCCTCATGCTGTGTGTGTATGCTGCCCGTAACTAATTTAGCCAAATAAATAAAACCCCCTTCAAGTTAATCTGCCCTGATGTGTCCACCTCAAGTTACTACATAATTATTGGCGACGAGGACAAAACCGGAAGAAATCAGTGGATGGATGCGGATAAGCGGGCTATCAGGGATCGGGCAAATGCACATGGTAGTGGCTGGTTGTTAGCGCACGGGGATAGAAAACCCTGGAAGAAGGTAGGACTGTACTAATCGGGACGAGAAGAAAGACTCTGATTAAAACAGTAAATTGGCAACTATTGGAACGTTGTCAGCGTTTGATGAAAAGCATCAGACATGGGAAGAATATGTGATGAGATTTTGGATCAATTTTTTGAGGCTAATATAATTGCGGAAGCTGAGCAGTAGAGAGCAATACTGATTAGTGTCGTAGGACCGAGAACATGCAGCCTAATGCATAACCTCCGCAGTCCTGACAAACCAAAGGATAAAACATACCAGCAGCTGGTTCATCTCCTTAAGAACCATTTCGATCCGAAGCCCAGCGAAATTGTTCAGCGTTACAAACTTCGCGGTCTCGCAAGTCCAACGAGACAGTGGCTGAGTATGTAGCAGAGTTGCGCAAGCTAGCGCAGGACTGTAATTATGGCGACACGCTACAACAAATGTTAAGGGACCGGATTGTTTGTAGGAATAAAGATAAGAGAATGCAGCGGCGTTTACTCTCGGAGGCGAATTTAACATTTGAACAGGCTTTGAAAATTGCGTTGTCGATGGAGGCAGCTCACAAAAACGCCCAAGACCTGCAACAGAAAAACAGCTGCAACATGTCATAAATTAAGGAATAGAAAGGAAAAGCATGGATTTGAGAAACTGGAAAACAGACAGTGTCGCCAGATCTTGCGAGAGAAACAAGCAACCAGGTCTATGGAAACAAGCCCAAAAGAAGCGACTTGGCTCTAAAAAAGCCCAAAACAGGCGACCTTAGCTACCACAATGTGTGAGAGAGACACCACTTGATCAACTTATATATATGTATGAATTTATTTTGCACTTCATAGCAACCATTTCAAAAAAACTGTGACTTGTAATTTTACATTTTTCTTTTTAACTCTAAAGAAGTTGAACAAAACCAACTGGCCAACAAAAAATGAGTAATGAATAAATAAATGAATAAAAATAAAAGGAAAGAAGTTGCATATAACAAACTGGCAAAGTAATTATATCAGTGAAGGCAAAACAAAGATATCTTGTTGACCTTTTAAACAATCATTAAAAAAAATTACACATAGCCTACTGGGCCTTTGACTGGCCATCTCAATTAATGTATGGAAAAAACTTGTCTCTTGTCCTTGTCCTCCTTGTGTTGTCATTATTTTACACAAAGAGTTATCAATACATGGAATAGGTTGCCAGGTCATGTAGTTGAGGCAGAGACCCTTGCTGTGTTCAAGTCTAGACTTGATGCAGTTTTGGATACTCTTTAATTAAGAAATGGCGAGCTCAGTTGGGCCAAATGGCCTGTTCTCGTCATAATATGTTCTTATGTCATCAGCTCTGTTCCTCTGTAACACACAAATCACAGACACACACCTTAATAGCTATTAGCCTAGTTCTGCTCCTGTTTGTTTAATCAAAAAAACAAAAAAAAACTGCATGATGTGCACATATTTCACACTTAGAATCTGCATACTGCCTTTGAATCGTCCCCCGCTTAAGGTTGAGTCCAATCTTTTAATCCCCTCTCTTTCTCCCACTCTTTGTTGTATTTTTTTCTGTATTTTGCCCATTTAGTCCCTGGCATTGTTAGCAAACTAGCTAAAGAAACCCCATCATTGATGGACCATCAATTGCGCGATTTTGATTTGATTTTATTTGTATGGGGAAAGGGAAGGGCGGAGGGAACGGGGTTGTGGATGGATCCTGCAACAGGAAAAACTAGGCAGTTTCGCTTTATTAGACAGGTATAGTGGAGAGAGACAGGAGATAGGGAGCAAGCCCAAATAAGCAACTACACTTTATAAACAAGCCCAAAAAACCGCAACCCGCGACTGCCAATATTTGTAAGTGACTTTACAGAAAAACAAGCCCAAAGTCGCTTATCATAAGCGGACTTGGCAACTGTGAAGACAGATCGGGAATTAGAGACTGTTATAGATGTAAAGGCTTGAACCACACAGCTGGGGAATGCCGGTTTAAAACTGAGAAATGTCACTCGTGTGGCAAAATTGGGCATATTGCCAGAGCTTGCAAAAATAAAAATGGGGGAGAGAGAAAGGAAACCCAAAACAAAACTGCAAAGGGGTGGAGTTCAAAGCATCACTCACACAAAGTAACTGAAAATGACAGTCAAAGTGAAAGTGACGGATCAGATGAAGTATTCACATTGAGCTGCTTGACAGATCGTGTAGGACAGTTGAATGGGGGAACTCCAAAAAGAGTAGAGCCATATACTGTAGAAATGGAGTTAAATGGTAAAATGGTAGATTTTGAGATTGACACTGGATGCAGCCTGACAGTAATGAATGAAAGGCATGATAAGGAGACATGGAAACCAACAGAAAGGCCAAACTTGAAGCCTACTGAGATCAAATTGTTGACTTATACAGGTCAGCGTATTAAAATACTAGGCCACACCAAAGCCACAGTGGCAAAGAAAGAAACTGCCCCTGGTAGTAGTGAAAGGGGAGGGGCCAAACCTGTAAGGTCGAGGATGGTTAGAGGAAATGAAATTACAGTGGGGCCAAGTAAAAACCACAAAAAGGGTGCACCACATAAAGACACAACAAGAAGCACTACAGAAGGTGCTAATAAAATATGCAGGTGTTTTTAAAGAGGAATTAGCAACTTAAGAGGGATTAAAGCCAAAATCCCTGTACATCTGGACTCAGTGCCCCGATTTTTCAGACCACGATCTGTTCTATATGCCATGAGGGCAAGGGTTGAGGAGGAAATAAACCGATTGGAAGAAGAAGGCATTATAACACCGGTGAAGTACTCCCGAGTGGGCGGCTCCCCATCCTCAAACCTGATGGCTCCATAAGACTTTGTGGTGACTACAAAGTTACCATCAACCGGGCGTCTTCTGTAGAATGGTATCCCATACCACGGCTGGAGGACCTGTTCACTTCGCTGTCTGGGGGTAAGCAGTTCTCCTAGTTAGACTTGAGCCATTCCAACCAGTAGGTGCTGGTGGATGAAGAGTCGCAAAAATACCTGACGGTGAACACTCAAAAAGGTTTGATCACATATTGCTGTCTTCCCTTTGGGGTATCTTCCGCCCCCGTGATATTCCAATGAATCATGGAAGGTCTGATGCAGGGGATTCCTAGGGTGGTGGTTTATTTAGATGATTTGTTAGTCACAGGGATCAACACAGAGGACCATCTGAAGAATCTGGGGGAGGTTTTACAAAGACTTGGCGGTGCAGGCTTGCGGTTAAAGAGAAATAAGTGTGTCTTCCTACAAGATGAGGTGGAGTATTTAGGACATAAAGTGGACACACAAGGGATCCACCCAGTCCAAGAAAAAAGTGCAGGCGCTAGTGGACGCTCCTGCGCCTACTAGTGTGTCCGAGTTAAAAGCCTGTCTAGGTTTATTGAACTACTGCGGGAAATTCTTGCCCAATCTGTCCACTCTCTTGGCCCCCCTGTATAAACTGTTGAAAAAGAATGTGCACTGGGAGTGGAATAAAGAGCAAGAAGTGGCATTCCACAAGTCAAAAGATTTAATGCAGTCTGTAGAGGTGTTAGTGCACTATTCGCTGGATAGGGAATTGGTGCTGTCCTGTGACACCTCACCCTATGGCGTGGGGGCGGTGTTGGCACATCGGATGGAGGACAGCAGTGAAAAACCAATTGGGTTCATGTCCCGTACTCTCACACCTGCAGAGAAGCGATACTCCCAGTTAGATAAGGAGGGGTTGGCTGTGATATTCGGGATACAAAAGTTTCACAAGTACGTCTATGGCCGGTCTTTTACAATTTGTACTGACCATAAGCCATTGATATCCCTTTTTAATGAGAAAAAGCCAATTCCCCAAATGGGATCACCTAGAGTGCAACAATGGGCAGTGCTTCTCAGTGCCTACAAATACACTATAGTGTACCGACCTGGCAAGCACCACACCAACGCTGATGCTTTAAGCAGGCTGCCGGTTCCCGATGACAGACAGGAGGACCAGAAAGTTGACCAGGTTCTAATGCTGGATGTAATGGATGACTCACCCGTGGAGGCAGATCAGATTAGACGGTGGACAGCCCAAGATCCAATAATGTCTCAGGTTCATGAATACATTCTGCGGGGGTGGCCCAAGGAAGTAGACCCCCAGTTTCGGCCTTACCATCAAAGAAGAACAGAGCTGAGTGCACTCGAGGGGTGCCTACTCTGGGGAGCCAGAGTTATTATACCTGTTCCAGGACAAAGCATGTTGCTCAAGCTACTGCACCAAACACATACCGGCATTTCATGAATGGAAGGGTTAGCGAGGTCATATTTTTGGTGGCCGGGCATGGACCAGGAGGTGAAAAAAGAGGCACTGCGCTGTGAGGAATGCCAAAGAGACAGCAAAGCCCCAGCAGCTGCCCCCTTGCACCCCTGGGAGTGGCCAGAGACACCCTGGTCTAGAATCCATGTAGACTATGCTGGCCCTTTTCTGGGAAAAATGTTTTTAGTTATTGTTGATGCTCATTCAAAATGGATTGACATCTACCCCACTAACTCATCTACTTTACAAGTCGCCATAGAGAAACAGAGTTTTAGTATCTGACAATGGGACATGCTTCACTAGTGCTGAATTTGAGTCCTTTATGAAACAAAATGGTATCCAGCATGTGAGGTCAGCGCCTTTCCACCCCTCCTCAAATGGCTTAGCCGAGCGGGCCGTTCAGACCTTTAAAGAAGGAATGCGGAAGATGAAGAGTGACACACCGGAAACCAGATTGTCCCAGTTTTTATTCGCTATCACAATCACCCCGCAGACAACAACAGGGTTGTCTGCAGCTGAAATGATGATGTCACGACAACTAAGGTCCACCTTTGATTTACTCCTCCCTGACCTGAAAGCAAAAGTACAGCAGGTACAGGCCCACTATTGTATACAGTACTGGCTAGAAATGGACAAAGCTTCAAACGGCACATTGACCAAATCAGAGTCAGACATTCTGACCCAGCTCAAGAATTCCTGGAAGGGAAGGTGGGGGAGAAAGTGAGGGATGAGGTCCGGGGGCTAATGAGCAACTTACCTCCTGAGTCAGGGGATCTCCCGGACCCTACTGCAGTTCTACCGCAGGAGCAAAAGACTGCTCCTGAACGCCCACCTACAATAGTGGCTGAACCTCCTGCTCCACCTTCTCTGAGGTCAACCAGGGAGAGACGTCCACCTAACCATCTGGAGGACTTTGTTACTTAGCGGGACACTGATCTGCATTTGGTGATTGGTCAATTTGAAAACAGAAAAAAGAGTTTTTTTTATGTTACATGCTTATTGAGTTCAATGTTTCTGTTGGAAGGCACTAAAACCAATGTTCACAGCGATTGTTGAGTGTCACTGTTTCACTGTAATAAAAAAAAAATAAAAAAAGAAACAAGGTTATGGCTCTAGGGGGGAGGGATGTGGTGCATTGAGTAGTGTATAGTATTTGTGTTGCATGTGGGGGTCGTGGTGGCAGACGTCAGTAGAGGGCGTTGTGAATAATGTTCCTTGCACGGCTATTGTTCTGAGGAAGTTACTGGTATTCGGGAAGCGGTGGCAGAGTACTTTGCCCTCATGCTGTGTGTGTATGCTGTCTGTAACTAATTTAGCCAAGTAAATAAACCCCCTTCTGACCTGATGTGTCCACCTCAAGTTACTATAGAATGCTTTAGTTTTATACATTGCAAATGAGCCTGTTATATAGGAGTACTCATTAAAATGATTACACATGGTGATCTGTGACGTTTTAATTGACTACAAGGCCCAATTACAATGTTAATATAATAATACCAAATTGACAGTCACAGTTTTGCCATAACGTCCGACATTCACAGTTCACAGTTTACAGTTAAACCAGTATTTCACATGGACCAATGCATGTGCGATAACACTCATCAATGATTTACACAAGACCCGTTTACTTGCATCACCATTAGTTCCTCTCGGTGTCGCCAATCTGCAAATTACAAATTTTATGCGTACACCACCTCGAGACCTTGCGCAGAGGTACGCATGTTTTTCCGGCAAGTATCTTTTCATAAATACCGTTTTATGTGTAGAAAAGTGCTCAGCACGATTTTAGTGCGTACGCACCATTGATACATGTGGTCCGGTGTGTCTTTATTTTGGGTGTGAAAGCAGGCTATATCTACATAGACTTAATAACTCTCAACTCCTGAATGGCAGCTGGTGTATGAAAAGCATGCCGCTGACTTAAAGGAACACATGGAGAACTCCCATGAAAATTAAGGCCAAAAAGTAAAACAAATACATATGGATGGGGAATTATACTCTTTAACAGTTTTACCACATATAGCGCATGCATTTTCCACCAACAGTTTTAAGGAATATTCAATCATCCTCAACATCTCAGGTGTTACTGTGGCACTGCTGTGGAGGTACTATGAGTGGAATTGTGCCTCTGCACTCCCATTTATTGGTTATAAATTACCACAGTGCCACAGAGCTGCCATATTTGTTCTGTTCCAGAACTGAGTTGTGCATTTACCCTGTTTCAGGATGAAAAAATGATCAGGTCTGCTGCAAATCCATGGCACAATGATGCTGATATCATAAAAATAGGTGCTTACAAATTAGGGTGACCAGACATCCCATTTTTCCTGGGACAGCCTCGTATTTCAGCCCCTTTTCACGTGTCCCGACTTATTCTGAGAAAATCTTGATTTGTCCCGTATTCGTACCATATTTCAATGGGTTTTCTGACTACAGCTGCCATTATTGTTGGTTCTCATTGCATTATGCACACAGCCCTGTCTGCTCCTGCACAGTGAAGGCACAAAGTACGTGAACATCTTATCAGCGCCAATCACATCATATCATACAAAAATTGATCCTATCCCTGCACCCCCAAGCCTGCCTGCACAGCACGCGCTCCCGATTGAAATGTTACAAGATGGCTGATTGCTACTGTAGTTCGAGGCATGGCTAATGGCTAGCCAGATAACAAATTTCATTAAATATGTCACAAAAGCAAGGTTTTAGCTTCAACTAAGACCTAAAAAGGGAATTAAAATTTCTCAAGAGGGATCCCTCGGTTTCTGACGCAAGAAAAATAATCTGTGTTACTTGTGGGGCTTAGTTTTACATTGTACATGGAGGCCAGCATGATATCACCCAGCATATCCACACCGAGAAACATAAGGAAGATGAGAAGAGTAAGTGTGCTACCCCAAGTGTCACAGACATTTTGTGAGACAAAATTCAGAATCTGACAAAGTTTATGCAAGTGAAGGACTTTTTGCCTATCACTCAGTGGTGCACGAGCACAGTTTCCGATCTAGTGACTGCACAACTAAACTGATAAAGAAAATTTATGACCGCAAATTTTCCTCTGCACGCACTAAATCCCAGGCTGTTGTTTTGCAATGTGCTAGCTCCGCTGTCAGAGGAAGAAGTGCGTTGTGATTTGGACAAGTGTTCATATGTCACATTAATCATGGATGCATCAAATCATAAGGACATAAAGCTACTCCCCATACTTGTGCGTTACTTTTGGCCAGATAGCGGTGTTAATGTCAAAATAGTTGAGTCTTCTGTGCCCGGTGAAACGTCGGATCTGCGAATGGAATATCTTGTTAAACTAGAAAAGTGCATTTCCTGAAGAAAATGCAGAGTGTGCTTGCAACCCGGCAGCGAAAACATGGTAACGTATATGAGACAATCGCCAGAATGTGGCTAAGTGGTTGCTAGGCTGTTGCTAGGTGGTTGCCAGGGCATTACTAGGTGGTTGCTAGGCTGTTGCTAGGTGGTTGCTAAGGTATATAAGGTGGTTGCTAGGGTGTTGCTAAGTGGTTACTAGGGGGTTGCTAGAGTAAACAATATGGTCGCTGGGGCAATGCTAGGGCGTTGCTGGGCGGTTGCCAGGGTGCTGATAAGTGGTTGCTAGGGTAAACAATATGGTCGCTGGGCGTTGCTAGGGCATTGCTGGGTGGTTGCCAAAGTGTTGCGAAGTGGTTGCTAGTTGGTTGCTAGGGTGTTGCTAGGCGGTTGCTAGTGTGTTGCTAAGTGGTTGCGAGGGTAAACAATATGGTCTCTGGGCATTGCTAGGGCATTGCTGGGTGGTTGCCAAAGTGTTTCTAAGTGGTTGCTACTTGGTTGCTAGGGTGTTGCTAGGCAGTTGCTAGAGTAAACAATATGGTCGCTGGGCGTCGCAAGGGCATTGCTAAGTGATTGCTAGGTGGTTGCTAGGGTGTTGCTAAGTGGTTGCTAGGCGGTTGCTAGGGTAAACAATATGGTTGCTAGGGACACACCCAACTTTGGTGAGTGTTGGGTCACATGACCCAAAGCATATCAGGTCCCGTGGCTTTTGGTCAAATGGTGGCCAAGTGGTAAGACTTTGAACAATGAATTGAAGTCAATGGGAGGATGGAGGGATGAATAAACGAGTAAAAGATGAGTGCGGGTCAGTATGTGTTTCAATGAGTGTTTGGTGGCATGACCTGGGGCAGCACATGTGGTACTGTGACCGTAGGTCGAAAGGTGACCGAGCGGTAAGACTTTGAAAAATGAATTGAAGTCAATGGCAGGATGGAGGGATGAATAAATGAGTAAAAATACTGATTAAAAAAATGACAAAAAGATGAGTGCGGGTCAAAACGGTCTTGGATGAGTGTTGGGTGATTTGTCCCCAGGCAACATGTGAGGTATGGTGGCTCTGGGGTGAAAAGTGAGCGAGTGCGAAGGCCATGAAGGGTGAGGGGGTGATTTTGAAAATGAATGGGAGTCTATGGGAAAAAAGGGATGAAAAAACGACAAAAACCGGAGAAGGAGTGCGGGTACGGCTTAGCTGTATACAAGCAACCCGTGCGGGGTCAGACTGGACGGGTTACAGTTGGTTTGGGGTGAATATCTCGAAAATTGTGGGAGGAGAAGCGTCCCCAAATTTGGTGGAATAAGAAGAAGAACTAGAACTAGAAAGAAGAACTAGAAAAGTGCATTTCCTGAAGAAAATGCAGAGAGTGCTTGCAAACCGGCAGCAAAAACATGGTAACGTATATGGGACGATCGTCAGGATGTGGCTAAGTGGTTGCTAGGCTGTTGCTAGGTGGTTGCCAGGGCATTACTAGGTGGGTGCTAGGCTGTTGCTAGGTGGTTGCTAAGGTGTGTACGGTGGTTGCTAGGGTGTTGCTAGGTGGTTACTAGGGCGTTGCTAGATGGTTACTAAGGTATATGATTTGGTTGCTAGTGTGTTGTTGGGTGGTTGCTAGGGTGTTGCTAAGTAGTTACTAGGGGGTTGCTAGGGTAAACAATATGGTCGGTGGGGCAATGCTAGGGCATTGCTGGGTGGTTGCCAGGGTGCTGATAAGTGGTTGCTAGGATAAACAATATGGTTGCTGGGGCAATGCTAGGGCGTTGCTGGGCGGTTGCCAGGGTGCTGATAAGTGGTTGCTAGGGTAAACAATATGGTCGCTGGGTGTAGCTGGGGCGTTGCTGGGGGGTTGCCAGGGTGTTGCTAAGTGGTTGCTAGGATAAACAATATGGTCGCTGGGTGTTGCTAGGGCGTTGCTGGATGGTTGCCAAAGTATTTCTAAGTGGTTGCTAGTTGGTTGCTAGGGTGTTGCTAGGCGGTTGCGAGGGTAAACAATATGGTCACTGGGGCATTGTTAGGGCATTGCTGGGTGGTTGCCAGGGTGTTGCTAAGTGTTTGCTAGGGTAAACAATATGGTCGCTGGGCGTTGCTAGGGCGTTGCTGGGTGGTTGCCAAAGTGTTGCTAAATGGTTGCCACTTTGTTGCTAGGGTGTTGCTGGGTGATGCCAGGGTGTTGCTAAGTTGTTGCTAGGGTAAACAATATGGTCTCTGGGCGTTGCTATGGTGTTGCTAGGTGGTTGCCAAAGTGTTTCTAAGTTGTTGCTAGTTGGTTGCTCGTGTGTTGCTATGCGGTTGCTAGGGTGTTACTAAGTGGTTGCTAGGCGGTTGCTAGTGTAAACAATATGGTCGCTGGGCGTTGCAAGGGCGTTGCTAAGTGGTTGCTAGGTGGTTGCTAGGGTGTTGCTAGGCAGTTGCTAGGGTGCTAATAAGTGGTTGCTAGGCGGTTGCTAGGGTAAACAATATGGTTGCTAGGAAGCGTCCCCAAATTTGGAATGAGAAAAAGAAGGGCTGGGAAGCACATTGTTTTCGTTCTGTTTTTTTTATAAGTGTGTTGGATAAGACTATTGTTATTCTTTAGTTTTATTCTGTTTCTTCTTCTTCTTCTTCTTCTTCTTCTTCTTATTCCACCAAATTTGGGGACGCTTCTCCTCCCACAGTTTTCGAGATATCCACCCCAAACCAACTGTAACCCATCCGGTCTGACCATGATCGGGTTGCTTGTATACAGCTAAGCCGTACCCGCACTCGTTCTCTGGTTTTTGTCGTTTTTTCATCCCTTTTTTCCCATAGACTCCCATTCATTTTCAAAATCACCCCCCTCACCCTTCATGGCCTTCCCACTCGCTCACTTTTCACCCCAGAGCCACCATACCTCACATGTTGCCTCGGGACAAATCACCCAACACTCATCCAAGACCATTTTGACCCGCACTCGTCTTTTTGTCATTTTTTTAATCAGTTTTTTTTTACTAATTTATTCATCCCTCCATCCTGTCATTGACTTCAATTCATTTTCAAAGTCTTACGGGGCGCTCACACTGCAGCGAATTTCACTTCGCTCTCATTAAGTTTGTATGGGGGCGAAATTCGCCCTGGCTGGGCGATGTCGGGGCGAATTCGCCTAGGCAAGCAAAAGTGAGTTGGCGAAACCCCAACTTTATGCAAACGAGAACCACGTGAGAACCAATCAGTTCAGCGTGTGATGTGTTTGGTATGTGACGTTCTCTAGAGAGGCGGGAGTAACAAAAAAAGGCTGACCGAGATGGCGGAGGCTAAAGGCTACATGTACCATGAAAACATCTATATGATTAAAAGATGTATGGGCAACCATTTGTGTCTACATCAACACGGGTTGATATTTCTATGTTACATTAACTTAGCTGAGACAAATAGACCCCTGTAGATCTTCATTTAAACACTCTAAGCTAGGTGACAGGCTAACCGCTAAGGTTTTCGGACACCCCATATACACTACGCAGATTGCTAGGATAGCCAGGCTAAAGTCGGCATGAAAACATTTATATGATTTTACAATGTCGGGGCAACCTTATTGTCTACATCAATACGAGTTGTTGTTTATATGTTACATCAACCAAGTTGAGACAAATAGACCCTGTAGATCATCATTTAAATACTCTAACTTTTGAGCTAGCTGACCGGCTAACCGCTAACGTTATCTGATGGGCTTGCTAGCAAAGTGTGTGCTACCTACCGCTACGTCACGTATTACCGGGATATTCAAACATGGAAGATGGAGGAGAAGCTGATTGCTGCCGTTTCTGCCTACCCTGTCTTGTACGACACATCGTTGTCCGATTACAAGGACATTTAAAAAAAATGAGGCATGGAAAAAGGTCGCAGAGATTGTTGGTGCTCCCGGTGGGTTTATTATATTATTAATTATTGTCCCTATCGTTTTGAACCGCGAGAGGTTGCTATAACGTTAGCTGGCTTACCTCGTTTCGCAGCTATCATTGACAGGCTCTCTGCATTTTATTTTTGCTTGCCTGAATAAAGTGGCTGTTGTATCCACTTTGCTGTGTTTGAAGGTTAAAAATAAAAGTTTGCCTTCAGTTTGTCTGTGTGTGTGTAGCCTATACTTGAGGTTGATGATTTGCAAAAGCAGGCTGCAGGAACTGCATGCTCGCGGGGTGTGTGTGCCCAGAGACATTAAGGAACTTGCACATTTAAGGCAAAATTTCCCCAGTTAAATGCTGTTTGACTTTCCAACAAAAAAGATACATAATTATCCTTTGTAACCCATAATTATCTTTTGTCTCCAATATGCGTGCTTGTTTTCCCATAGAGGACCTGTGCAAAAAAAAAATGGAAGGGCCTCAGGGACACCTTCAAAAAGGAAAGGAATAAAGAGAAGGATAGGTCCAGGAGCGGTGCGGGGCTGGCTTACCATAGGCCGTGGAAGTTTTTCACGGTCATGGGTTTTCTGGCGCCCTTCCTGGAGAACAGGGAGACGTCAGGGAACTTCAGCCAGCTCCGCACAGGAGGCAGGGAGGGCAGCCCCATGGAGAGCCAGACAGAGAGTCAGGCACCTGTCCATGCAGACAGACCCCCAGACCGCCAGGACAGCCAGGAGAGCCAGGATCAAATGGCCAGCCAGGCTAGGGAGAGTGAGACAGTGGAGGGTAATTCCCCACTAGCCTCACAAACCCAACAGGTCCCCCGACCCCCAGGTCAGGTCCCAGGTCCCCCCAGCACCCCCTCTGGTCCACCACGGAAAAGAGTGAGGAAGGAGCGATTCAGTTCTTTTGAAGAAAGGATTCTCTCTGCTGTTGAGGGGCTCCCAGCTCAATCAGCCCCTCCAGATGAGGATGAGCTGTTTTTTAGAAGTCTTTTGCCAACGCTCAAAAGATTGCCAATTGCCAAGCGTTCAGAAATTTGCTTCAATTTTTATAGAATGGTTTATGAGGCAGAAAGGGAGCAGGGTGAGTCCCAGCTGTGAATTAATTCAATGTAAAAATAATAGTTATTAATGTTAATGAATGAAACTTCAATAAATTGATGGAATTAATAAACACTACTACAATAATGACTTACTATGATTTACTTGTACTATTACTACCACTAAACGTACCACAACAGAATTTACAACTTGTCTGAATACTCTTTCCCATGGACATTAAATTTAAAATCCTTAAAATGCTTGTGCAACATTTGGAAATTGCTTTTCTGTGAGTAATATGGGTGGCTCTTAAAAGAGCCTTTGGCTGTTTTCATAGGCTACACCACATGTTGTTGCTAGGGAACAGCGCCCTCTGCATTGAAATATGCAGAGAATGTCTCCCTGACACGGATGGCAACTTTGGCAGCATTGTTACTGCCGACTCGAGGCACATCCTGGAGCGCTGCTGTGCCTTCATCCTGCCCTGACAATGCTGCAGGGCTGCTGGTGGTCCTCCTTCTCGACAGGCGGATGAAATTGTGGAGGATGCAGTTAGCCTTCACACACACCTCTGCCTTTGCCGGGCTGACACCTATGACGCGCTTGTACATCCTCCACTGGCTAGAGAGGATGCCAAAGGCACACTCCACAGTTAGCCTGGCACGGCTAAGGCGGTAATTGAAGACCCTCCTCTCCCTGGTGAGGTTTGAGCCGGGGAAAGGTCGCAGCAGGTTCAGCCGCAGGGGGAAGGCCTCATCCCCCACAAATACATGTGGCAGTTGGCCCCGGTGTTCTGCTCCGGTGATGACGCTGTCCTCTGGCAGGTCCAGGGTGCCATATTTCAGGGCCTCACCAAAGGGAGAGTTGTTCAGTGTCCCGCCATCACTGTTCCGGCCATAGCCACCCACATCCACCATCCGGAATAAATACTCTGCATCCACAACAGCAAGCAGCACAATGGAAAATGTGTGCTTGTAGTTGCGGAAGAGAGAGCCGGAATTGGAGGGGGCCTGGATGACAACATGCTTGCCATCGATGGCGCCCAAGCAGTTTGGGAAGTTCCACCGCTGAAGGAAACCCTCAGCAATGGCACTCCAGTCCTGCTTGGTTGGCACTGGCATGAAGTCATCCACAAGGCAATCCCAGATTGCCTGACAAACATCTCCAACTATGTTGACCACAGTGGAGTGGCCCACCCGGTAGCTAAAGCTGATTGTCTTGAAGGAGTCACCATTGCCAAGGTATCTGTAAAAAATTAATAAAAACAATAATAAATATAGCTGCAGGCAGCAATGAAGGGGCCAAGCACCACAGGGCCACTAGATAGACAACTAATCAGAACAACCCCTGAACAAGGCACCAGTCCATGACAGGGTGAAAAGACGCATGGACACCCACTCTTACACTCACACCTATGGGCAATGTAGTATGTCCAGTTGAAATCATCTGAATGTGTTTGGACTGTTGTAGAAAAGCAGAGTACCCAGAGGAAAACCACATGAACACAGGGATAAGATGTAAACTGAATGCAGACACACCTTGAACTAGCAACCTCCACACTGTTAGGCAGTGGTGTTATGCATTTGCACTACCGTACTGCCCCCTGTACATATATGTCCCGCTTAAACATAAGCAGTGTCATAAAATGCAGTGTGCTTTCTTGGCATATTGCAATAAGGAATACCAATGGTGTTGGAGGAGTTCAATTTTGGCATATTTAAAAAAATTCAAAATGGTGGGAAAAAACTGGCAGACAACATAGCGGTTCAGAATTTCTAAGCAAAAATGTATTCTGAACTTTGGCCTGTTGGTGGTGCTACAGGCAATGATGGAATGACCCCAAATTTTTTGCCTAGATACCTTGGACTGTGCTCGATGAGGGTGCAAATTTCACCAGGATCCACCAGGATTTGGTGTTTTTCTGGTATAGCACCCCCATGTGGCCAAATTTCATGAAACTTGGTGGGTACCCATTATTCCCCCTGCCAATGAAATGTACCAAGTTTGGCATCAATCCAAACAAGCATTGCTGAGATATGGCTCACTTCCTGTTTTGGTGTCTTCGCCATCCAATTTCATTGGAAAACAGCGGCCATGTCATTTGGCCTAGCAAGTTTCTTTTGATAACTTTCAGTCAGACCCATCTCTAGATGATACATACCAAATTTGGTGGCGATAGGATCAACGGTCTAGGACTAGTTCGCAAAAGTAGGTTTTTCAAAAAATTCAAAATGGCGGAAAATCCAATATGGCAGACTTTAACGGCAATGGGTGCATTCGACTCGTCATGACCCAAGGATTCAGGGGAAAAAAGATAACAACTCTAGGACAAACGGTTCAAAAGTTATACGCAAAAATGTATCTTGAAATTTGGCCTGTTGGTGGTGCTACAGAGATGCATGGATTGACCCCAAATTTGGTGTCCGGATACCTTGAACTGTCCTCTATCAACGTGCCAAATTTCATCAAAATTCACCAAAGGGTTCTATGGGCTGCCATAGACTCCCATGGCGGAAACAACAATAAATATAGCAATGAAGTGGCCAAGCACCACAGGGCCACTAGATAGACAACTAATCAGAACAACCCCTGAAAAAGGCACCAGTCCATGACAGGGTGAAAAGACGCATGGACACCCACTCTTACACTCACACCTATGGGCAATGTAGTATGTCCAGTTGACATCATCTGAATGTGTTTGGACTGTTGTAGAAAAGCAGAGTACCCAGAGGAAACCACATGAACACAGGGATAAGATGTAAACTGAATGCAGATACACCTTGAACTAGCAACCTCCACACTGTTGGGCAGTGGTGTTATGCATTTGCACTACCGTACTGCCCCCTGTACATATATGTCCCGCTTAAACATAAGCAGTGTCATAAAATGCAGTGTGACTCCTTGGCATATTGCAACAACGAGTTAAATCTTGGCATATTTGGAAAAATTCAAAATGGTGGGAAAAAACTGGCAGACAACATAGTGTATTGGCCTAATAAAACATGTCCCTGATTATAAAAGGACCCCCATTGTTCAACACCTGTTTGTGGTAACACGTTTTGAAGACCAAATCTTGTTTTTATAAATAAAATCATTTCATTTGACATGAATGTAATACAAACAAATTGAATAAAACAAGGTATGTTGATATATTTTCTATATGTTTTAAATGAAATTGCCACATTTAAATAAAAATGAAATTCAACTATTCTACAGGTATTTCTAATACCGTTCAACCATCTCCTGATGAAAAACATCCATTGTACAGATAAATGGCACCATCTGCTGTTGTAAATGTATAATGACATTTAAATGTCTAGTCCTCGAATGTAAGACAGGCCCACTTCTCAGATTTAATTTCCAGGAAAAAACAGCATCTTTGTAATCACATTTTTAAATGAAGGAGTTTTTTTAATAAAATAAAAATGTAATTAAACTAGCTTACTGGAATTTCTAGTACCATTTAACCATGTCCGCGTAAAAAGCCAAGCGTTTTACAGGTAAATGGTGCCATCTGCTGTTTGCAATATGCAATTATATATGCAAGTATATAATGACACTTAAAAGTCTACTTCTCAAATGGAAGTCAAACCCACTTGTTCAGATGTAATTCCCAGGAAAAACACCCCCAAGCATCCAAATTTCATGAAACTTAGTGTGTGTCCCTAGGCCTCTTGGTAAACACGTATACCAAGTGTCAATAGAAAAAAAGTGTTGTAGATATATGTTCACTCCTCCTTTATGGTGCCTGCATTGTGAAATTTGTCAGTTCATTGTGGCCATATTGTTCGACCTAGCAAATATCTTTTAAAAATAGTTAATGCCAATGGGCCAATGAAACACACAAAATTGCACCTAGATTGACTGAGAGCTCTACGAACACAAGTCTAAAGGCGTTTTTGACTAAATCAAAGACAGCCAAAAAACAAAATGGCTGACACTAATGGCATATAATTTCCTAGTTAGAATACTGTAATGTAATGATCAACAAAAAGTTTGTTTGAAGTATTTGCTTTCATTCTAGAATAATCGCCATGTAAAGACTTTTCTCCTGGTATAATGCTGCAAACTGCCCAAATTTCATGAAACTTGGTGGGTGCTCAGTATTCCTCCTGGAAACAAAATGTACCAAGTTTGCTAACAATCCAACAAAGTATTGCAAAGATATGGCTCGCTTGCTGTTTTAGTGTCTTCACCATCAGATTTCATTGGACCACAGTAGCCATATTGTTTCCTTCTCATCAGAGAGGTCTTAAGACGATGCATGCAAAACTTGGCAGCGATAGCGTCAACGGGGTAGGACCAGTGCGCAAAAGAAGATATTTGTAAATATTCAAATTGGGGGGAAATCCAATATGATGGCACTTGACTCGAGGGGGTGCCTTTGACTCGTCATGATCAAAGGACTCATGAGAAAGAAAAAAATTCAACCCTAGGCAAAGAGGGTGCCAAATTTCAGCAGGATCCACCAAGGGCTTCTATTGGCTGCCATTGAAAATTGCTAATACTAAGATGGCCGACAAACAAAATGGCTGACACCTACAGTTCATGATATCCCAATTAGGGTCCTGTACTGTGATGATGCGCGAGAAGTTTGCTTGAAATATCTGCTTTTGTCCGGGAGTAATGGGTGTTTTAATACATTTTTTGGTGTTTTTCTGGTATAGCGCCCCCATGTGGCCAAATTTCATGAAACTTGGTGGGTACCCATTATTCCCCCTGCCAATGAAATGTACCAAGTTTGGCATCAATCCAACCAAGCATTGCTGAGATATGGCTCACTTCCTTTTTTGGTGTCTTCGCCATCCAATTTCATTGGACAACAGCGGCCATGTCATTTGTCCTAGTAAAATTCTTTTGATAACTTTTGGTCAGAGCCCTCTCTAGATGATACATACCAAATTTGGTGGCGATAGGATCAACGGTCTAGGACTAGTTCACAAAAGTAGGTTTTTCGAAAAATTCCATATGGCGGAAAATCCAATATGGTGATTTTTCTTCAATTGGGTCCATTTGACTCATCATGACCCAGGGATTCAGAGGAAATAAGGATCTCAACTCTAGGCCAAACGGTTCAAAAGTTATAAGCAAAAATGTACTCTGAAATTTGGCCTGTTGGTGGCGCTAGAAGCAATGATGGAATGACCCCAAATTTTTTGCCTAGATACCTTGGACTGTGCTCTAAGAGGGTGCCAAATTTCAGCAGGATCCACCAAGGGCTTCTATTGGCTGCCATTGAAAATTGCTAATACCAAGATGGCCGACAAACAAAATGGCCGACACCTACAGCTCATGATATCCCAGTTAGGGTCCTGTACTGTGATGATGCGCGAGAAGTTTGGTTGAAATATCTGCTTTTGTCCAGGAGTAATGGGGATTTTAATACATTTTTTGGTGTTTTTCTGGTATAGCGCCCCCATGTGGCCAAATTTCATGAAACTTGGTGGGTTCCCAGTATTCCCCCTGCCAATGAAATGTACCAAGTTTGGCATCAATCCAAACAAGCATTGCTGAGATATGGCTCACTTCCTGTTTTGGTGTCTTCGCCATCCAATTTCATTGGACAACAGCGGCCATGTCATTTGGCCTAGCAAGTTTCCTTTGATAACTTTTGGTCAGACCCATCTCTAGATGATACATACCAAATTTGGTGGCGATAGGATCAACGGTCTAGGACTAGTTCGCAAAAGTAGGTTTTTCAAAAAATTAAAAATGGCGGAAAATCCAATATGGCGGACTTTAACGGCAATGGGTGTATTCGACTCGTCATGACCCAAGGATTCAGGGGGAAAAAAGATAACATCTCTAGGACAAACGGTTCAAAAGTTATAAGCAAAAATGTATCTTGAAATTTGGCCTGTTGGTGGCGCTACAGAGATGCATGGATTGACCCCAAATTTGGTGCCCGGATACCTTGATCTGTCCTCTATCAATGTGCCAAATTTCATCAAAATTCACCAAGGGGTTCTATGGGCTTGCATAGACTCCCATGGCGGAAACAATAAAAATAATAATAAATAATAATAATAGTGAAAAATTATAACAATTACAATAGGTGCCTTGCACCTTTGGTGCTTGGCCCCTAATAATAAAAATAATAATAAAAATCGGAACAAAAACAATAGGGTTCCAGCAGCTTCGCTGTTTGGACCCCTAAAAATCGGAACAAAAACAATAGGGTTCCAGCAGCTTCGCTGCTTGGACCCCTAAATATAGCCGCAAGCGGCGATCATCGGGGTCCAAGCAGAAGCGCAAAAGTTGCAACCAATGTTGGAATTAGAAGTGGTTCAGTGGCTTCAATAGAAGATATAAGAGGTGGAATTTTAGGAAACGTTAAAAATTGACACATGATATTCAGGCTGTGTCATGTCAAATTACATCTAGTCTATTTGGGAAACAGCTCAATATCCCCTTTCCAACCGATATAAAGCATGTCTAATCTGACAGTCATGTAACCTTCACTGTCACTTCAATCCATTACATTTCCAAATAATTTAACCAACAGGGTAATGCAATAAAGTAACAAAACAGTTGTTTGAGAGATATATTGAATAAAACAACTTCCTATATATCTGCACTCTTGGGAATTTCAAGACATGTTCGTATTAAATCACAGCATGTTTTAACCTCCAATATGTGAATTTCAGACACGAACCTTCTCAAACAAAGAGGTAACCAAATACACATTTTTGGCAATGACAGTATTGCATCAACAAATATTAGAAAATTGGAATACTCCCTTGGGTTTCAATCTTCATATGTGTGAAAAGATTTGTAACACCTGGACTATGGATGCACAAGATTGTGAGAGCATGTGTGGATCACCTGCAAAATTAAATGGATGGCATCTTAGAAATGATTTGGTGAATCAAAATACCTTTTGGTCGACAAGGTCTGTAGATCTTGCATATGAAACGAAATGTGAGCAAATGAGCTTAAGCATGGGGCGGCAGTGTAGCTTAGTGGTTAAGGAGCAGGACTCATAACCGAAAGGTTACCGGTTCGATCCCCACTGGGGACACTGCTGCTGTGCCCTTGGGCAAGGTACTTAACCCACAATTGCCTCAGTAAATATCAAGCTGTATAAATGGATAACATTGTAAGGAACAGTAACCTATGTAAGTCGCTTTGGATAAAAGCGTCTGCCAAATGAATAAATGTAAGTATAAGTATACCAAATTTCAGATTTTTAGCTTAAGCGGTCGTTGAGATATGGCAATATGTCAGTTGTAGCACCCCCTATGGACGGAATTTCACGAAATTTGGCACGCTAATAATGGAGGGAGTCAAGTTTGGTTACGTTTGAACCTTTACCTCACAAGATATTGGCCATAGAGTGGTTATAGGCCACGCCTTCAAATTTCATTAACACGTAACTTTGAAACGGAATGGAGAATCAAAATTATTTTGACAACTTTTTGTCAGCATGGTCTGGACATCATGTACACCAAAATTCGTGATGATCAGACAAGTGGCCTCGGACGAGTTCATTTTCCTGCCCTTTTCATGAAATTGAAATGGCGTGGAAATTTTGTGGTGGACATTGGTGTGAATGGGCCCATTTGATTTGGGAGTGTACAAGGAATCAGACCAAAAAGAAGGTTTGTTCTAACCCCTGTAGTTCCCAATATAGAAGTTAAAATGTAAATGTGCTTATTACAGCACCCCCTTATGGTCGATTTGTGTCATATTTGGTACATAGCTTCTATGTGCCATTATGAATGAGCCTATTTATTTTCATGAAGATCAGCCATTCGCACTGGCAAATATTGACTGCTGAAGTTTGATTGGCTGTTTGGCAGCCATTTTGTTGAGCGAGCCAATTGGCACGCTAGGAAATGTGAGCAAATGGGGCCAAGTATGAGTACACCAAATTTCAGATTTTTAATTTAAGCGGTTCTTGAGATATTGCAATGTTTTAGTTATAGCGCCCCCTATGGATGAAATTTGACAAAGTTTGGTGTGCATACAAAGAATGTGGTACTGATTGGGTGTCTCAAGTTTCATTAAGTTTGGACCTTTACATCCCAAGATATTGGCTGTAGAGTCATTATGGGCCACGCCTTAAATTTTGATTGACGTACAACTTTGAAATGGAACGGCGAATCAAAAATCTTTTTACAACTTTTTGTCAGCATGGTACATAGATGATGCATACCAAATTTCGTGAGAATCGGATGAACGGCCTCCGACTAGTTCATTTTACTTTCACTTTTGATTTTTTGAAAATGGCGGGAAAATTTTCATGGCGCGAATTGACGGGAAGGGTTGATTCGGCAGCTTTCAAGGAATCAGAGGAAAAAAGAATTTTTGTTCTAACCCTTACGGTTCCCGAGATATGAGCAAAAACGTAAATGCGCTTATTATAGCGCCCCCTACAGGCGAAAATCGGTGATTTCACTTGCGCGAGTCATTTCACCAATTTGGAATCTATGATCAAGATTTGGTGCATGTGCGACTTACGGTTTTTGCTGCCCATCGCGTTTCGCTGGAGAAAAATAATAATTATATAATAATAATAATAAGAAAAATCAGAACAAAAACAATAGGGTTCCAGCAGCTTCACTGCTTGGACCCCTAATAATAATAATATAATAATAGTGAAAAATTCTAACAATTACAATAGGTGCCTCGCACCTTCGGTGCTTGGCCCCTAATAATGACATGAAGTAATGACAATTATGGATGCTATGTAGGAATAAATTATGAACTTGCACGACAGTAAATGTATGCCTGCATACCATGTTTACTCGACTGATGTAAAAAAAAAATGTCATGCTGTAATTCAGATTTGACAAAGTATACTCACCGAAGGCAAATAGCGAGACATTCCGCTGGCCCAACAGATTTGCGCATTTGAGTGTCTCTCCTGGCAATCCGGGGCCCGACTCGGGTCAGCAGGTCATCAAACTGCGCCTTGGTGAGCCTAAAATATTGCTGGTAAAGGCCGTCATCCAAGCGCAGCTCTTGTACAAGGCGATGGTACTCGCCGGTGTTCTTGTGGGCCTGACGAATGGGATGAACCCAATATCTGCGGTGACGTCTCCGTCTTCTCCGGCAATAAAGGAGGGTGAGTGCCAATGTTCTGCGCAGCCGATCCATAATGACAACGAAGATTACAAGGGGATTGCAAACCCATTTTTATATACAAGCGTTGCCTCCAGAAAAGAACACGGAATGAGCGCGAAGTATGCATCTAGTCGGCGTTCGGCATCGGTCTAGGATACGGATAAGTGTATCGTTTCATTACTTGTCGATAGTTGTTGTTTAGCTGTAGCTAATCAGTTTGATTGTGTGAGCAGCTAGTTTCGATCTTTTGTTGATTTGTTAATTTGTTAATTTGTCGATTTGTCACACCTGTGCTTAGATTTAGCCAGCTGTGAGTCATTATTGCTTTGAACTAGGTAATTAGCACTCGCAGGTATTTAACTCTAGTCAGAGGCTGCCGGTATTTATAGCTTACTCTTAGGCTGCATCTTCAGTGTGCATCTAGTCGGCGTTCGGCATCGGTCTAGGATACGGATAAGTGTATCGTTTCATTACTTGTCGATAGTTGTTGTTTAGCTGTAGCTAATCAGTTTGATTGTGTGAGCAGCTAGTTTCGATCTTTTGTTGATTTGTTAATTTGTTAATTTGTCGATTTGTCACACCTGTGCTTAGATTTAGCCAGCTGTGAGTCATTATTGCTTTGAACTAGGTAATTAGCACTCGCAGGTATTTAACTCTAGTCAGAGGCTGCCAGTACTGCAGCCTCGTCGCCAATCCGCTCACCACTTGCTTTTCCTGTGCTGTTCTCTCTCTGTACTGACTCTCTCACTCACTAAACCATGTGCTTACTCCCTATTCCTGTGCATTTCTCCCCTCCTCGCAGACGATACAACCACCGCAGACGCAACCCGGCCAACCTGCTCCATCCCGTACTGTCCTCTCTGGAGGTACTCTCAGTGGCGGGCGGACTCTGGAACTGCCAGTCATCGGTCCAGAAAGCGGACTTCATCACCGCCTACGCTGAGACGAACTCCCTGCAGTTCCTGGCTCTCACGGAGACATGGATCTCTCCTACCAACACTGCTACCCCTGCTGCCCTGTCTTCATCCTACTCCTTCACACACACACACACACCACGGTCTTCAGGCAGAGGAGGGGGCACGGGTCTGCTAGTATCTCCATCCTGGAGATACTGCATTGTACCCTCCAGCGCCTCTCCATCACCTCTTTTTAATTCCATGCAATAACTGTCTCTCATCCTGTCAAACTCACCATTGTCGTTCTATATCGCCCCCCCAGGTCCACTCGGTCCCTTCATTGAGGAACTCGACACGCTCCTGAGCTCCCTCCTGGACAACCCGCTGATTCTTCTGGGCGACTTCAACGTCCAACCAGAAAGCTCCTCATCGGCCAGCGTCCTCTCGCTCCTGCGCTCCTTCTCCCTCGCCCTCTCCCCGTCTCCTCGACCCACAAAGCCGGCAACCAGCTCGACCTTGTCCTCACAAAGAACTGCGCCACGTCCAACCTCATGGTGACCCCGCTCCACGTATCCGATCACTACTTCGTATCTTTCTCTCTCTCTCTCCCTACCACTCTCGACTCCTCTGACACCACCGCTACTACCTTCAGGAGGAATCTCCACTCCCTTTCTCACTCCACATTCACCTCTGCTGTTCTCTCCTCCCTCCCTCCCCTCACCTCTTTCTCAAACATGTCTGCTAATGCTGCTACAACTGTTTTTAACACATGTCTATCTCAGTCTCTAGATGGTCTCTGTCCCCTTGTCTCCAGGACATCACGGCCGTCGCCCTCCTCCCCATGGCTAACCGACTCCCTCCGCTCTGACAGAACTGCGCTGCGGGCCGCTGAGAGGAAGTGGAGGAAATCTAGATCCTCCGATGATCTAGCGTCCTACCACTCCCTGCTGTCAGCATTCACGGCTGCAACGACAACAGCTAAGTCCTCATTTTTTCAAAACAAAATCAACGCCAACATCACTAACCCCCGCAATCTCTTCTCTACCTTCTCCACCCTCCTCTCCCTCCCCCCCCTTCTCTCCTCTCTGCAGAAGATTTCAAGGCCCACTTCGTGAAGAAGGTGTCCAGCATCCGGGACTCCATCTCTCCTCCATCCACAGCCTCAACCACCGGAAAAGGAAACAGCCACCACCTGTCCTCCTTCTCTACACTCAGCGACTCAGAAGTTCTTCAACTCATCACATCCCACCGAGCCACAACCTGCCCCCTTGACCCCATTCCCTCCACCCTTCTCCAGTCTGTGTCCGGTGAGATCGCCCCGTATCTCTCCTCCATCATCAACACATCTCTGACTACTGGCCTCGTTCCCACCGATCTGAAAAAGGCTATGGTTACCCCCCTGCTAAAAAAATCCACCGCTGACCCATCTGACATGAACAATTACCGTCCAGTATCCCTCCTGCCATTTGTATCCAAATCCCTTGAACGTGCTGTACTTAATCAACTGTCTCCCTTTCTTCAGAAGCACAACCTTCTGGACCCCCACCAGTCTGGGTTCAGACCCGGGCACTCAACCGAGACGGCACTCCTGGCGGTGACAGAGGCCCTCCACGCAGCCAGAGCCTCCGACCTGTCTTCGGTCCTCATCCTCCTCGACCTCTCCGCTGTGTTTGACACCGTCGACCACCAGCTGCTCATCGCCAAGCTCTCTGAGCTTGGCATCTCTGGGACAGCCCTTTCTTGGTTCAGGTCCTACCTGACCGGCAGATCTTCCCAGATCTATTGGAAAGGCTCCACCTCCACTCCCACTACCCTCACTACAGGTGTCCCCCAGGGATCTGTACTGGGACCCCTACTCTTCTCCATCTACACTAACTCTCTTGGTTCAGTCATTGCCTCGCATGGTTTCTCCTACCACTGCTACGCTGATGACACTCAACTAATTTTTTCTTTCCCCCCCTCCACCCCCCAGGTCAACGAAAAGATCTCCGCGTGCCTGGCTGACATCTCCAGATGGATGGCCTCCAACCACCTCAAGCTCAACCTGGACAAGACCGATCTGCTGCTTATCCCGGCCAGGACCTCTCCTCTTCAAGAGCTCTCAGTTACTGTTGACGGCACCACAGTAACTTCCTCCACTTCGGTGAAGAGCGTGGGCGTCACCCTCGACAACAGGCTGGACTTCACCGACTACATCTCCCAGACGGCACGCTCCTGTCGATTCCTCCTCTACAACATCAGGAGGATTCGCCCTTTTCTGACCACCTACTCCACCCAGCTGCTCGTCCAGGCCACTGTGCTCTCCCGCTTGGACTACTGTAACGCCCTCCTCGCAGGCCTCCCAGCCTGCACCATTCAGCCGCTGCAGCTCATCCAAAACGCAGCTGCTAGGCTGATCTACAATCTCCCCAAGTTCTCCCGCGTCACCCCCCTACTGAGATCCCTCCACTGGCTCCCAATCGCAGCCAGGATCCGCTTCAAGACCCTGACTCTCACCTTTTCCGCTGCAAGAAAGACTGCCCCGACCTACCTCCAGGACCTCATCCTGCCCTACGCACCCGCTCGTCAACTCCGCTCTGCTACATCCGGACGCCTCGCTCCACCCACCAATAGTACGAAAGGCCCACGCTCCTCACAACGACGCTTCTCCATCATCGCCCCCCAGTGGTGGAATAAACTCCCCACCCCCCTAAGAACAACTCCATCAATCCAACCCTTCAGACGTGCGCTGAAGACACACCTCTTCAGACTCTACCTGGACTGATACCTCCCTCTTCGACCTTGTAACTTTGATGTTGTGAATCTGACTCCTGCCTTGTACTTGTTGCTCACTTGTCTAGGTAGTATAGCGGTACTCCATTTTTTCTGTAATTGTATTTGAGATGCAATCCTAGTTCAGATTAGTTGGCTCGCGTCACTGACCTTGCGCTCAGCTTCAGCACTATTTGCATTATATGACCTTTACACATCTTGCTCTTGTGCCTGTTGTTTGCTCACTATTTGCACTTTTGTACGTCGCTTTGGATAAAAGCGTCTGCCAAATAAATAAATGTAAATGTAAGTAGCCGCATTGGTGCATTTTCATCGATATGTGCGGATCATAATTTAATTGGTTTAACAAAATTAATGTATTCATAACATCAACTGGAAAAGAGCGGGAGGTTACCACATTCGTTTACCACATACCACATTTTATTGTCTGTACTGTTCCAGAACATATTGATGTGTGCACAGTATAATTTAATTGGCTTAAGAAAATTTATGTTTTAAAGCGGGAGGTAGGCTATAGCGGCTATAGCAAAAGCACATACGTGAATTTTATTCACGGTGTTGTACAAAATACCGATGTGCACAACATAATGCAATTGGCTTAATAAAATCATTGTATTCAGAACATGAACGGCAAGATTTATGGGCAACCATTTGTGTCTACATCAACACGGCTTGATGTTTTTTCTGAGACAATTCGACCCCTGAAGATCTTCATTTAAACACTCTAAGCTAGGTGACAGGCTAACCGCTAAGGTTTTTGGACACCACATACACTACGCAGATTGCTGGAATAGCCAGGCTAACGTTGGCATGAAAACATTTATATGATTTTACGATGTCTGGGTCACCTTATTGTATTCAGAACATGAACGGCAAAAAACGGGAAGTAATTAAATTGGTGGAGAGCATACACAACGCAATGTCTATGCCATTTCATCACAGCTGACTGGTTGAGTTCACAAGGTAGCTGAATCGCTTGCTACAATAGCTAGCTAGCTGGCTTGCTGGGTACGTTACCGCACCACAACTACACTTGCTACTAACAGGATAGGCAAACATGCTTCCTGTTTTCGCGACCGCGCCCCCAGAGCGAAAATTCGCAGGGCGAAATTCGCGAGGTGTTTCGCTGTGTGTGAGCCCCGCGTTACCGTTCAATCACCTTTCGGCCTACGGTCACAGTACCACATGTGCTGCCTCAGGTCATGCCACCAAACACTCATTGAAAGCCATACTGACCCGCACTCGTCTTTTACTCGTTTATTCATCCCTCCATCCTCCCATTGACTTCAATTCATTTTTCAAAGTGTTACCACTTGGGCACCATTTGACCAATACCCACGGGACCTGATATACTGCTTTGGGTCATGTGACCCAACACTCACCAAAGGTGGGTGTGTCCCTAGCAACCATATTGTTTACCCTAGCAACCGCCTAGCAACCACTTAGTAACACCCTAGCAACTGCCTAGCAACACCCTAGCAACCACCTAGCAACCACTTAGCAACGCCCTTGCAACGCCCAGCGACCACATTGTTTACCTTAGCAACCGCCTAGCAACCATTTAGTAACACCCTAGCAACCGCATGGAATACCCTAGCAACCAAGTAGCAACCACTTAGAAACACTTTGGCAACCACCCAGCAACGCCCTAGCAACGCCCAGAGACCATATTGTTTACCCTAGCAACCACTTAGCAACACCCTAGCAACCAAGTGGCAACCACTTAGCAACACTTTGGCAACCACCCAGCAACGCCCTAGCAACGCCCAGAGACCATGTTGTTTACCCTAGCAACCACTTAGCAACACCTAGGCAACCGCCCAGCAACGCCCTAGCAATGCCCCAGCGACCATATTGTGTACCCTAGCAACCCCCTAGCAACCACTTAGCAACACCCTAGCAACCACCTTATACACCTTAGCAACCACCTAGCAACAGCCTAGCAACCACCTTATATACCTTAGCAACCACCTAGTAACGACCTGCCAACCACCTAGCAACAGACTAGCAACCACTTAGCCACATTCTAGCGATCGTCTCATATACGTTACCATGTTTTCGCTGCCGGTTTGCAAGCACTTTTCTAGTTTTCTAGTTCACCAAATTTGGGGACGCTTCTCCTCCCACAGTTTTCAAGATATCCACCCCAAACCAACTGTAACCCGTCCGGTCTGACCCCGATCGGGTTGCTTGTATACAGCTAAGCCGTACCCGCACTCCTTCTCCGGTTTTTGACGTTTTTTTCATCCCTTTTTTCCCATAGACTCCCATTCATTTTCAAAATCACCCCCTCACCCTTCATGGCCTTCCCACTCGCTCACTTTTCACCTCAGCGCCACCATACCTCACATGTTGCCTGGGGACAAATCACCCAACACTCATCCAAGACCGTTTTGACCCGCACTCCTCTTTTTGTCATTTTTTTAATCAGTTTTTTACTCATTTATTCATCCCTCCATCCTGCCATTGACTTCAATTCATTTTTCAAAGTCTTGCCACTCGGACACCTTTCGGCCTACGGTCACAGTACCACATGTGCTGCCTCAGGTCATGCCACCAATCACTCATTGAAAGCCATACTAACCCGCACTCGTCTTTTTGTCATTCACTCATCCCTCCATCCTCCCATTGACTTCAATTCATTTTTCAAAGTGTTACCACTTGGCCACCATTTGACCAATAGCCACAGGACCTGATATACTGCTTTGGGTCATGTGACCCTAGCAACCATATTGTTTACCCTGGCAACCACTTAGCAAGACCCTAGCAACCAAGTGGCAACCACTTCGCAACACTTTGGCAACCACCCAGCAACGCCCTAGCAATGCACAGCGACCATATTGTTTACCCTAGCAACCACTTAGCAACCACTTAGTAACACCATAGCAACCACCTAGCAACACCCTAGGAACCACTTAGCAACCACTTAGTAAAGCCCTTGCAACGCCCAGCAACCATATTGTTTACCCTGGCAACCACCCAGAAAGACCCTAGCAACCAAGTGGCAACCACTTCACAACACTTTGGCAACCACCCAGCAACGCCCTAGCAATGCCCAGCGACCATATTGTTTACCCTAGCAACCACTTAGCAACACCCTGGCAACCGCCCAGTAACGCCCTAGCAATGCCCCAACGACCATATTGTTTACCCTCACAACCACCTAGCAACCACTTAGTAACACCATAGCAACCACCTAGCAACACCCTAGCAACCACCTAGCAACCACTTAGCAAAGCTCTTACAACGCCCAGCAACCATATTGTTTACCCTAGCAACACCCTAGCAACCAAGTAGCAACCACTTAGCAACACTTTGGCAACCACTCAGCAATGCCCTAGCAACACCCAGCGACCATATTGTTTACCCAAGCAACCACTTATCAACACCCTGGCAACCGCCCAGCAATGCCCTAGCATTGCCCCAGCGACCATATTGTTTATCCTTTACAAAAAAAACCCTTTTTAGGGTGTTTTTCCAAGCGAGAAGCCTCCTAGGCAGTAAGTCTAGGGAATGTGAAATCTGGTCCTGGATGTAGCCCAAGGGGTCTATTAGTCAAATTGCAAGGGGTTTATGGATATCTGCTATAATTTGGACGTTACCTGGATCAAAAGCCCACCTGTACCCTAAAAAGATTTTTCCCACGGCTATAACTCCAAAACGGTAAGAGCTATTCACACCAAACCTGGTAGGTTTCTGGCATATGTATATGGAATTCTGTCATAAAGTTTGCAGATGTGGGGGGCGAAGCCCCCCTCTATAAAAAATTCTATAAAATATGATCTCAAAATTGAATGGGAGTCTATGGCAATACTTGCAGTATTGCAGTCTTCCAGGAGAGGGGCGCTAGTGGCCGTGTTTTGAAACTCTTACACAACACTGGGCAGATACAAGATGGCGGAGCGCGCAGACTGTCGCCTGGTAAAGTTTAGGGTTACTCTGCTCCGAATCTCAAGTTAGGTCTTCTCTGAGAAAAGTACTTATTAAGTAAACATCCATGCACTTTACAAACGATTACATTCTTCTCCTCAATACACGTTGAAAGTCTTTCAATCACCGCGTAGCGAGTCATTGCGCTGCATTGCTAACTAACTAATGTATAAACGACTGCATTCTTCTAACTAGGCCTACTGTATCTTGGTATGACGGTGAAATGAACGAAAGCTCATCTGGGGAGCTAGCTAAGTTAATGCTCATGCACTTTACGAATTATTAAACTCTTCTCAATACACGTTGTGATTCTTAACATCATCGCGCAGCGTCTCCGCGCTAGCCAGGTAGATACTATATCTTGGTAGGACGGTGAATATGTTGTCATCCTTCTGTCTGCAATCACCTCATTATTGTATTACCATTCTGTGCCCATCTAGCGAGCTAGTTAAGTTAATGTGCCTGCACTTTAAGAACGATTTTATTGCATTGTTCAATACTCATCGTGTAGCGTTTTAACATCGCCAGCTGGCTAATGTTTTACATTCGTGTGTACATAGAATTTACATCTGAAACTTAGCTGGCTAGCTAACTTTACGAACAATTACGTTGTTCTTTTCAATATAAACTAGCTAGGTTGCTACCTAGCTAGTTTTTTAAAACCTAAGCGCGCTTGTTTAGGTCTGTTTGAACGAATCTTGTTATGACTGTCACTATAAAATAATGCGTGTTGTATCTGTTAATGAAAACCTAGATGACGCTCAAGCTAGATTCCGTTCATCACTGACGTAGTCTAATATGAGGGTGTTTACTGCTTTGCTGGCATTGTGAATAATGTCACGGAGTGCTAGATATCACTACCGTTGACTCTGGCGTCGCGGTCTAAACTACATGTTTGTTTCCCTGGAGACCCGGGTTCGAGGCTGGCTGGGGTGACTGCTCTCGCCCTTCGCTAAAATACATTTGGCAATTTGTTTCATAAAACCCAAGCGCGCTTGTTTACGTCTGTTCGAACGAATCTTGTTATGTCTTACTTTCAAATTATTCGTGTTGTATCTGTACATTTAAACGTAGCACGCTTGATTCTATTCATCACTGAAATTAAATACCCTTAATTCAACTGCATCCAATCTTTTGTTAAATTCTGTTTATCGTTGGAAAAAGCAGAAACGCTAGATTAGAACATTTTGAATGTCACTTTGCCAGTATCTTTTTAAATAGGCTAAACGTGATTTTATGTTTCTAAAGGTTCTTCCGTTATTCACTGCAATCAAAATGTTTCACGATGTAGTTTAATATCAAAGGCTCTTTGCTGGTGTGCTAATATCGTGAATACAGTCATGAATTACTTTTCGAAAACCGAATCGCACGAAACGTTTTCAAAGAAAGAAGTGTATGCATTACCGAAGGAGCGCCTTGTTCAGAGTGAAGAGTCTACGTAAGCTGATATTCATGATATCGTAAGCAGGTTGTTGCACTCTTTTTTTGCTTTATTCACTCCAACCGGCGTGCCTCCTGTAGTGTAGTTTAATATATGAAAGCGGTGGTAGGTTGCTAGATAGCTTGCTAATATTCTACTTCTCAAACAAAGCGTACCTCATTTAATATGGTCAAATGTATTGGAAGGAAGTAGTCTGTGTGTGATGTAACAACAGTCCTCCTTATGTAGAATCTGCACGTAACTTGGTATTGCAACAAGATGAATATTATTACATAACATTTACATTTGTGTAACTATGAATCACAATATAGCTGTGATTAAACGTTTACATTTATTCCATTGGCAGACGCTTTTATCCAAAGCGACTTACATAGGTTACCGTTCCTGACAATGTTACTCATTTATACAGCTGGATATTTACTGAGGTAATTGTGGGTTAAGTACCTTGCCCAAGGGTACAGCAGTGTCCCCAGCAGGGATCAAACCGGTAACCTTTCGGCTACAAGTCCTGCTCCTTAACCACTATGCTACACTGCCACCCACGAATGCATGCCATTGACTTGTGCTGTTTAATTTGTTTTGAAAGCACTGAAGGTGTTAATGTAATTATGGAATCATGCTGTGCAGAAAAAACCTCTGTGTTTAATTTTTATGTATCTTTTTACACCTTTGGGGCTTGGAAGCATTTGAGGTAGCTTGTGACCTCTAGTTTTCGTTGTTTTTTTTTTCCTTCTGTTTTTCTGGCAGGCCAAACGTATAGAAGTAGAAGTCTGATTTACACAAAATTTGGTATGCATGTCTGTTATGACATGAACTTGTGCGTGAGGTGCATGTATTCCAGGGGAAACTGCGAGACCTTACCAATGGACACCTCGCCTAAAGGGTTCTGTATGGGGTGTAAATGATGCTCACTGTCATGGTTAGCTGCAAAACTTTCATTTGTGCGCAGGGAAGCTGAACATTCTGGGTGTGTGACTTTGCCATTCCATTCGCCATGGGAAGTGCACCTTTCACAGGATCCGTATCCACTATGAGACTTGATGTTTTTAATGAATGCACGGGCTGGTGCATCACACACAAAAGCAGATAGATTGAACTGGTAATTAACTGCATTGTAGGCAAAACCATCCCTCTGCAAAATGGCACACTCTTCGACAAAGTCTTTCAAAAATTCTGTTGCAGATGTGGGTTTGCTTTCTCCACAGTACAAGCCTATTAGAAAAGGGTCCTTTTGCTCAGCCTGATCTAGCATGCCAAGGATTGGCCAAAACTGAGTGGAAGAGCTTTTGAAAATTGACAAGCCATCTACATTCACTTGTAAAGTGATGCATGGATTCTCTGTAACTTCTGGATGAATCATGAGTTTGGAAATTAAACCTGTCAGGATCCCAAAATGATAGTACTCCCCTCCAGCAAGACATTTTATGCCTTTCACTGGTTTTGTGTTTAATAATGTTCTAGCATCTCTAGGGAGAGATGGGTGATGTGGATGTATTATTTTCAATAAATCAGTGAGTGCATTGTGTGTGATACTGTGTTTTGTTGCCCATTCCACCAGTTCATCCGCTGAAATCCCTTTGGCTGCCTGCGTGTGTAAGTCTGCGTCCGAATCTGTGTCTGTGTCAAAATCAAATTCTGGGCCCCCTGCATCAGTGTCAGCTAATTCATCCTCCACTTCCATTTCATTGATGGTATTTGCTTCAGTTGTCTGTGGAGCCATATTTGCCCTCCTTTCTATGCTAAGCAACTGCTGCTCCACTACTGCATTTATTCTACGCCTCTTTGTCCAGTAAGACATTTTGGACAGACTCATTGTCAGTGATTGTACAACTTACTAAATTACACACAACACACTGGATATTCTTCTCATATGTTTGCTGAAAAGGAAAAAGTATACTGCTTTAACCAAATTGGCCAACTTTAATTGGTTATTTTTGTTTTGATTTACCACCATAGTAACAAGTGAGTAAAAAAGAATGTAGCTAGCAGTTGTTGAGCTGAAAAAAAAATCATGCATAAATTCAGTTTATGTTGACTACTACTTAGGAGAGGGTAGGATACAGTACAGATACATTTAATACTGCATTATTACACATTCATACAACATGACAAAGTCTCCATGGTTACACCTTAATATTTACAAGGAAGATACATTTTGAAACATGAAAGGGAGGACGACATCTAGCCAACTTGTAACTTAAAGTAACGTTAGAATCATAAATTTTATTTGGTCCCCTTTTCAGTTAAGTTATTAATTTACTAACCGTTTATCCAACCCCCTTCTTAATTGTATCGCTGCCTTGCGCTCGAGCCATTGTTTGCTGTTGATGGTTAGTTTGTGTAGCAAATTACTGTGTTTTCATGACAAGCCGAACTGTAGCCAAAACGGCACTTGTTCACTTAACTAAGCTATGTTTTGCCAGATCTGGGCCATATGAAACTAACCTAGGTTTACCTTAAGCAAACTTTGACAGCTAGCGGCGGCTGTTTGGTGAAGCAGTAGGCAGCTAGCGCAGTGTATCTTATTGATAGCGCTATGGGCTATCTAGATACTCATACATGTCAACCTATACGGAATGTTGTTATATATTGTCCCCAGGACGTCGCAGTGGAACGTCCTTGGAATGTCTTTTTGTAGGGTTCCCTGGATGTTACGGAGGACGTCTTTTGGGGAAGGGTTTTTATTAAATAAAAATGAATAAATAATTCATTGTTAGGGGGAAAAGAACTTAGATCTCCTCCTCCTCCTGTAAAGAAGGCTTTCGGTAGCTAGCTAAAACAACGTAGCTAGCTAGCTAACTAGCTATCTAGTCTTGTAACTATATTACTTGTTCAAGCAGAACGGGTTACCATGGTTATGGCTTCTCTTCATTTGTGGCAGTAGCTGACAAAATGTTCGCTAGCTAACATATACAATCCCAACAAGTGTTAGGGAGTAACTTAGCTAGTCAAGTCCAGTCACGACAATAATTTCCACCAACTTTACGCTTCAGTATTTTCATTTACCATTAAATCATCTCGGCTCATCTTGGTTGTGCCACTGCCAAACGCTCGGAAAACCGGCTTTATAGCTGACGTTAAGCTAGTTAGCTACACTGTAAAAAAAATTGTAAATTTACAGGAAATATTCTGTAATTTTTTACATATTTTTCCCTTTTTTCCATAAAACAAGGAAATGCCTGTGGATTTACAGATATTTGCCATAATTTAAAGTTTTATCCTTAAAATTACAGGCAGTTAACCATAATTTAATATTACATAAATATCATGTTTTTTAATGGCAATTTATTGTATTTTTACAGATTCAAAATGTAATTTTACATAAAATGAGACATAATCTTTTAGAGAATTTTCTTGTTTTCCATAAACCAATGAAATGCCTGTGGATTTACAGATATTTGCCATAAATTTAAGTTTTACCCTTAAAATTACAGGTAATTAACCATAATTTAAGATGACATCAGTATTATGTTTTTAAATGGCAATTTATTGTATTTTTACAGATTAACAGTGTAATTTTACATAAAATGTGACATACTAATAACAAAGAAATGTATGTAAAATTACAGAAATAAGTAGTCATTCAAAGTGTTTTCATGAAAATTGCAGGTCATTAAACATCTGTGGTTAAAGTGAATTTATGTTTTTTAAGGGTAATTAATAGTACTTGTACAGACATAAAAGTAATTTACAGTAAATTACTGTAGAAAGACAATTAAAATATTTTACAGAAAGTACTATATTATTTTTCAGATTTCTTTGTTTTTCTAGATATTTAAGAAACTGAACTTACAGAAATGTGTGGTGATTACAAATATTGTCCCTAAAATTTACAGGTGAGCCATAAACAGATAAATTACTGGATTTATATTTGGCTTGCAATTAATCACATTATCCCAGAGCAAAATTCGAATGCTTTTGCACTGATTAACAATTGTGATAAACCAGTTTTCCAAGTTCACTTTCAGTACATATGATAATCAAGTTTACTATCAGTGTCATATGTTGACACAGGGTGGTGCTAGGAGTTTACTGTGTATGTGTTTTAAAGTTATGTTGTCAGCAAGCAGCAGAAAAAAAAACAAGTTAGAGAAAGACCCCAAGGAAAATCTAGCAATATGTTGTTAAACAGACATTTATTATAGATAGAACATGTGTCGCATGTAAATTGCATGCAGATAACCCTGACGCAACAGCGCAGTTTTATAAAGCAAGAAGTTAAGGTTATCTAGTTTGCTAAAATTAGGCTACTAACTTTAGGGAAGTTAGCTAACTTAGCTAGCTGTAGGCACGCTAATGACCAGCAGCGAGCTAGCGCACATGGAAGAGACAGTAAAATTAACTGAAGTTCGACTCACTGTCACCAAACATACAATCTCCCATGAAATGACTAAAGCTGAAGGAGGTTGGTTGCCCACCGTGTTGACCACGTGTGACTGAGCCCGGTCGACACTTTGCTATTCTGTGGATGCAGAGCTTGCGAAAGTCTGTTATCGATTGAGCTGTGCGGGTGGAGGAATACTAGCGAAAGCGGGATTCTGGAACAACCCGCGTGACTTATCTCCTTTTTCTTGTTCTGGCACATTCACCGTATCACAAGTTTCAGTCTGCTTCGACCTGCCCACCACGACCAACGTTGGACGTGTCATAATCGTTGACAGAGCAATGATTGGTCAGATGTTTGACAGGTTTGAAGAATGACAAATGGTAGGGGTTAGCGTTAGGGGTGTCCGTCCAATCCAATTTGAATTAGGTGAGAAAAAATGACGAGCTCTTTCAGCAAGCTTGCTGCGCGCCTACAACACATAGTAGCCGTTAACAAAGCCACAGCGGAGATGTCAGACGGTCACCGGTTGAGGTCTCAGATAACGAATGTGAACGATATTTTCAACGTGCCATACCGTGAGGCTGCACTTTTGTGTTGTCAAGTTTACAGTCTTGAAGCTAATGTTAGCATGCTTTCTAGCTACTGTTGCGTTAGCTATCTTTAGCTTGTAAAATAGCTGTGTTACCTTAAAGTTAATGGCAAATCTAATAAGGCAAATCGTCAATGTCCGAAACACAGTTAAGCCATTTATCTTAATTTCCAAATTTCCATATGACATATAACTTATTTTACAAGAATATTTGTATAAATATATATTCAAAACATATGCATTTAAAAAGTTTGATGGGAAAAATATATTATCTATATAATTAATGTTTCCCTTTTCAATTTTACATTTCACTTAACCATGTTTTACCATGTTTGCTACGCTGTGCATATTAAAAGATGCCAGATCATGAATGTATGTCACACTGAGGCAGAAATGAATTGCATGAAGCAAGTTGGTGACAAGAATGTCGTCATCCGGCCAGATAAACCAGACTGCATATTTTACAGCTGCAATCAAATAGTATGTACGATATCTGAGCCTGAACCACTTCACAGGTCTGCCAAGCTCTCTGACATTGATTGGCTGAAGTTTAATATGGTCTGAAGGCTTTAAGCTTTTCATTTTCCACTGAAGTTTAAAACTGAACAACTACCAAATTTTATATGATTGATCGAATCATTAATTTGTGAATGATACATTGTACATTTTTGACTTATGTGAAAATACGGATCCTATGAATGTCTGTGAATCTCCTTAATGCAGTTTACAACACTCATCTATTTGCTAGAATGATAATATTTTTACTGTTTTACTGTTTACTGAAAAGGTACCATTGTTGTTATAACCCAATCACCCACTCACCTCATATTTTTTTAAATATGCATTCATGAATAACATGTTGACTCACACTTTTGAGTTTCTTCAGTTTGAAAGTTTGTTGTGTGTTGATAATTTTTAGTCATGTGAAAGGCCTCACTTTTTTATCATTTATAGCAATATTCACGTTCACATTTATATATCAACTGATTTTAAATGTTAATTCATACTGAATACACGTAATGTTATTTGGTGTTTTTATTGGACCGTTAAGGCTATGTGAAAGATATTGTTCTATGATCTTAGTTCAGCATTTGGAATTCCTGTGTAACCTATGCCAAAAATCACACTGTTGATAAAAAATGTTTGTGTGATTTATCTTTAACTGCTTTTTTGTTTGCATGTTAAATACATAATACACTTTTTGCATCGACAAATTGTGGTGAAGTGCAGTTCATCCTATGGCGTGACACCATGTCATCTGGTGTGACATTTCACAATTGTGACAAGAAAAAGGCTTTCTTAGTGATACATCATGAAAACGTCATTACAACACAAGGGAAATAGTATCAGCAACAGTCTCAAGCATTTTGTTAGAGTTATTATAAGGTTTATCAGAATTAATCTAAAATATCTTGAAAGTCTGAGGAGAGATGTCCTAATTTGCGTGATGATTTAGAAAAATAATGCAAAATATAACAAATTTTCACAAGGAAATGTGAAATATCAATGCAGTTGTGATGAAAATGTATGGTGAAGTAAGTTAAATGAGAAAGAAATACCCCATTTTCATTTTATATAAAATAGCTTTCACGTCACACCATATGACAATTTTAGGCACTGATATAGCAAATTGGTGAATAAATAAAGATTTCGATACAATATCTAAAAGACCACAAGTATATTTGAAAATTCAAGAGTCACAAGAACACAAATAAATGATTTTCAGGGATAATATTTGAAGTTTTTAAAAAAATCATTTTTCAGTCAACCACCCGTATCCATGATTAAATAATATCCATTACTATTTATTACTTTGATTTTTGTGGGGCCACTGTAGCTCGCAAAGTTTGGTAATGCAACGGTGAGACTTCCATCTCGCAAGGTTTGGCTATAAGTAGGTAAATACAATGCAAATCGACTCAATTTTCATAAATTAGTGGATCAATTATTATTTTTTTTTCTAGTCGCAGAGCGATCACATGGTGTCAGAAGACTTGGATTATACTACACAAGCTGTATGAAGTCATTTTATGGTCATTTGTTGTCCTTTTTGAAGCCAAAGGGCTGGACTATTTACTGTAATTGTTTGGAAGAAAGATCCTCTGGCAGTAATTTTTGGTTGAACTGTTCCTTTAATCACAGTCATTGCCCCATCACGTTCCTGATAGTAAAACTAGGGCTGCAACTAACAATTATTTTTATTATCAATTAATCTGCTGATTATTTTCTCAATTAAATGTTTGGTCTATAAAATATCATACAATAGTGAAATGTCTATCCCAGTTTCTCAAAGTCAAAGATGTCTTATAGCAATACATTGGTGTGGACAGGGACAGCAGAAAAATGTATTGTAGCCACCTAAAAGAAGGCCCATTTAAAAAAATCAATATCAGGATAAGTGTACACTATATTTTGAATATTTTCAGCAGTTTACCTTGTCATCACACCCTAAGCCCTTTCTTATGGCACTACATTTTCTCAACCATAGAACTTCCGTATTGCTACGCATAAGCACAGCTCTGCCTGCTGCACACTGTATTAGAAAATGTAGTGCCATAAGAAAGGGCTGTGTAACTACAAGGTGGAGCGCTGACAGTATTCCAAGTATAGTGTACACTTAAACTGATATATATTTTTTTTTTTTTAGATGGGTATTCTTTTAGGTGGCTAAACACGTTTTCCTGCTGTCCTTGTCCACACCAGTGTATCGCTCTGCACCTGTGTGTCGGGCTGTCATCCCAGCCAACACAGACTCCTCTGCTCTCCTCCACACAGACAGGGCTGTGAGAGCAGAGGAGAGGAGCTCCTCCAACTACGCTCGTTGAGTAAGTGCAATAAAAACTTTGCGAGTAAAAAGTCAACACTTTTAATTATCAATATAACTGTTTAACAGGCATAAACATGTAAATGCGAAGAAAAGCGATATTTAAATCTGCTCTGTCCTCAGTCTCTCATCCACCGCCACTATGTTTTACACAAGCACAACAAGCTAGCTCGGCTAATAGCAAATTGATACAAACAAGCTAAGACGAAAGCTGCTGTCTAACTGCTTAGCTTAGTTTGCCGTGTATCTTTAAATTAGCCAAATTCTTGTAAGCTTAGCTGTTGGCTGAGACAAAGCAGCCTCTCCTCTCTACCAGCGGTACCTGCAGACAGTGACTCACATCAGCAGCAGAGGGAGGAGGACAGAGGACAGGAGGAATGACTGATACTGACTGATGTCTGTGTTCTTCATTCTTTATAAACTTCATTCAGTATTTTCAGTCAGAAATATTATTTATTTTATTGATGTTTTAGATTGTTTTCAGTGAGATATTATTGAAAACAACATTTAGTTAAAATATAAATTCTGATCCAGTTCAGAAGTTATTATTTTTTAAAATAATATATGTCGGAAAAAGTACCGATAAGAGTATCGATAAAATACCGAACCGATAAGGAATATCGATAAGAGTAGTAGTATCAATAAAAACCTAACAATACCCATCCCTATATCCCTTTAAACAATTATCAAAATAGTTGGCGATTATCTTTCTGTTGATTGACTAATCGATTGGTCGACTAATTGTTTGTGGCTGAATGCAAAGATTGCTGAAATCACATTCTGATCACATGTTCATTACCTTGTCCTCAGGCTTTTTATTTGCAACCTGCCTCGTACCTTTGGTTTATTAACATCACAACTGGGCCACTTCCCTTGATGTGATACTGAACTTTGTTGAAGTTTGGGTTGTGGAGTTTAGTGGCCATGACATAAGTCCAGATATTGCTGATCATCTTCAGCTGCTGTTGTGCGTCACAATGAATATAGCCTCCCAATACACATTCATTGCACTGCAAAAAACGTCTCAAAATGACTTTTATTGCACATAAACAAATGTGCAAAAAAGCAGATTCTGCTAGTATATGTTACAAAGACTCCTGTAATCATGTCAGATTAGGCCACTTTTTGAACTGTGACATGCCCCCTGCTAGAACAAAGACATTACTGACTCAGTTCACAGATGGAAAAAAGGAAATGGTATGCTAATCTTACCACTTACAGATGAAAAATGTTTGCAATTGGATACTTTAAACAGAATCCACTTGGTCTGAGTGGAATCCACTCAGTTCATGCATGGACATGCGCGTCTTTGAAAACTATGATAAATGCTGATTTGCAAGACATGACATGCAGTATAATCGTACATGTTAGTATGTTATCTTGAAAAAATAGTTTAAAAAAAACAAGCTCTCTGTCATATTTTGTGTGTATATATTTATACAGTCACATGAAAAAGAAAGTACACCCTCTTTGAATTCTATGGTTTTTACATATCAGGACATAATAAAAAATCATCTGGTCCTTAGCACGTCTTAAAATTAGGTAAATACAACGCAGGTGAACAACAACACATGACATATTACACCGTGTCATTATTTATTTAACAAAAATGAAGCCAAAATGGAGAAGCCATGTGTGAAAAACGAAGTACACCCCATGATTCAATAGCTTGTAGAACCACTTTTAGCAGCAATAACTTCAAGTAATCGTTTTCTTTAGGACTTTATCAGTCTCTCACAACGTTGTGGAAGAATTTTGGCCCACTCTTCTTTACAACGTTGCTTCAGTTCATTGAGGTTTGCAGGCATTCGTTTATGCACAGCTCTCTTAAGGTCCGCCACAGCATTTCAATCGGGTTAAGGTCTGGACTTTGACTGGGCCATTGCAACACCTTTATTCTTTTCTTTTTCAGCGATTCTGTTGTAGATTTGCTGATGTGCTTGGGATCATTGTCCTGTTGCATGACCCAGTTTTGGCCAAGCTTTAGCTGTTGGACAGATGCCCTCACATTTGACTTTAGAATACTTTGGTTTACAGAGGAGTTCATGGTTGACTCAATGACTGCAAGGTGCCCAGGTCCTGTGGCCACAAAACAAGCCCTAATCATCACCCCTCCACACCCATGCTTGACAGTTGGTATGAGGTGTTTGTGCTGATATGCTGTGTTTGGTTTTCGCCAAACAGGGCGCTGTGCATTATGGCCAAACATCTCCACTTTGGTCTCATCTGTCCAAAGGACATTGTTCCAGAAGTCTTGTGGTTTGTTCAGATGCAACTTTGCAAACCTAGGCCGTGCTGCCATGTTCTTTTTAGAGAGAAGAGGCTTTCTCCTGGCAACCCTTCCAAACAAGCCATACTTGTTCAGTCTTTTTCTAATTGTACTGTCATGAACTTTAACATTTAACATGCTAACTGAGGCCTGTAGAGTCTGAGATGAAGCTCTTGGGTTTTTTGCAATTTCTCTGAGCATTGCACGGTCTGACCTTGGGGTGAATTTGCTGGGACGTCCACTCCTGGGAAGATTGGCAGTTGTCTTGAATGTTTTCCACTTATGAATAATCTTTCTCACTGTAGAATGATGGACTTCAAATTGTTTGGAAATGGCCTTATAACCCTTCCCCGATTGATGGGCAGCAACAATTGGTTTTCTAAGATCATTGCTGATGTCTTTCCTCCTTGGCATTGTGTTAACACACACCTGAATGCTCCAGACCAGCAAAGTACCAAAACTTGTGCTTTTATAGAGGTGGTCACACTTGCTGATGATCAATTAATCAAGGGCATTTGATTAGCAGCACCTGGCTGCTACGTACCCTCTTAATTCCTATGGAAGCAGTAAGGGTGTACTTAGTTTTTCACACATGGCTTCTCCATTTTGGCCTAGTTTTTGCTAAATAAATAATGACACAGTATAATATGTCATGTGTTGTTCATCTGAGGTTGTATTTAAGACCTGCTAAGGACCACATGATTTTTTATTATGTCCTGATACGTGTGACCTCGGGTGGTCTTTTCTCCCTCAAGTTCAGGTCCTCTACCAGAGGCCTGGGAGTTTGAGGGTTCTGCGCAGTATCTTAGCTGTTCCTAGGACTGTGCTCTTCTGGACAGAGATCTTGGATGTTGTTCCTGGGATCTGTTGGAGCCATTCTCCCAGTTTGCGGGTCACTGCACCTAGGGCTCCGATCACCACAGGGACCACTGTTGTCTTCACCTTCCACATCTTTTCTACCTCTTCTTTCAGCCCTTGATATTTCTCTAGCTTCTTGTATTCCTTGTTCCTGATGTTGCTATCACTTGGGATTGCTACATCTATCACTACAGCCTTGTTTTCCTGTTTGTCCACCACTACTGTGTCCGGTTGGTTAGCCATTACCATTTTGTCAGTCTGTATCTTGAAATCCCACAGGATCTTTGCTTGGTCATTCTCAACCACCTTTGAAGGTGTATCCCACTTTGACCTTGGGGCATGTTCCAAGCTACTATTTGTTTTGGTGTTAGTGTAGATGTTGGATATCAAAGTATCCATAGGTCCCATATGTAT